>OZ010706.1:7101544-7428544 GCA_963932265.1 Thymelicus lineola
CAGTATAAAGCAGAGAGAATATGTGCATTCCGACGAAGACGGATTGGGAGCCACTTGAGTTTATTACGAAATTCGGAAATATGATCATATTTGCGCAATCCAAATATGAATCTAATACAGAAATTTTGGAGACGCTCAAGCTTATTTAATTGCTCTTCAGTAACGTCCAGATAGCAAATATCGGCGTAGTCAAGAATAGGTAGAAGTAATGATTGCGCTAACGCAATTTTAGTAGCAATGGGTAGAAAATTTTTTAATCTGCGAAGCGATCCTATAGCTGCAAATAATTTTCTACTGACTGCAGTTATTTGAGGGCCCCAGGATAATGAACAGTCCATCGTTATTCCTAAGTTTTTGACCTGATCACTGTAGGGAATAGTAACATTATCAAAGACTACAGCAGGCAGACTTCCCCAGACTATTCTTGAGAGCAATCTAGAACTTCCAAGTATGATTGCTTGGGTTTTTTGTGGGTTAACTCGTAGACCGTGTAGTCTTGCCCAGTTAGAAATATAAGCAAGATCGCTGTTTATAGCATCGATAGCTTTATCCAAATCTTGCAATGAGGCTTGCTGATAAATTTGGAAATCGTCTGCGTACAGGTGGTAGAGAGAAGTAACCACCGGCGACCATGCAAGTAACTATGAAACCATTCGATCACAGCCGGAGATATGTTGAGAGAACGCAATGTGCCCAAAAGGATGTCAAAATCCACAACGTTAAAAGCATTGCTGAAATCCAACAATACTAATACCGTCAGTCTCTGACTCTCCATTCCTGCTCGAATATCTTCGGTAATTTTTAAGAGTGCAGTAGTCGTACTATGACCAGGACGGAAACCGGCTAGACATAGGCCTCTCCTAACAAGCGCCACTTTGACCATTCCTGAGCCTTCTGAATCCAGAGGATGCCCGCTGTCTTCTTTAGGTCGTCAGTTCACCTGGTCGGGGGGCTTCCTATGCTCCTTTTTCCGAGGCATGGTCTCCATTTGAGGACCATTCTTCCCAAACGGTTATCGGTCTTTCGAACTATATGGCTAGCTCATTGCCACTTCAGCCGGCTTATTCTCCGCGCTATGTCAGTCAGTTTCATTCGTCTAAGGATTTCCTCATTTCTAATTCTATCGCGAAGAGAGATACCGAGCAAAGCTCGTTCCACAGCCTGCTGGGTGACTTTGAGCTTATGCATTAGGCCAAAAGTGAAGCTCCACGTCTTGGATCCGCATATAATCACTGGCAATACATAATGCTCGAACACCTTCGACTTTAGGCACTTAGGTAGTATTTTAGACGACAAGATAATTATGATGCAGTTTCCCGATCGCAGAATCCTAGTTGGATTCTACGAGTGACTTCTTTCTCGAAGTTGGACTTACCCATTTGGATCACTTGTCCTAGGTTAATGTATTCGTCTACAACTTCGATAGAAGCGCTGTCAACAACAACCGGTATCTACATAATATAATACATCACAATGTATTCGCCATTGATGTTAAAATGCCACGTCGTTTCAACTCCATCAGCTTGAACACGTCTTCCAACGCAACGGTGAACAGTTATGAGGATATGACATCCCCTTACCTGACCCTCTCTGCAGTTGGATAGGGTTCGTTGCTATGTCATATACTTTGACGGGCATGGTGGCTGATGAGTACAAACACTTCAACACCTCGATATACCGGCAATGTGATTAGTAAGGACCCGATGATACTCTCGTGAACTTTGCGCTCTCAAATAATGAGATCCGATGCGGGAAATACAATTAATATCGCACCCTCAGTGGAAAAAAAGCATAAGTTGTCTTATGTTAATTTTTAGTTATTAATATGATTGGAAAGAAAGATAAAAGCTGTATCTCAATTTTTTTTGATGTTTATCATTAATCTTGACGGTTTTGTGCAAGAATTCGTAATGTAAATTCCTTTGACTACTTACTGATATTTGAACAGTTTTTTTGCTCTCCTGTAAAATTGCAGTTTTCATCTTATGCCTTTTTTACACTGAAGGTGCGAATTATGACCTTTCATCTCTTGAATAGTATTTGCGTCGACTGTTGTAATATGTATGTCCGGTATACTTTCCACTGAGATCTTTTTGTAAAAATGTGCAAGAAAAATGTTTTACATACTCATTGTTTCTGATTATCCACTACGAAATAAAATGCATGGTTAAATTGTCTTGGATTTTGTGCATTGGAGTAACGGTATTTTGTAATAATTTCGTTCATACAAGAATTGATGTGTGAACGTTGAAGAAAAATATCATTTAGCTCCCAATTTTTTTTTAATATAATAGTGATGTTGACTAATTTTAGGATTCAATTTTATTTTATAGATAGAACCTTAATATTCACGAAAAAAATATTATAAAAATAATAATCTTCAATTTAAAAACAAAAATTGATAAATAAAAATCATTATCAAATTTCCCACCAAAAACGTCACGTGACGTTACTAAACTATATTCAATACTATCTGTCTACTAAGTTTGTTGAATTTCTATATAAAATTGTTCCGATGACGTCATATTCTCAAAATGGCGTTTGAGGACACGTGACAGTGAGTACAATTTTTAACATTTTAAATTAATGATATTTAATTTATTGTGATTGATTTCAATAACAGAATCATATTTTAGGCCTTTAAATGTTACCACTAATATTTTAGACATAAATTTATATTAATTTATAATAATTAGTCTATTGGTCTTTGAGTTTCATTAACATTTTTTCGACAATTCAGTCTACACTTTTGAGAACACAGAGGTTTCAAGGAGCGCTCTTTAATTTGACTTGAGTCCTACGCCCCCCAATCAGAATAACCGACGACCTGAAGAAGACAGCGGACATCCGATGGATTCAGAAGGCTCGGGACCGGTCAGAGTGGTGTAAGTTAGGGGACGCCTATGTCCAGCAGTGGACCTCCAAGGGCTGATAGATGTATAGATGGATGGATGGGCTACTGTTATTGGATGAAGAATTGAAAAACAGAAAAAATCTAAATTACTTGTTTACTTGCGTACTAAATTTTAACTACTAAATTGTCCGTTTACAAGTATTAATTTACTTAAAATTTATTTATCTACTTAACTACTTAATACGTGTTAATCGAACATTTTAACTAAGTTACTACATCCTAAATCTAAAAATGTTGTTCACTACTTTTATAAAGTAGAGACACATTCCAAAATGATATTTACTGTTTTTTATTATTTTTCTTACTAAAGGGGCTGAACTATAAAATAAAAAGAAACTTTCGTATAATGTGTGGTCATAAATAGACCTATTCATGTAAGTGACATACTTCTTTTATAAAATTTTATTATTAAAGAGACTCAAACTAAAAAAGGTCAAAACAATCTAATAAATATTTAGTAATAAACAGACCTATTTCAAAAAGGAGGCAGTTTAAACTAAAAAATACAATATACTTATCAGTCACAGTATTTGCAGTAAACTGGCACAATTCGAGATCTGTCGATATAAAACACGGTCACTCGTGAGCATCGCTGACATAATACTGATTTGGTCACTTTCATACAACGTGCATTGATGAATAGCGCGATCAATTAAAGTGACCGATGTATTAGATTTTTCTTGTTTTACTCATAATTTCAGCACTTTTTCATCACAGGGTTATAGGGTACGCATTTTAAGGTCAGTATGTAGCAAAAACAGAAATTACAGGTTTTTTGAGTTAGGTCACTTTCATTCTAAGGGTGCGATACGTAATAACTTTAGTTCTTGAGCAAGATCAGGATTACCGGTGAGGTGTGGTAATGAGCCCACTGTATCATTGCAATCATTGTCCGTTTCACCTGAACTGGACGACTGCGGAGTAAAATTCTTACTTGATACAACGATAGGTTTTTTAATCTTACAATTCTTGCAAGTCCATTTCAGGGACGGTCTGTTTTCGGCTGTCATACCTACGCATGAGCGGTGATATAGTAAACAGCATTTAGAGCATTTTGCGCCTTCAGTCGTAGCAATAAACTTTCCACAAGCTGGACATTTGTTTGCCATTGTTGATAATAGATGGCCTTAGTTGTATAAAATTAAGAATGACTGATTATGAACGATACTATTTCAAAATAATATTAATAATGCACTGGTTGCATACACTGCGTTACGCTTTTGGTTTTCTTAAATGTAGTGCGTAAAAAATATCTACGCTTACAAGCACACACAGTGATCTGCTCAACGTCACTAGCAGCTGAAGATGACAAAGGTATTTAAACACAAAAAAACTTGTTCTGAACTATTCACCCACACACTTATCACTTCTCACAACTGTACAGTTCCTTAATTTTGTAAAATTAACTGAGTTTAGTGATTATAATATATTAAAGAACAACGGCGAACTCCCATACAAGATTTTAGTTGAGATGTAATTTTGACGTCTATGAGTGAAAAATATTTCTAAAAATTCTATATTCATTTCTGAGTTCAGTTCAATAACAATTTTTATTTTTCTCAATGTAGAATTTGAGATATTAAAGTTTAAACATATTCAGAATAAGTAAAATTCCGAGACCTTGAACAAAATTAATATTATGTCATCTGTTATTGACATTTTGTCAAATAAATTATGTAGGTACCTATCAATTCATATGTAATTATTTTATAACTCAATTGCCCTGTATTCAACGAGCAGAAAAAGCAGAACATTTATTTTCTTAACATTATTACAATTATGTATTACTATGTCTTCTGTGGTATTATTTTACTCTTCCATTCACACACATTACATTTTGAATTACATCGTATTTAATGGAGGCTTCGGGTACATTATTATTTATCATGTTTTAATTTAGCAATTCCAAACATTAGATACCTATCTAAAATAAACTTCTGCTTGGCTCTGCTGTGTGTCACCGAGGATCTGTAACCACTAAACCATAGAGGACGCACATCAGCTCAAGAGACCAGTCGAAAATAAAATAGTGCAATCGTCATTAAATTACCTATTATTACAAATTATAATTTTTCCTTAACTTCCTATCTATATTTTTAGGTAGACATATATCTTTGAGCCCAAGTTATCGTCCCCTACTTGTGATGCACCCAGCCAAAAACCACTGTAGGTACCCAGTCTAATTCCTTCTGTACTGATACATAATGGTTTTGTTCGGCAAAGCATCGGTGATGCCTTTGGTTTCCCATCAGGTGGCTCATCTGCTCATTTTTGTATTATTCTGTATTGTATCTCTTAGACATTTTAATACTGTTAGAAAATCTCATGAAAGTAATCACAAGAAATTAATGGTTAGGTATAAATAAGACAAGGTTCTTTTATATTAATTTAATCCATGATATTATCTAAAAATTCTGCTGGTTCTTGTATATTTTGTTCATGCTGGTCCATCTTAGATACCAAACCAATGTCATTACATGTGCACGTTGACGTATAGCAAGATCTCTGCATGCTTCACAAACGTAGTGATCTTCAGAAATCTAGAAATAAGAAAAAATAAAATATAAATAAAGCATTTTGGTTGAGGTTGGATATTGATATTTCAAGCTTTGAATCATGCACACGGTTTGCAACTGCTAACAAATCGAAACTTTTATACACCTCAAACAGGTGTTGTAGCAAACTTGTAGCTCTAACAATATGATCATGGTAGGCTTGTGCATAGTATAAATTACATTTATAAATTCAAAAATTAAAGATCAGTTATTATTTTGTCACTTACTGTTGTGGATGTTTGCAGATTAGAGAGGTTACTCTTGTATCGATGTCCAAAACAGCATAGTGTCACAGATAATTATTATTGGGTAAAGCATATATGTTGCAATTAACACACATAATACGAGCGGGGCTTCCACGGGGTTACATTGTTATTTCGAGTCAACGAACACCAAATCATAAAGCAACTTCAGTGGCCAGAAAAGAATAGCAGTATGTATCGTAACGGGAAGAAAATATTGAAGTCCATGAACAGTCCGGTAGGCAAATATAAACGATATAACGAGTGATAGTTATCAAGCACAGCACAAATGCAATATGCAACAACTCAACAATCCAAAAGCAACCGTCATGAACCGTCTTTACTTTGCAGTTGACAACATTTACCTTATATTGCCATATCATTTTTGTAACTGCTGTTGTAGTAAAAAAACTTATTCAAACTTTTTTTCAATGATTATTGAAATAAAAAAATTAAATTGGATACAGAACAAGAATTTATTTACCCTACTTATTTTAAATATTTTTAATTTGGAAGTAATTTACATAACAAGAGTATAAAATAGATGACTTACATAAGAAAAGGAAAATATTTTATATGGCAATAATTAATTTGAATGTTGATAATTTGTGGTTTTAGTCAAATAGAGTTTTTTTAATAAATGCTTTTTTCTCCCATTGAAAATTTTTATTTTGATGTATTGATAAAACGTAGATAAATTAATAAATATGTTTAGTTTTAGTGACATTTCTAGTCGCTTCCATTCATCCCGCCTAATATTTCGCCGATATCCTTTGATATTTAAATCGGAAAGGCAACTGATCTCGGCGACTGTCCGAACTACCCTCCAAGTACAATGAGTTATAAAGATTACTTTGAACACGTGTTCATTTACCGTATTCAGTCTGTTCCCCCTGTGACAGCGGGAATAGGGGAATCGTCGTCACCTTGACCTGTTTTTCCTTACGAACCCAATTCAAACAACTCTCATAATAAGGCCAAGGTCCGTATCTAATACGAATTGGTTGAAAAATATTTTTCTTGAAGCAAATCGAAATTGCGTCTTTGTAGGTATAAGATTTATACAAAAGTATAAAAAATTATAGAAATATAGTATGTTAGTGGAAAAATCAAAGTAATTAACTGCAAATTAAGAACTAAACTAAACATTCATAATCGCAACAGACAAGCTGAACGAATATAAAGTTTTCACTTGCTTATTTATGCCCGTCGTTCGTGAATTAATTTCCTGCTCCTGTGTTTACTGACCACGGTGCGATACGGAGTGCGTTTGTGTGCATTATACAGTGCGCTTGTGTGCATTATGTAGCACCTGGTCCAGGAAGACGGGAGGCGCAGTCGCAGTACGCACGCACCCCTGTCACACAACCACACGGGATCATAACACACACAAGCGCAATAAATTAATCTGTCTGTACACCTCGTTGCAAATAAAAGTATAAATTATGTATTTGCGTATTTATTTAAAAAGATAAGTACATTTTAAAATAAATGTATTTCCCTACTTGTGTATTGTAATGTAAACGTATATGTATGAATAAGTAGTAAGCGTGGAATTACCTACCCGCTTCAAATAATATTCAATCGAAAGAAAATGAATAAGTCGATAACACTTAACAGGTTTTACAAAAATACATAGCGTGTTCAAAAAGTAACGGGAATTTTTAAATTTTGAGGGTTTGAAGAGTTCGATTTGTAAATTTTTTTTATTAAGTTAAAACACATGCCCCTCAAGTATGAGAAAATTTTCAGCTGTAGGTATACATTATTTACTTTTTAAGTAGCAGCCGAGCTAAAGGATATCTCAAAAATCGTGTTTGAAAAGTTTTTGGGGGATTGAAAGAAGAGCTGGCACAAGTGCATAATATCTAATAGGGACTATTTTGAAGCAACAGCACTAATGTACACAAATAAATAAATATTTTTTTCATAACACGAAAATTCCCGTTATTTTTTTAATCACACCTCGTATATAATACTTAATTACCTAAGTATTAGATAGATTAGATGGTAGGTTAAAGAAATGACGTTTGCAAGTGTATCAGTGATACCTATATTAATATGAATGAATTAGCTGACCAGGCGACTACGGTGACTTTGTATCGCCTACGAATCAATGTAAGTAGTGATACTTGTTTTATTTTGTAGTGAAACTTTTGTTTAGGATAACAAATCAGAGATCATTAAAATCGTACAGCCGTTCTTAGCAGTTATAGTTTTTATGTGCATATCTCCTCTGCCCCTCCCTGTCCCTCCCTTCTATCTCCTGTCCCCCAATCAAACACAAAAAGATTTTTTTAATTCAAATCAATAGTTCCTGAGATTAGCGCGTTCAACCAAACAAACAAACTGCAAGTTATAATACTAAATGAATAATATTTTACGTTCATATTTTACGTACGCATAATTCTTTATTGATATCCCAACGTTCTGTATTTATTTCATGTTGCTTAACTGCATAATTTATGCATAATTATGATAATCGCCACTGTTTATTATATGCTACCTTCAAAACAAATTCTTCTGCTTTGTAATATTAGTACAGATTATTTTGAATTTAGGAATTTTATTTTTTTTAGCTATTAGCAATCGTCGCAGTGCAGTCGTCGTGCATGATAATATTATAACTAAATGTGTAACTTCTATAATATTAAGCAACAAAATTGATTTGAAATAAAATGTTTACAATTGAAACATGCCGTAACGTAAGGAAGATATACATAGACTGTATTACTCAGAAATTGGAAAATTACTAGGTAATATACTTTCAGTGCCACGAAGTGTATGGGGAGTTTGGGAGATTGGAAGTTTCTAGAACCAACCTATTAATTTACTCTCAGCTGCAGGGTATGCACCTCCCCACAAGTAAAGCTAGGACTCACAGGTCAGATTCAGTACAGATTTTTTTCGGTTTAAAGAACTTTATTGTCTAAAGAAATTATACAATTTCACTTATTAGACAAACTTAAGCTAAAATTACAAAATAATTACAGTGAGCGTGCGTGCTAGAAATCTAAAGAATAACAATAATATATAGCAACTATTGTAAAAACTATTATTAATTTAACTTATTTATCGATATTTTGCACTACGTACGCTAGAGCCTCCTTTTTAAATTTGTACATAGTTTTATGATTTTTAATAGTTTTTGGTAAACTGTTATATATTTTGGCCCCTTCATTTTTTTAGTATTTTTAGAAAAGAAAATGTATCCAATGTAGAATTTTTTTTGAGGTGATGCCAACAAAGCTGTAAAATTGTAGGTCCCTGATCTATTATTTCCTAATTTCATGTTTATGTTTTTAAGTTCGGTTTAACCTTTTTTAACCGACTTCAAAAAAAGGAGGAGGTTCTCAATTCGTCTGTTTTTTTTTAAATTTTTGTTCAAGACTTCAAACCGACATAACAGCATAAAGACGTACATCAATACGCCTCGTGTCGATAGCTTGGCCCAAATATGTGAACTTTTGACGTGACGTGACTTCATCAATGGGGATTGTAATTTATAAGAATTTTTGTTTATAATAATTTTAATTTTAATTTATATTATTGTTATTAATTTAATTTAAATGTATGTATTGTATAATTACTCTAACGCATTAGTCAAACTGTAATGTTAGATGTAATTTTGAATATGAATAAATAAATAAATAAAATTGAATTGTGACACCGAATCATGAATGACAGATGTATGGGAACAAGCCGTACAACATATCCGCTTTACAACAAACCCTGCTCATGGCATGTGTGCTCTGTCGGTTATATTGTCGGTTTGTAAATTTGTCTTTTGCAAACGAGTTCAAGCGCTTTATTTAACAGTTTGTTCATGCGTGGACTCACAATCAGTCAAGTAGATAAAGGACTGTGGGAAAAGGGTTGAATATAAGAGGAAGTGGAGATAAATTTTTTATTTTTATTTTATTTTATTTTGGACACAGACAGACATGTACATATATGTTACAAAAAGAAAACTATATTTAACTAAAAACATTGAGTGCCAACACTTATACATATAATACTGTTTCTTGATACAATAAGACATAATCAGAGGGGTAAAGACCCTGTGTAAATATTATAATAGATACGAGGACGTGTATGGTAACTATTGGTTAGTATCATGTAGTTAGAGATAGTAATAAGGTCATTCTTATTAATTGTTACAATGGCGCAGCAGTTTCTTCTACGCTTTTCCCGCTATCAAGGATACTCTGTCTGTGCATACGGTATCATAACCGTTCCATTAGAAGGTGGTGTTTGCGTGTATATATTGGATGGAGTCAATAAACCAAGAAGCAGTAAGTCCCGTGAAGATGCCATGGGAAGGGAAGTAAAGTATCGCTTCAACACATGTAGTCTAAGTAGTCTTCAAGTACATTTTGTGTGCATGTGAAAGTTGTTATTAAAACTAAATTAAAATAAGATAATTACATAATATAAAATAGACAACTGCATTTCTGAATCGAATTATAATATGTGAAGTACTTAGTCATTTGTAGTTGAATTGCCCAATGCGAATTAACATATTTATTGAATGAGTTTGAGTAACTGACAACGTTTATGTTAGTCAGTTTACGATTGCAATTACAATATGGCATTTAAACACGCTTTTATTAGCTTGACCTGTATGTATGTATGTAACGGAATCTTTTACGTATAACGTGTTTTCAAACCAATTTTAAGACGTCTGATCAGCTGGAAAATTTGATAAAAATACAATAATTTCAGAGTTTCTTTCTGATGTCCGGGCTAGGATCATCAGGATAAAAAAAGAAAATATCTTGCTTATTTTGCAGGTGTATATCATTCACAGAATGATGGTAAATGTTATTCTTCTTTATCGATATATGTATATTGGAATGACAGATAACTTATAACTTAAAAATGCGTTGTTGCAACAGTGTGTACTAGCACGCTCCGTATTCGTTTGTTTGGATTCAGTTCAATAAAGATCATTTCCCATCCCACGGTACAGCTCTTTGATGTGATGCGTGGGGATGCAAATTTTCAGAATAAGGGGTGCTTTTAATTTACTGTTTCCCCCCAGGCGAGCCCTGTTACCGGCTCTTTGCGCTGGGTCACACGACTAAGGATGTAAGTAACAATTATATTACTGTATAATAGCTATAATCTGTACGCCATTCGCTCAAAGGGGACCGTTAAAGTTGTAAACCTGAATAGACCGGTTCACTTAATAGGATCGTTTCAATATTGTCCATTTCAGCGCGACAGATTTAGCATTTAACCTTGGCATTTTCTTTTATTACAATCATTCTTTACAAAACATAAAGCATTGTTAAGAGATCTCTTATTGTAAAAATATATAATGTCCGTTCGCCTTGTTAGACGTAATGACGCAATTTTTTTTACAATGTTGTTAATAAAATACATTAAGAGGATATACCAGTGCCGAAACATTTCAAAATCCATTATAATTCGAAACTATTGCCGTCGCCACAGACATGTATTTCTTGATATTATGTCTGTGGCCGTCGCGCTGCGGGCTGTAGCCCCGCGCGGGCAGAGCTACTACGTGTGGGTGAGCGAGCTGTGCGTGTGTGCGTGTTGCAAATCGCCCGACTCTATCTATCTACAATCTATTGGGAGATCTATTTACAATATTTGACGACCTGTGTAGCGCGGTGATAGTTACTCGGATACCAGATCGCCGCGCCATAGCGCCAAGGGTCCTGGGTTCGATTCCCAACGATGCGGAAATTTGAATGTTGAGTTTGAATTTCTGTTATCGGTCTAGGTGTCAGTGTTCTTGTCTCTGTGTGTTGTGGATGGCACCCAAAACACAGGGAGTCCTAGTGTGGGGCTATGAATGTGAAGCGTTATTAATTTTTCATTTTAAAATAACTGATAAGATAGTAAAACAAAGAGTAGGTATTATGTTTTGAATGTTAAACATAAAAAACTTAATAAACACTGGTGTAAAAAACTGATTGCTGGTTCAAAATCAACACCATAAAACGGTTTGCGGGTTTGAGTTTTAAAATAAGTATATGTAATTATGAGTGTACTACTTGCTTGTACATAAGCTATAATTGGGTGAAATTAAAGAGATGATGGAAGAAAGGATGGGAAGGCGCACTTACTTGAAATCCTTCGATGGCAGACTCGTGGCACGTGGACTGTTGCAACGTCTTCTTCACTCGAGTTTAATATTAATTACACAGTTTAGGTTCACAGATCACTTGATAAGTTCTATAAGCGGTTAGATATTTAAATATTTTGAGCTTCAAACGTATTGAAAGCAAAAACTGCGCGTGCGATGGGCGGTGCGGATTCTTTTCTTACGACGACCAACAACGAACTAACACTTCACATTCGCGAGAGCGAAACCGCGATAACTTGAGTGCGCCTGGGAGAAAGGGATGTATATAGGAAGCCCAGATACAAGTGCGGTACATTATTAAAAGTCCGCCTGAGGGCTACCCGCTTCCGCGGGAGCTCTTAAGAGTCAGACTCCTGAGTCTGACTGCGACACGGCGTGTTTTGCGGGATTATGATAGGAACCCCCGCTCAACAGCGGGATCCGCCCCTCCACCGGGAGACACTAGTTCTCCCGAGTTTAAGCCCGGGTAAAAAGTAATAATAAATAAAGTAATATAAAAATCTTGTTCTAGAATATCCAACAAACATGAACAAAAACATTTAGGTATAATTAAGAATTCATTTGTCAAGAACCAATTAAAAGTGTTGATTCTATTACTCGTAATTTTCTTACATGCAACATTGAGTTAGTCGCATATTAAACACAGAGTACTTTAATATAACTAGTCCAGCCATAAGTTCTGTTACAAATGAAAATGCTTTTTTTTTAAATGAAGTAATGTAATATTAATAAAATTTATACCTACATATTTATTAAAGTCTCAGCAAAAAATAAAAAAATATTCTATTCGAAATGGCCACCTTTGGCTTTTATACAGGCCTTTAATCTGTTTGGCCACGAACCTATGGATTTACGCACTGTTTCCAAGGGAAATTTCGCCACTGCTTGCTCCAAAGATTTTTTAAGAAACTCAATGTCGCCGTGTCGTTTAGAGCAGGCCATGTCCTCTAAAACTGACCATAATTTGAAGTCTAAAGGGTTGAGGTCTGAGCTAGATGAGGGCCAGTCTTCAGCTCTTATACTTAAAGTCCGGAATATTAGTTTCAAGCCAGGCTTGGGTAGTTCGTGCCTTGTGACCAGGTGCAGTCCTGTTGGAAAGTCCACGGTATATTTTTAAAAAGAGTATTGCTGAGAGGTACGTCTCGTGATTATACAGAAAGAGATCATTGTTGTGATGTTTCAACTACATAACACGACATTATGGCAACATCAACAATATGGACAGGTAAGTATGTACCTACATTTTTACGGATGACTAGCTGTTACCCGCGACTTCTTCCGCGTGGTATTTAACAAAACAAGTTATTGTTCAGTTCGCAGAGTTGAAAAATAGAAAATATATATATAGTTTTTATACAACTTCCCTATTTGAATCAAATATTATTTAAATTCATTGATCCTATTTTTTTCTAAAACCATTTTTTTCTAAAATAAAAATAGCCTAAGTTACTCCTTGTTACATCAGCTATTTGCCAGCGAAATTCCCGTCAAAATCGGTCCAGCTGTTTCAGAGATTAGCCGGAACAAACAGACAGGCAGACAGACAAAAGTAGTAAAAAAATGTTTTTTTTTGCATAGGGGAAGGGGGGGCATAACGGGGTCACGGGGCACAACGGGGTCACCCAAAAAAACAAGTAACGATGCACACTAGACGTTTGTTGTTTTCACTAATAAATGACCATTTTGTATCAGTATTTAATCCGACAGTGACCGGCGACTAGTCTGCAGTCGTTTGGTTTTTACGAAAATAAATATTTTTTGATGTGATTTCATCTGATTTTGAGTGAATACGAAAACACATGTAAAAAGCTAAGTGTTTTCATTACTATTATTGTTTATTTGTAGTGTTTTTGTAGAGATATTATTTATTGATATGTTTTAAACAAAATCACGCTAACTATAGATTTGTTTTTTTGTCAATTATTTCACATAATGTTACCAGTGGGGGCATGACGGGGTACTTCTATTATGTATGGTTGCCTAAAGGAATGATGTGAATATTTGATATTGGAATTTTAATTTTGTTTTAGGTATTAAATATGGTACGAACGTACAAAAAGAAAAGTTCGAGAGGCAATACATACATTGTACAAAACGTAGACGTGGATACTTTATGCCTGTATTGCCTTGATGAGAAACATACATATTTAAAGTCTGCGGAGGTTTGGGTGTCCTGCCAGCTGTACAGACGATGGTGTCATACAGCCTGTGCTCGTATTGACGACGAGAACCCAGAAGAAATTCACATCTGCACATATTGTGAATAAAATAACCATGTACCCCATATTGTCCCTAACACGGGGCACAATGGGGTTTTCATAAGGGTTTCGTAAAATTAAAATTTAAGCAATAATTGATTAGTTACTTCGCCAAATTCTATGCCAAATGATAACCCTAATATGTAACCAAAGTGCTATGATTATAATAATTACTTAATATATTTTGTTTATTCTGATATTGGCTATTTCCCTTCACGTCCCCGTTATGCCCCCCCTTCCCTTATGTACCGTGTCATGTATACATCCAAATGCACTTAGTAAAAAGCGGTTATTTTAATATTACAAACAGACACTCCAATTTTATTTATTTGTATAGAAGATGATTGATTTGATAAATAAAATTGTTGTTATTTTAATAATAACAAATATTAAACATTTGTAAGTACTCGTACTTACTATTATTTAAAATATCTGTTATTTTTGTAATTATGTTGTTCAATTTAGGTACGGTAAACTTCGTTAAAACTTTCCCTATGCCAATAAGAGTCCATTTCCTTTTTTTTACGTAAAATGAATTAGTGAAAAAGAGGTAACTGGTCTCAATTGACTTAGGGTCTGCATCATGAGGAAGAAAGAAGAAGAACGAGACATCCACTTTGAAAGTCAAAATCAAAATATTTTATTTCTATATGTATCACTGATACACTTAAGCACGTCATTTTTTGGCTTTTCGGAAAGATGCTTTGTCATGGTCACCTACTTGTCACTAAGTTACTAATAAATTATTAGTTGAACTAGTAATAGTATGAACTAGTAGAGCAGGTGTCAAATTTACCTAAAACCATTGAAGTATAATGTCATAGAACAGACATCTCGAACAAAATGTGTATCCCGCCCGGGAGGTTCGATTTTCAAAATTGAGCCCCCGTTCTCCTTTCAATGTTCAAAATAGAACGAATCCATTGAAGATTGAAGCCACGTAGCGCCAATGCATTGGAACAAAAATACATGGTGTTCGCGGTGTCGGTTCTAACCGTTCTATACGCTAGTAATTATACTTATATGCCTAGAACTATATAAAATTGTGGGATTTTTATATGCTTTTGAATGTCATCTCGTTTATCTCTACCACCGTTTTGCAAAGGTGATGAATAGAAGGAATTTAAACAAATTATTTTGTTAATAGGGTTACGTAGCCAAAGGTACCAAAACCTTTTGTGTACATTATTCACAAGATTCCACTGTCCGTCCGTTCGTCTGTTGTACGATTGCGTGATGTCCGTTCATTGAACTGCAATAGGAACAATATTTTTCAAAATACATATGTAAAGATTATTATTTTTATATTGGTGATGACCAACATTAAAGGCAATACCGATGGGTTGCCTGCCAAGAAAAGAAAAAGAAAAAAAAGGTATATAAGAACTGTTCATTATCAGCTTTATTCATGGAAATGGAATTAACAGAATACAAAATATTTAAATTATACAGATGTCATCATATTATCCAACCTACTTGTACAATATTTTATTTCTTGCTTTAGGTCCGCTGTCCATTTAGATGCATTTCATACGGACGCTATCTTCATTTGTCGCTCGGTTGCAGCTATTTAGCATGAAGCTTGCTTTCATCAGGCGTAGCACACTCCGCACTTTTGTGCCGCGTTCGACGTGTCGGGCCAATTTCAGAAGGGCTGCCTCGCCATGTCATACATTCGTCTAGACACGCGGCAGCGTGTCAAGCCAAGTTCAAGCAAAGGAACTGGCTAGCCAGCGCCGAGTGTAATATTACACGAACCACTTGATGCCACTTTTGACCCTTTTATAACTCAAAACCTCTATAACGTAAACACATAAAACTACGTGTGTTTAATTATATCCATAAGGACATGTAGAAGACCAAATTTCATGAAGCTAGCTCAAACGGTTACAAAGATATGAAGGTCAAAAAGTCGTAAATTTTAGCACTGACTGACTGACATATAGTACCTAAATCTAACCTACTTCCAGATAACCTAGAAGGATGAAATTTAGAATCCAGCTCGGTAATTGTGTGTAAGCGTAGGAAAAAATCAAAAAATTAAAAAAAGTCGAAAAATAAGTGGTGTATTGGAGTATTGAGGTAGAACGAGGGCCATCTCATATGAAGGGAAAGTTGAAAAAGTTTCCAGCTTTTTACAAAAAATAGAGGTTCCAATAATGGCCATTTCTAAATGGCGCTAGTGTGTAACAAATAGATATATGAAAGAAAGAAAGAAATTATTTATTTTGCTAAGCACTGCAACAAGTTATAAAATTTGCACGAAATAAATCATTTATAAAATATTATAAGTTATAAAATCGACATAACCTGCTGCAGCACTGCTCAACAAAAAAGGTACGCACTCAGCATATGCCGTGGGCTCCCCCCGGGGGTTGCCCGCCTTGTCGTGGCGGGGGGGGGCTTAGTAACCTTGGACGGGTCACCCACGGTGAAGCTAAGAGGCAACCAGGGCCGGCCAGTTTGGGCCGCCGGTTGGCCCGAGGAGAGCGCTCCCAGCGGGCTGAACAAGTTCGCTGCGGACGCGCGTGGAGGCGGGACCGCAGAAGAAGAAGAGTGCCGGTATTACGGTGCGCCGTTCTCCCTATCTTCTGCGGCCGTGGAGGGATTTTATTTATTTATTTATTTATTTTATTTATTGCACCAACAAAGTATACACTAAAACAATCATATAAGAATCAACAATACTTAATACATATAAAGTGTTACTCCAATTATAGGCGCAAACAGCATTATCCAAGAGACGCGTACATTAACATAAGTAATTAAATTAAATTAAATTAAATCAAATCAAAATAAATTAAATTAAATTACATTGAATTAATGTCAAAAACAATGTCATATAAAAACTAACAATGATAAAGAAATACAATTATAACTTAACTAGTCAGATTAAATACAATTAAAAAATTATAAAAAATTAAACTAAATTGTAAACTAAAAATTAAAATTAAAATAAGGATTTTTTTAAATTAAAATAACCTGTCATACATAATATAATCAATTAATTAATCTGCTATTATTTTACCTGCTAAATTTTTAAATTGTGTTAAGGAGTTGGAAAAAATATCTAGCTGGGCGGATTCTTTTTCAGTTTCACTGGATGTTGTAGTGTTGTGAATGAGATTGTAACTTCTCAACGCTCTGTTTAATGGAGTATAATAGCCCAAGTTAGATTTGGAAGGATAAATGATAAAAGGAGGTTTCTTGAATCTCTGTGTTTTACTAGGTATAGCAATATTTACTTTAGATAAAAGATTAGGTGTGTCAAAATTTCCATTTATTAGTTTATACAGAAACATGACGTCAAGCAGTTCCCTACGGTGACGGAGTGGTTTGAGGCGAAAATGTAGTAGGCGATCGTTGTAGCTTGGAAGCTTCTTGGCTAAGTTGCAGCTATAGGACAAGTGCCATAAAAATTTCTTTTGTACAGTCTCTAAGCGTTTGATATATATACCGTAGTGAGGATTCCACACAGTACTGCCATATTCTAGGATACTACGCACAAGGCAGTTATATACTGTAATTTTTGTCTTGGGATTCCTAAATTCTTTACAGTTTCGAGAGACGAAGCCCAACATTCTAAGAGCCTTATTTATAATATTGTCAATATGAATATTAAAGCGTAGTTTACTGTCAACGATGACCCCTAGATCTCGAGTGTGGCTTACTTCATTTAGTGGTACGTCATTGATATGATAGAGTCTGGTTGGTAAGTGTCTCTTTCTACTGAATCGAATTACTTGGCATTTATCAGGATTTAAGCTCATTCCGTTTTCGGTACACCACATAGCTAAATTATTTAAATCCTTCTGTAGCAATAATGCATCCTCGGATGAGTTGACTATTCTATATAATTTTAAGTCATCAGCGAACATTGAGAATTTAGAATAAAGAAAGCATTTTCCGATATCGTTGATGAAAATATTGAAAAATAAAGGCCCTAAGTGAGACCCCTGGGGTACTCCGGATACAGCGGTAAATGCCTTAGATTTATACCCTCCAGCCACAACTACTGATTGTCTGTCTGCACCAGTTTAAAAACATGCCAGCTATTCCAATGGAGGAAAGTTTATACAACAGTATTTCATGATTTACCCTGTCGAAGGCCTTACTGAAATCGGTATATATTGCATCGTATGATTTCCCATGATCAACCCCCTCAGCAAGGTCTTCGACGAAAGAAACCAAGTTAGTTGAGGTGGAACGTGACTTTACGAAGCCATGCTGTTGGGGTGCGATAACCTGTTTCAAGTGACCTGATATTATAGGACACAGCAGGGACTCAAAAACTTTCGCAAATGTTGGAAGTATAGATATAGGCCTGTAATTTTTTACGGCACTCTTGTCACCAGTCTTGAATAATGGTATTACAAGAGCACTTTTCCAAGCTGATGGGAACTTGCCCGAACTTAGGGACCTATTAATTATAATACTAAGCGGTAGTGCAAGTGCGCTAGCGTATCTTATTGCAAAAATTGAAGGTATTCCATCGGAACCGGCACCCTTGGCAGGGTCCAGTCTTTTTAAAACTCTAAAAACTTGGTCGGTGTTTACAGATATTGTAGTCAAGTAATTAGCACCTAGTGGCGAGTTAGACTGCCCTGGGATGGGTATGCTTTCAGTGTTGTATACATCTCTAAATAAACTTAATGATAATAATTTTGTAAAAATGACATCTGACAGTATTTTTCTTGTACCGTGTGATGCAACAGAAATCTGTAATATTATAAAATCTTTAAAAAATAGTCACTGTGAGGGCTATGATGAAATTTGTACAAGAGTATTGAAGGCGTGTGTACGAGAAATATCCCCTATTCTCGCCGCGCTCATTAACATGTCTTTTGAAAATGGATGCTTCCCATCGAAACTAAAATATTCGAAAGTTATTCCTGTATACAAAAAAGGTGATCCATTGTCAATAAATAACTATCGGCCTATTACGCTGATCCCCATTCTTTCTAAAATATACGAAAAAGCTATGCATGTTAGACTCCTTAAATTCTTTAACAGACATCAAGTTCTTGTTAAGGAACAGTATGGTTTTCAGAAGAATAAATCTACCGAATTGGCAATATTCGACCTCATCGCCCATGTTACGTATAATGTTAGTGAGAAATACTACAATACGGTTCTATTTTTTGACATGTCCAGTGCTTTCGACTTTGTAAGTCATGAAATTTTATTAAGAAAATTAGAAAAATATGGAATAAGAGGACTAGCTCATGATTGGCTTAGAAACTATCTGGACAAACGTTACCAGCAGGTCGATATCACCGCTTTAAATGAAAAATCTATTGCCACATCATACAAATCGCGCTTCAGACATAATTCTTGTGGAGTCCCACAGGGGAGCATCCTTGGGCCTCTTCTCTTCTTAGTTTACGTTAACGATCTGCCCGAAACTATGAATCATAAGACAGTTCTCTTTGCGGACGACATATCTATAAGTGTCGTTACAAAAAGTAAGGAAAGTCATAGCGAAGAAGTAAATTTAACAGTTACGTCAACAATAGAGTGGTTACAAAGAAATAATTTAAGTGTTAACGTAAACAAAACAAAATATATTCAGTTCACTAATCGAAATGCAATTCCACTAAATTTAAATATCAAATACAAAAACGAAACCATAGAAAGTGTAAGTTCCACGAAATTCCTTGGAATCCAAGTAGATAGATACTGCAATTGGAAGGAACACATAGAAAATACTTGTTGCAAAATTAGCAAATTTGTTTACGTACTGCGAAGATTAAGTAAAACATCCGATAAAAAAATTGCAGTAATGGCGTACCACGGATATGTGGCGTCAAATCTCAGGTATGGCATAGTCATTTGGGGTAATTCAACAATGCTAAATAAATTATTTCTTCTTCAAAAAAAATGCATACGTGTCATAGTCGGTATGGCTCCTTGGGAGACATGTCGTCCAATATTTAAGGATATTAATATTCTACCTTTGCCATGCATGTACATTTACGAAGTAGCCATGTTTGTGAAAAAATATCACCATATTTTTGTAACCAGTAAAAGGTCTAGGCATCCCAATAGGTTAGTTATAGAAGGTGTAACAAAAACAGGCCTATACCTAAGAAACTGCTATGGTATGTGTGTCCGCATTTATAATAAATTACCAGACCAACTAAAAGAAAAATCCTTCAAGTTATTTAAAAATGAATTATATAAATGGTTATTAATTAAATGTTATTACTCAGTAGAAGAATTTTTGGGTGACAATATAAGAACTTGTTTTTAATTTTAGATTTTATACATTTTATTCATAAAATATAAATATTGACTATGCACTTGACATTGATAATTATTATAAATAAGTTATTTATTTGATTAATTTGATTGGATTGTTATTATTAGTAATATTATTGTAATTTAATCTGACATTAATTAATTAATTAATTTAATTTTCTCAATAAGAATTGTATTAAAAATAAATTCTATTATTCTTGATGTTGCATGCTCACGTAAGCCAAATATGTATGAACTACAAACCATTTTATAACATCTTTGTAACCATATTTGAAGCAATAAATAAATTTGAATTTGAATTTGAATTTGAATTTGTAAGCCGAGGAAAACTGAGATGCAAATAGATCGCAAGTGTCTGTCCCTGATGAAGCGACTTTGGTGCCGAAAGACATCTGGGCAGGGTAAGCGTTGGTCCCACCTCTTTTATGTTTAATGAAGCTCCACATAAGTTTAGGGTTAGAAGACAGTGATGACTCTAGGCGCTTTAAGTATAATTTGTAGCTTACGTTGTGAAGTTTTGTACATCTTTCCCTTAGTACTTCAAAGGTGATTAAATCCCTAGGATTGCCATATTTGCGGTATTTAATTCGATATTTTAGTTTCTCGTTGATTACCTTAACTAATGCAGTAGAAAACCATATTGGATATTTACCAGTGCGTGGTTTGTATTTTGGAACATGTTTAATAATGAGGAGTCTGAGAATTTTATAGAAATATGTCACCATATCATCAACGTCAGTACAATTAGAAAGTTCTTTTTCCCATTGGATGTTGCTTAGTTCACTTATTATCTTTTCATAGTCAGCTTTGTAAAAGCGGAACCTGGCTTCGTCTTGGGATTTTAAATGTTCTTGGTGGTCGATTTCAACACAAAATTCAATGGGAGGATGAAGCGGGTCAATATTGGAGAGAGGGTCAGTGCTTTCACAAATGTGTGAGATTGTCAAAGAGCTCATTATAAGGTCCAGAATTCGATTTTTATTGTTAAGGCATGAGTTATACTGTAAAAAGTTATTAAATGACATAAAATCTACTATTATATTGTTTAACAGACTGTTTGTAGGTATAGGTGTTAGTGCAAGAGAAGGCGTTTTGTTCCAACAAAGACTGCTCAAATTAAAATCACCAAGAACAATAGTATTGGAATTGAGCTTTTGTACAATACAGTTAGTGTTTGTAACAAAGTGTTCCAAAATATGCTTCTGTACAGGGGGAGGAATATAAACGCCACATATGTATAAATAATCAATTACACCCGTCTTGTTGAGTATTTCAATTTTAACCCAGATATCCTCACAGTCAGACTCACAATCATACATTCGGTAGGGTATAAAACGCTTAGAGACAGCTATCAGAACTCCACCCCCCAGTTTATTGCTGTGAAATCCACTACTTCCCCTATCTCGTCTGTAAACTATATAACGATCGTCGAATAATTCCGTATCCGAAACAGTACTATTTAGCCATGACTCTGTAAAAACTATAACATCATAATTGCTGCACACAACCTTACTAAATAGCTCAACTGTCTTGGTTTTTAATCCTCTTACATTTTGATAGAAACAGTTTAAGGGGCCCCTAAGTACAAACAAAGTCAAATTTAGCGGCGTTATGACAACTTATTTAATAAGGCTATGTCTTTTACATAAATATGGCCTGACTTCTCATCTTTCCGCATGTATATCTTAGATTCCCGCACCCAAACGAATTTATACCCAAGTTCTTTGGCTTTGGAACGTGTTGCGGCGTGCAGGTTTTTGTTTTCTCGTGTAAGATGTTCCACTACATATATGGCTGTTTTCTTAGTCCCACCAATACCTAAGTGGCTGGTGTTCAACTTGTCTTCTCGATTGTTTCTGTTAAACTTACTAGTTGCCGCAAGGAATTCGTCGCGTAGTCGCGGACTGTTGAATTTGACCAGTATCGAGCGAGGGCGCGGGCTAGAGTTATTCAACTTAGCTAGTCGCGAGCAATAATGAATTTGTGAGTCGTTGATTGGGCACTTGATTACTTTTCCCAGCTGAACTACGGTATTTATTAAATTTTCCTGTTTATTCTCAGGAACGCATTGGATTTCCACGTTTGAAGAACGCGCATGCTGGTCCAATTGACCTAGACGAGATGAAAGCGATTCGTTGGTGATTTTCAGTAGCTCAGTCTCTGATTTTAAAACATCAATTATTTTCGCATGCTTCGCACAATCGGCCTTCACTTTTTCAAGTTCTACATTAAAGTGAGCTATCGACGTTTCGAGAGAAGACATCACATTGCGAACCTCCTGTATTTCGGGGTAAATTTTGTGCGTGAAATGAAATTGCAGCTCTTCCCGAATTATGTCTCGTATGTTGTTGGCCGTTAGACAAGAACAATTACTGCCTGTGCGTGACTTCGTTCGCTTCGTAACAAAATCCAGCTGAGGTGATGTCGGGGCATTGCCAGTTTTGTTCTGAACCGGAGTGTTTGAATTATCGCCTCCTTTACGTTTACTACTTTGACATTGCGCGCATATCCATTTAGATTTCAACTCGACGGACATCGCCTCATACTCAGCCAATGAATAGTTCATGCAAGAGTGATGGTAGCCCGCCTTACAACGTGTGCAGTATATTGAGGGAATGTTTGCTATTTCTTGCAAACAGGCGTTACAATTATTTGTATCTTCCATGTTTATTAATTTTATATTATTTATAATTTTTTAACGGAGTATTTCAAATTGCAATTTAGAATTTAAAAAATTTTATGCTGTAAAGAATTAGAATTTTTATAGCGTTTGTGGGATTCGAACCCGGGCCCAGTGAAGCGGTCTTCGTAGTCTTTAGCCGTTGTTCCACGGAAACTTTGCTCTAGATGACGAAATTGGTCAACCGATCTGACAATTAGGTGCCGATCATGGAACTTGCATTGCCATATAAGGTAATGTTCGCTAGTTGGGTAATAGACCAATCGTAGCAACTGGAGGACCGATGATTCACCAGCTAATGTACACCCACTGCACTGTTTTTTAGATAGAAAAGTAATTATTTAAGCACTTAATCACTGTTTATCTTCCATTTATTAACGTTTATTAGGTCACATATAGTATTGATAACTGAATTACACTTATTTTACGTTTACTAATTCAAAGTTCTTAGTAAAAACGAATATTAACGAGATTTCTTAATAGGAATAAGTAGTGCCCTTGTACAAACTGTCTCTTAAATTATTTATCCTGTAAATGTTTTTGTGTGTACAAAATAAATAAATAAATAAATAAATAAAATTAATGTACGGAGCCTTAAATGTTACGTCTGCTCGCGGCGAGAGCGAGAGGGGGAAAACCGGGGATCGCAGGGGAAGAGGCGTGTTGGTATTACGGTGCGCCACTCCCCCTACCCCCTGCGAGCGGGCGGGGCCGTTCCGCCGAAACGGCACTGGTGGGGTCGCAAAAGAAGAGGCATGTCGGTATTACGGTGCGCCGCTTGCCCTATCCTCTGCGGCCGAGGTGTGGTCGGTGGAAGAACCACAGACCTAATCTTCCACCGGGTACCAGTTATCTGGTATCCATGGCTTCCTAGTAGCAGTCTCCGGGGGAGTCTGCTACAGTACTGGTGGAGGCCGAGGGGGGAGGCGCACCTTACCATCTGGTGCGCCCATCGTGGAGGGCCTTCGGGCTTTCGCGATGGAGCCGCTTGTGGGCGGCTGCCGCTGGCGGGGTCGCGGATGTGTGCGAAAGCGTTCCTGTAACCCCGTCACAAGGCGGCGAGAAGGAAGATGGGGGGGGGGTTTAGTGGGTATACCGTGGGTCTCATTAGCCTATACGGGAGTCCCACATAACCACTTGGGTAGGCCCTGCGCCCGGGTGGTAGGTACGCGTAATGCATTTTCCCCCCCGGGGAAAAAAAAGGGTAACCACGGCTACTGATTTTCAGTACGACCTTTATTATGTATGTGAACATGGCTGTTGTAAACGGAGTGAAGTTTGCTGAGTTTTGCCACCCTAATCAATGGCGCTAGTGTCCGCCAAATAGATATTCGAAAATAGCTGTTGTAGACCGCACCGCAGCCCCACCCGTAATTTTACGCGTTTCCACCCATGAAACGTCAATTTAGTCTCTAAGATTTGTGAACAGGGTATATTTTCTTTACAAAAAGTAATGATATCCCACCAAAAACATAAATGTGAAAAAGGAGAGCCAAGTTCAATACAAAAATTATGCTTGGCTGTGGGCTTCGCCGCAAAAAGAATGGAGATCTAAATGAGTGCCAAGTTCTGTGCAAAATCTAAATATGTATTTATAGAAACAAAATAACATTATGAACAAGTATTAAACTCTATTTCTTTGCTTAATTGGATACCTATAACAATTGCTGTTATTTAAAAAAGTGAGATCTTAAAGTAGGTTACATTTGACTTGGTCAGTTTTTATTACGATAAAAAAAATATGTAGCAAAGAAATAGAGTTTAATACTTGTTCATAATGTTATTTTGTTCCTATAAATACATATTTAGATTTTGCACAGAACTTGGCACTCATTTAGATCTCCATTCTTTTTGCGGCGAAGCCCACAGCCAAGCATAATTTTTATATTGAACTTGACTCTCCTTTTTTACATTTATGTTTTTGGTGGGATAATCTATCACACACGTCATCACAAAAAAAGAAGACAACCATGACGTTGCCAGAAAGGATAAGAGTTATGATTAGAAAGAGAGGCAATGTCTAGATGTCAACGTCTGTTGACGATTAGCACTGTGCTACCTGAATTACAAGTATTGTTTCAGAGCGAGAGTCGCTATTTTTATATGATTTTGCGAAGTGACTCTTCTGTACCAATAGATACTAGTAAATAATCTGTGCTTTCATCTTTCGTAGTGTTAACGTCACGACGACTCGACGCGAAGAAGTTTGTTCAGCGTGTCAGCAGCGTGCCAGGACCACATAAAAGTGAGCAACTACTTCATATTTATTACCCTTATAAAATAATTCTTCTGTATTATCCAAACATAACTAGCTGTACAATAATTTATTATTGTTTTAGTTGACGGATGCGACACTAAGAGGTTTGTCCGACTACCAGGACCACATAAAAGTGAGCCACCACGTCATATTTAGTACACTTATAAAATAATTCTTATGTATTATCCAAACATAACTTGTACAATAATTTATGCAATACGTGAGCCACCACTTCATATTTATAACTTCCAATACCTATAACGTAACCGGGTTTTTAAAGTTTCCATAACAGCGATTTTTTTAATGAACATCTAAATAGCCAAGACACGAATAGCCGAGTTTCCTGATGGCAATTGGCCACCGTGGTGCACTGACATCCATAATTTCCCCATTATTTGTCTCCCCTACGCTGTAATCGAAATCATTCACACTAAATTCTTGTTGGTGGGAATAAATCGATTGATAAGCCTACTAGCGTTCTGTCCGCGGAATTTCCCACATTTTTCAGAATACTAAGTATCCTCACGCCCCAACTTAGAGTCACTAACGGTTACTTTAATCGCTCCTTAGTAAAGTATCACCATACAAATTATGTACTAAGGAACGATTTAAATAACCGTCAGTGACTCTGAGTTGGGGCGTAACTCTTAATTTAGATCGTGGTCTACACGTGCGCTACATTTCATGAAATCCCGTTTAGTAGTTTTTGCGTGAAAAAGTAATATACATCCATATAACCAAACAAACTTTTACAGTTATAATATTGTATTAAGCTAGCCCTTAAGTACTGTTAAGTTTGCAGTTTGACTTGACGTGGCATTCAGTTTGCATGAGGTAGCTATATAGCAAGTTAAGGGCCTAGTCTCGTAGTTCACAAAATAAGAATCGCGTGCGGCTAGTCCAAACGTCAAGCGTCTGCACGTAGGCTCCCCGCAGTCCCCGCATTCATCCTACATAGCGTAATTATTTGACTCGTTCGGAAAGTTGCTCTACTAAGTTTTTTTTTCTATGTTGTCTGTGTTTTCGTGTTCTATAGTATCCCCAATATAGAAAATCTAAAGGCTGCAATCTTGCAAAATTCACTCGCGGCGAATTATTTGCACAACTTTGTATTTTTTTTTCATACAAAGTCAATAAAAAAAATAAAAACCATAAAATAAATAAATATATTAATAAATATCGTAAAATAAATATCATAAAATATTATTATTACACAAAAATAACCATAATATATGTAATAGCTGGTTATTTTTTTTAAGTTCATCTACGTTGATTTTGTTAGGTAAATCAATCATTAAATACAGCTCTTTCGCGCCCAACGTAATTTAGAGTTAGGTATGTTTTTGCGCTTACTTTATGGCAACAAAGAATTAATTTACAAATCTGTTCTGCTCTTAATTAATTAGAATAGTTTTTTTCATTTTCTTAATTCAGAAGTCACAATACCATCAAAATTCTCTGTTTTTATCTCCTATCAAATGGTTTGTTTCATAATAACTATGCATCGCATGTATGTAAAAAATTGATTATTTTAATGCCATGAGTTCAATAAAGCAAACACAAAAAATGCATCTAAATCACCTTACTCTAACAATAATAATAATCTCAAAAAAATCTGAGCCGTCATGGGGCGGCTGGCAGATGTGAAACATCGAAATTATTTTATCCAACTAATAGGCATAAAAGTACAAATTATGACAGGAACTAAATATGGCATGATGAAAAAATACAACATTACGAATTGTTTCCAGAAAATGATGACAGTTTGGTCCTACTGTATGCTACAGCCTATCAAACTAAGTTTATTTATGATTACCCACATTGTGTTATTGTATTTTTTTTCATATTGCTCTACCATAATAATATAGTGCGGCGAAGCATCGCCACTCACCGCGCCAAAAATCAGATTTACCCCTCGCCTATAGATGTTTCACAAACAAGAAATGCGAGGGAAATTCCTTAGTGACCACTGCACGGCCGAAGCGTTCAGACGTGTAGTCCACGACGATTAAACTTTGCTTTGCTTTTGCTTTTTTTTAATAGTTTTGTATATAATTATTTTATTTCAATATGGATCGTATAGGTAAAAAATATGCATGTACGAGAAAAAAAATTGGGTGCCAACGTAGAAATGATGAAGAAAAATAGAATCCAAAGGTAAGTAGTTATATTATTCATGCTTAGGGCCTAGCTACAGGGTCAAATTAAATTAGCTAGCGAAACTCGACAGACGTGATAGGTATAATAATATAATAATATGATAGAACTAGTAGGGATTGCAATCTGGAAAACTTTGAATGCCTGCTATAGATGTTGTAATTAATCTAGTATTACAATCTGGTATTCTTAAAGTTCAATAGGGGTGTAATGTAAAGCGTGAAATTATATACACACACCTCCGCACACTCTAACACCTATGACAGCATGCATGAACACACCAGTGAGTACATTAGTATTAATGCTATCGATACTATAGACCAAGAGCCCAAGGCCGCCAGACCTCACGTATTTTCTGACGGACGAAATGTGGATGATTGAGTAGTGTTAGTATGTACTATGATCGTATGCTTACTTACTAGCTTGGAAAAACGGCCAATTTCCAGGTATCAGGTGATCAAGGTACAAAAAATTATTACTAAGTTCACGTATTTTCTCATGGCTGATTTTCACGTATGTTCTAGATAATATAGTTAGAAATATGTCGTCAATACTTCCAGACACATTCCGTGGGCCATTTTGCTTAACAGACGCCTTGAAGCTCCCAAAATAATGAGTTAAGTTCACGTAAATTCTGACACTCCATTTTTATATAATAATACGTTCTCCAGACAACTATTTTAAAACCTTTGACAAGAAGACAGACCGATCCAAAGGGCCAATCATCCCCTAAATTGATTTTAATATATCTGTGGGTGGGAGCGCGAGAGCATTATCTACGCGCATGAGACTGAGTGAGACCGACTGCGCTGTTAAGGTTATGAAAATTAATTGAGCAGATATTTTATAGTTTTTCAATCAATCTCAATAGTCCACATTTCGTTCGTCAGAATATACGTGAGGTCTGGCGGCCCTGGGCTCTTGGTCTATTAGGGGATGATTGGCCCCTTGGATTGGTCTGTCTTTTTGTCAAAGGTTTTAAAATAGTTGTCTGGAGAACATATGTGAAAATCAGCCATGAGAAAATACGTGAACTTAGTAATGATTTTTTGTACCTTGATCACCTGATACCTGGAAATTTGCCGTTTTTGCAAGCTAGCAAGTAGGCATACGATCATAGTACATACTAACACTACTCAATCGTCCACATTTCGTCCGTCAGAAAATACGTGAGGTCTGGAGGCCCTGGGCTCTTGGTCTATTAGGGGATGATTGGCCCCTTGGATCGGTCTGTCTTCTTGTCAAAGGTTTCAAAATAGTTATCTGGAGAACATACGTGAAAATCAGCCATGAGAAAATACGTGAACTTAGTAATGATTTTTTGTACCTTGATCACCTGATACCTGGAAATTGGATGTTTTTCCAAGCTAGCAAGTAGGCATACGATCATAGTACATACTAACACTACTCAATCATCCACATTTCGTCCGTCAGAAAATACGTGAGGTCTGGCGGCCTTGGGCTCTTGGTCTATAGTATCGATAGCATTAATACTAATGTACTCACTGGTGTGTTCATGCATGCTGTCATAGGTGTTAGAGTGTGCGGAGGTGTGTGTATATAATTTCACGCTTTACATTACACCCCTATTGAACTTTAAGAATACCAGATTGTAATACTAGATTAATTACAACATCTATAGCAGGCATTCAAAGTTTTCCAGATTGCAATCCCTACTAGTTCTATCATATTATTATATTATTATACCTATCACGTCTGTCGAGTTTCGCTAGCTAATTTAATTTGACCCTGTAGCTAGGCCCTAAGCATGAATAATATAACTACTTACCTTTGGATTCTATTTTTCTTCATCATTTCTACGTTGGCACCCAATTTTTTTTCTCGTACATGCATATTTTTTACCTATACGATCCATATTGAAATAAAATAATTATATACAAAACTATTAAAAAAAAGCAAAAGCAAAGCAAAGTTTAATCGTCGTGGACTACACGTCTGAACGCTTCGGCCGTGCAGTGGTCACTAAGGAATTTCCCTCGCATTTCTTGTTTGTGAAACATCTATAGGCGAGGGGTAAATCTGATTTTTGGCGCGGTGAGTGGCGATGCTTCGCCGCACTATATTATTATGGTAGAGCAATATGAAAAAAAATACAATAACACAATGTGGGTAATCATAAATAAACTTAGTTTGATAGGCTGTAGCATACAGTAGGACCAAACTGTCATCATTTTCTGGAAACAATTCGTAATGTTGTATTTTTTCATCATGCCATATTTAGTTCCTGTCATAATTTGTACTTTTATGCCTATTAGTTGGATAAAATAATTTCGATGTTTCACATCTGCCAGCCGCCCCATGACGGCTCAGATTTTTTTGAGATTATTATTATTGTTAGAGTAAGGTGATTTAGATGCATTTTTTGTGTTTGCTTTATTGAACTCATGGCATTAAAATAATCAATTTTTTACATACATGCGATGCATAGTTATTATGAAACAAACCATTTGATAGGAGATAAAAACAGAGAATTTTGATGGTATTGTGACTTCTGAATTAAGAAAATGAAAAAAACTATTCTAATTAATTAAGAGCAGAACAGATTTGTAAATTAATTCTTTGTTGCCATAAAGTAAGCGCAAAAACATACCTAACTCTAAATTACGTTGGGCGCGAAAGAGCTGTATTTAATGATTGATTTACCTAACAAAATCAACGTAGATGAACTTAAAAAAAATAACCAGCTATTACATATATTATGGTTATTTTTGTGTAATAATAATATTTTATGATATTTATTTTACGATATTTATTAATATATTTATTTATTTTATGGTTTTTATTTTTTTTATTGACTTTGTATGAAAAAAAAATACAAAGTTGTGCAAATAATTCGCCGCGAGTGAATTTTGCAAGATTGCAGCCTTTAGATTTTCTATATTGGGGATACTATAGAACACGAAAACACAGACAACATAGAAAAAAAAACTTAGTAGAGCAACTTTCCGAACGAGTCAAATAATTACGCTATGTAGGATGAATGCGGGGACTGCGGGGAGCCTACGTGCAGACGCTTGACGTTTGGACTAGCCGCACGCGATTCTTATTTTGTGAACTACGAGACTAGGCCCTTAACTTGCTATATAGCTACCTCATGCAAACTGAATGCCACGTCAAGTCAAACTGCAAACTTAACAGTACTTAAGGGCTAGCTTAATACAATATTATAACTGTAAAAGTTTGTTTGGTTATATGGATGTATATTACTTTTTCACGCAAAAACTACTAAACGGGATTTCATGAAATGTAGCGCACGTGTAGACCACGATCTAAATTAAGAGTTACGCCCCAACTCAGAGTCACTGACGGTTATTTAAATCGTTCCTTAGTACATAATTTGTATGGTGATACTTTACTAAGGAGCGATTAAAGTAACCGTTAGTGACTCTAAGTTGGGGCGTGAGGATACTTAGTATTCTGAAAAATGTGGGAAATTCCGCGGACAGAACGCTAGTAGGCTTATCAATCGATTTATTCCCACCAACAAGAATTTAGTGTGAATGATTTCGATTACAGCGTAGGGGAGACAAATAATGGGGAAATTATGGATGTCAGTGCACCACGGTGGCCAATTGCCATCAGGAAACTCGGCTATTCGTGTCTTGGCTATTTAGATGTTCATTAAAAAAATCGCTGTTATGGAAACTTTAAAAACCCGGTTACGTTATAGGTATTGGAAGTTATAAATATGAAGTGGTGGCTCACGTATTGCATAAATTATTGTACAAGTTATGTTTGGATAATACATAAGAATTATTTTATAAGTGTACTAAATATGACGTGGTGGCTCACTTTTATGTGGTCCTGGTAGTCGGACAAACCTCTTAGTGTCGCATCCGTCAACTAAAACAATAATAAATTATTGTACAGCTAGTTATGTTTGGATAATACAGAAGAATTATTTTATAAGGGTAATAAATATGAAGTAGTTGCTCACTTTTATGTGGTCCTGGCACGCTGCTGACACGCTGAACAAACTTCTTCGCGTCGAGTCGTCGTGACGTTAACACTACGAAAGATGAAAGCACAGATTATTTACTAGTATCTATTGGTACAGAAGAGTCACTTCGCAAAATCATATAAAAATAGCGACTCTCGCTCTGAAACAATACTTGTAATTCAGGTAGCACAGTGCTAATCGTCAACAGACGTTGACATCTAGACATTGCCTCTCTTTCTAATCATAACTCTTATCCTTTCTGGCAACGTCATGGTTGTCTTCTTTTTTTGTGATGACGTGTGTGATAGATTATCCCACCAAAAACATAAATGTAAAAAAGGAGAGTCAAGTTCAATATAAAAATTATGCTTGGCTGTGGGCTTCGCCGCAAAAAGAATGGAGATCTAAATGAGTGCCAAGTTCTGTGCAAAATCTAAATAATGTAGTGTAAGAACGTAATGGAAGCCCTACGCACGGAGCCGCGGTGCTACTCGCCAGTTGTGTCAGCTTGAACATGGCTTGACGCGCCACCGCGACCCGCGTATCTAGCTAGATTATAATATTAAATTTCATACTAACTATACGATTTTAAACATATTTGAGTTGAAAATTTGGTTTAAATCGTTTTAAATATCAGGAGCTGCGCGACATCTGTGATTTTCTTGACTACAACTAAAGTCCGAGTCGATGTACTGTGTAAAGTTCTTTCAAGTAGTTCATACCTATAAACAGAGATGACGCTATTGTAGATTTTCGTTTTCATATAATAATAATACGTACGAGCTACGAGAAATCATTTCTTTTCAAAAGATTGTAAAATAAAATAAAAATGAAATGAAAAATGCCTTCCAAGCGGACCGATTACGCTTGAGTGGGAGAGAGACGGCCGGTCTAGCGTGCCTCTCTCTCTAATGCTGCGCGCGCTTCCGTGACGTTACTCGGTTTTCGTGAATGCCTCTCAGGCTCATCGTCTTTATAAACGTTATCACGTTAAAATATAATTTATGAATGTATTTTTTTATTTGGTTGCTATTTATTATATCAGGATTGTATAATATAATTTATTTATTTATTTGGATCAACAAACGGTTAACAATTGTCTCTTAAATATATAATTTATGACAAAAAATTACTTATTATATAGTACCTATTAGGTAGTACTTATTATACTACCAACACCGTTGACCACCAATTACTTAAAAGTTGAGTAGTGGAATGTGGAATAGTTACATATTTATATTTAAACATTTTACTATTCCAATTTAAATAAGTCAAATGAAAAAATTTTTTTTTTTTTTAAACGCTTTTATTTCAATAATGTTTAGTTTATAAAATTAGCTACAAGTTGTGAAAATTTCAAGTCTCTACGTAAAATAGAACATAGAGAATTATGCGTCTAAAGTCTGAAAATCGTTTTTTTTAATTTAACAACAAATAAACAATGAAAATTAGTTTAAAATATGATTTTCGTGTATTGTCATCGGAAATACACATGTCTGCCAAATTTCATCAATTTTCATTAAAGGGAAGTCATTCAAATTAACGTTACAAGATTTGATGCTTTGATGCTTTGATGCTCCGAAGTGAAGCTAAATAAAAGCGTTTAAAAAGAAACAAGTTGGTTTATTATTATATACTTAGTATGCAAAATAGTGAGCCAAAAATATATAATGTAAAAAATAGGTAACTGTTGGCTTAAGGTTTTCACGTAGGTATTATTAGTTAATGCTCGACTACAATCCCACGTTGAATAAGTGGAGACTAAAATATTATTATTAATAAGGCTGCGTTAATAAAACCAATTTCAATCGTGTCTCTAATATTTATACAGTTTATACGCTTCAGAGCGTGTTAATCGTGTTATCCGATTAACAATAACGAAACATCATGGCTCAATTCTAATGTCAATCTTGTTTAACGAAGATCTACAAAAATACTTATTTTAAGATTAATAACAAAGAATAATACATATAAAGTTACAATTGGAATGTGATGTAGAAGTTGAAAATTAGTTTATTCGAATTAATAATAACAATTTTATGAAACAGGGAATTCAGTGAAAAATTTAAATATTTTCGTCCGTCATCACTTCCATAATTATAATGTGATCAAACGGGGAATTATCAAATAACAGAAATAGGTAAATAATTACAATGCTAAAAATATTAACGAGAAATCGAACAATTTCAATTTTATTCGAATTATTTTTGTAGATTTACTTGAGCAACATTGGAAGTGAAGCTACTTATAATTATTTCAAAGTGAAACTGTCGAACACAAACAGTCATGGTCATATTAATTATCATATTGTCGGTGTCATTCACTTACGGATGTGATTTATTTCTTGGTGTTTTTCTGACGAATCTGTGTCTGTTTTTCAAATTTGACACTTTCTGCTGTTGCGAACCACTCATACCTCCTTGGAAACCGTATTTGCTTAACGATTGGATGATGAATTGCCTTAATTACGGACTTGCAACCCAGAGGCAGACCTGGCGCACTTCGCATTTATGGTATGAAATTACAAGTACGTACCGCGTTCGACGTGTCGGGCCAATTTCAGAAGGGCTGCCACGCTCCTTGTAACACATTCGTAATCACTACAAAAAAAGATAACCCTAAGCAGTCAGAGGATAACAATTATGATTAGAAAGAGAGGGAACGTGTACATGTCAACGTCTGTTGAAGATTAGTGATGTGCGACCTAAATGACAATTTATTTATATGATTTTGCGGAGTGATTCTTCTGTACCAATAGGTACTACGAGTATTATGTCTTCTGTGCCAGAGGTACTATTATACTACTAAGAGGCTACTATTACTTATATTATTTATCTTTTACCCCGTAGAATTTTTAAAAACTTGTTTTAATTAATGCAATATTACATAATATAATATATTTACGTTATTAATAACGTAATAATCATTAATGTAACTTCACATTAACCCAGAGGTGTATGGGATTTTGGCGATCTCCTTGGAAATGAATGAATGAATAAAGGTAGTACGTACTGCAACAGGACGAAATCTTTGGGTAGACCGGATTAGCCTACCGGCTTGGGAAACCGGGTCTAACAAGCTTTCTTGGCATTAATTATTTGCTTAGCCAACACAGACAGATAAATACAATAAGCCTACATCACCGAATATTGAATCCGTCAATCATAGCAACAGAGTATCGCTGCGACTGATGATGAGGACAGTTCGCTATCACCACTAATTAGCTTTGAAGTGATTGAGGTCTTTGGACTGGATTGATAGTATATTTATTGGAAATATAAGGATTCACATCCGAACTGCCACGGAAACCACAAATGTTTTGAATATCTTTTTACCAGAAGGAAAACGATGAGCTATGAAGGAGGTAAGAATAGTAACAGATTAATTAGCGAACCATTGCTTATTAGCTACACGATTGGATAATAATAATAGAAATAAATTTATAATTATAAAGTAGTTTTTTAAGTAATTTTATTTTTAGTGCATTGGGCAAATTAGTTTTATGGTAGTCAATCGTAGTTAATTTTAATTTCAAACTATATTATATGTTAAAACTTTTTCATAATGTTTAGCGTATTTTAAGACCCTTATAATCATAATATCCAGTGACTAGGGTTTTAAGGACTAGTTTAAGAAACGAATTAAGATTATATTTTGTCACATATTAATATTGACTTGTTTTGTCTGCTTTCAATCTTGAAATGTTAATCTAAAACTAAGCTCTTTAAAACATGCCTGTTGGCTAATATATCGCTTCAAGCCATTTTCCCTCTACTGAGTACGGGTCTCTCCTTTTTAGGAGGCTTATTCCAACTCACTTCTCCAGTGGACATATTCATCACAAACGATCGATCACAGCAATTTTACTTAGTAACTCAAGTGTGTTTTATTTAAATGATGCTTACATTTATACATATCTAATTCAAATATTGATACGTATTTAGTTTAGTATTAAATTCGATAATACAGCTTCGAAAATATTAATTTAAGAATATTAATAACTTTGATTCGTCCTAATTTATACCATTTATGGCAAACGACGATACAATGTCTTACCGAAAAATATATTTCTTAACTTGATATCGACAGTTACGTATAATTTAGGGCCCAAGTCTCAGGGGATACAAAGCGTCACAATATAAAGATCAATACAAAGATCCCTCCAAAAACCTTCTTTCACATGTAGGACAAAATGTTGGCTCAACGCCACGCCCCTTCGAGTTACTTATTTGCACAGTTATAAGATGAGAACATTTAAAGGTCTAATGGCACATTAAGAATATTCTTATAAGTAAAGTCTATTAACTCTCTCAACAGTACAAACATTTTTATCACACCGCTGATACCGCTCAGTATTTCACTTCCATACGACAACGACAACACTCAATAATGGTAAGTATATTTCCATCACACTGACGATACAGATTTATATTTTACTGTTACGTTAGGTACAAATATTTCACATTTTTACATGTTATATCCAACAAAGGAATTTCTTTGTTGGATATAACATTTGGAACATTTAAACGATAATAATTCAAGGTGATATTATATTATACTTTAAACATCACCTAATCATATTTCACCTCTTAAGATAATGTTGTCGATGCCGCAAAGAATTTCATATTCTATCCTTTATTACATAACTACAGATTACACGAACTACATTAAGAATAATTAATTCTTATCTCTAAGATCAATATTGGTTTAGACCTAATGAGTAGGTAACTGAAGCAACAATTTCATCATAAATTAATAAAAACATAAACTAGGCAAATATAATTCAAACTCAGTCTTTAAAGAAAATTCTAAATTTTAATGTACAATTTTATTTTGGTTGAACCAAATTAATTTATGTTAAGTTTTAAATCATGATTAATTTCATATGATTGAAAAAAATATATGTAATTCAGTAAAATTTCACAACTTTTGGAGTTTAACTCCTTTAGAATCGATTTTTTTCGTATTTAAGCCCGTGGTATGAAAATTTATGGGGACTTAAATCAAACTTTCTCCGTTACGTTATGCGTTATATGTATTTCTAATTCATAACACAGAATCTAATGATAATAATAATCTTGTGGCGTTGCATCTACACTTGCGAGCTTTAAACTGGAATCACCTAAACTGAGATTCTTTAAAACTATTTCAAAAATTTTCATGCAATAAAATTATAGAATGTGGTATCATTTGAAAGGTAATTTATTTATTTATTTATTTGGTCTACCAACGATTGTTACATTATATAAATCTAAAGTAGTTACATAGTATAGTATAAAGAACTAAATGCACAACCAATTACAGGTAAACACTGCATGCAAATATAACATGAAACTTAAGTACCACTATTTAATTGTTACATTTCAACAAACTTATAACTTAAAATATAAAAACAACTGAGTGAACTAAAATTAATCAGTGATCTTTTTTAACAAAAGTGCACGAAACTGGTGAAATTTAAGGGAGAAAACATCTTTGGGTTCGTTAGCGAACCAAGTATTCAATGTGTTACACAAACGAGGTATTGGTGATTGTTTACCAAACACAGTCCTTCGCAAGGGAGGGTGAAACAGAAAAATGGGTTGCCGAGGAATCCTACTGGGGGTCCTGAATTTAAACAAATCTAAAAGCTGAGGGCAGTTAATGTGATTGTTAAAAACTTTATATGAGAAGGTAAGGTCCAACAAGATCCTTCGCTTGCTTAATGAGGACATTTTAAAATATTTAAGTTTTTCGTAATAAGATAACTTTTTCCTTGAAATTTTGGAGGAGTAAGATAAATGCCATAGAAATCGTTTTTGGACCCGTTCAATTCTTAATATATGGGTGGCATAGTGGGGCCTCCAAACAACAGGGCAATATTCTAGAAGGGCGCGAACTAGAGCGTTGTATAAAGTTATACGTGTCTGTGAACTCTTGAACATTTTACTATTCCTAATAATAAAACCCAACATGTTAGATGAGCGCTTAACAATATTTTCTATATGAGGAACAAATGTTAATTTGCTATCAAGTATTATACCCAAGTCCCTAATTTTATCAAGTTCTCGCAGTAGTTTACCATCAATATAATATTTAGATTTTATTGAATTAAATTTTATTGGCTTTCGAATGCTAGTAAAGAAAATAATTTTATTTTGTATTTCCTACTTAAATTTTAGAAATTAGTGCAACAGGTCGATATTGTAGACATCTAAACGAATGGAATAAAACGAAAAGATATTGCTGCTGGACGTTAACGCCGGTCAGGTGTCTATTCCGGAGCAAAGTGGAGACAATAAAACGTTCATCTCTCACAGAAGTGTATCGCTGATGGCCAGAGCCTGGACTTCGCACTAAGTTTTCAGTCTCCCTGAACCTCTGATATACTTTTGAGACACAGGACTGACTCAGATGAAGCTGACGAGCGATAGTACGACGCTGAGACAACCCTTGCTGGATTAGAATGACGATTTGAGCGACTTCTGCAGGTGTGGTTTCCATTTTTTTACTTTCTATGTTCCCAGCGGCGTGAATTATTGGACTGATGACAATATTTTCACACACGGTCCTTTTTATACCAAACCATATTTTGTTTTATTTAAAAAAATTATGAGTTTTGTTTTTACGTTACATGACATAAGCTGAATAAGATTTGGTTATGATATCAAAAGACGATAAAAGCCAATAAAATTACCTTTCAAATGATATACCACATTCCGTAATTTCATTGCATGAAAATTTTTAAAATTGTTTTGAACAATCCCCGTTAAGGTGATTATAGTTTAAAGCTCGCAAGTGTAGATGGCGCTAAACTCCAGTCGTGCGTCGGAGTTGACACACACAATTTTTTTTAAACCAAATAAAATGATTATACCTACAAATAAATTTAAAACTTAAGATATTGTTCCTTACATTCTAATTACACATTTAGTAGCTACGTTAGAAATTTAAGAATTAAAATGTTTCATGTACTTTGGACTTAGGACCATTCTAAATATTGAGTAAACAATTATAGCGCGAGGGTACCCTCGGCTATCTTGCAAGCTAAGCTAACAACATCGGCTAGAGCTACGATACATTTCTGGGCACCTTTTTTCCACGTTCAATGTACCTATGTATAATATGTGTATTTTATTAACCACACATCCAGATCCAGATATAGACGTGTAATTCTAAATAAAATCTCCATTATTTTGGAGATATCACAAGCAACCGCATAGAAGTATTTGGATACTGCAACATATTAAAACCATAGTTTTAAAACTCGGCTCCGATGTCGGAACATAACCCTAATTTACGGACACATCGAGGAGGCAAACGTTGCGACATTTCGATAGGATTATCGCAAGTTTCAAAATAACATAACAACAAATAAAAGTGCAAATCGATCACATTGCCCACATTGCTACGGTTACGATACCCACTGAACGAAATAGTTCGTCACGCTGCGGTCACAGGTCACAGATTACCCAGCTGCGGTATTATCAACTGGTATAATACCCCAGCCACAAGTACAAGCCATCTATAATGGGTATTACATAGATCAAATCTTTCTGACACTAACGCATGACTCCATACAATTAATACCCAGTGTAGATATCGTTGTACTTGATAATTTAGACGAATATTAAACGAAAACAATAATAATGATGTTTCAACGAGTGCTGCGTTTCCCCCGGCCTTTTCCTTTGGGCGTCCTGAGCGGTGGCTGCGGTTGTTCAACGTGGTCGTAGCTCGTGGAGGGTGTGGAAGGTTCCCCAAGCTCCGGGTCCCATCGCGGCCGCTTGCAGCTCACCGACTCCTCCCAGTCACCGCCCGTGTAGTCTGGCGGCTGGATCTCCTGGAAATTAACACGTTACCGTTGTCATTGCTGGTCTTCTGGCTGATTTAACTGCTGTTCAAGAACAGTTTCCAAATGTGCGAAAGAATATTAAATATCGACATTATATTAGTAGAACTTCCAAACCAGCAAAAGAACGTTAAGTAGTATGTACGGTATCCTATAATTAGTATTTTATAGTATTTTGACGTGATAACGTTTATAAAGGCAATGAGCCTGAAAGGCATTCACGAAAACCGAGTAACGGCCGCTCACGTCACGGAAGCGCGCGCAGCATTAGAGAGAGAGGCACGCTAGACCGGCCGTCTCTCTCCCACTCAAGCGTAATCGGTCCGCTTGGAAGGCATTCTCGAAAACGTGGTAACGAGCCTGCTCACGTCACGAGCCACAACGCGCGCAAAGTATCGAGAAAGAGATACGCTGAATAATAATAAAACGAAATATATATCTGTAATTTAATATGTAAAATTGTAATTTTCATTCTATTTCCCGTTCCTAATGTGCGAATTGACAATATTTATATCATAAATTATTCTTCTACGAAATAGACGTTATCACGTAAAACCATTGTCCGTAAACCGACTTTACAGACAACCAATTTTTATATTACAGTACATCTATACTACAGTTTCTAGAAACAGTGACGGAGCAGACAGACCGTGTAACATGGATCACACCTATGTCACAAAGCAAGCAAAAAATTTTCTACCAGAAATTAAATTACCTTACATAAACTAACTTTCCGGATGCAGCATTCCCAGAAACTTGTAAGCAGAGTTATACGATATCCCTATAATACATACTGTTGTAAAACTCCATTGTTCCAGATCACATTGTTATAATTCCATTACACATTTATACAATTACTTCGTTTATTCTATTTTTTACAAATTATTAATATCCCATTACTCATAAACATTCTATTCTATCTGACACTAATAACCAATCTGGTTTTCCTTCTGACATTGACATTGACATTGACATCACCCTCACAGATACATTATTTATTTTTAATAGCCTACATTCTGTCAGTATGTCCCCACTCGTCATATTTTTTCCACTTTCTTCGATGTTGCCAGCTTTAATTAAGGAACCTTACACTCGTCCATCCTGAACAGGTGTATGTCCCCATACACGGATTTAGAAAAAGACTACAAACCTTACACTCGGCGAGGGGAGACATAGTAAGCATGTATCGAGTTATACCAAGTATTAAACAAAAAAAAATATGTCAAAAGTTACATTTGCAAGCTATTTGATAAAAACATTAATGAAATACAACAGCCTACCTACAAGAATCACATATTATATTTCTGTATTTCACGAATTTTGCAAATCCATTCAATTAAATTCAATTTCATTCAATAAATGTCATATTATGAAAATTACAATTATAGACATTACTAAATATTCATAAAAACGAAAAGAATTATGTAACGGATTGTGAAATATCTGATGATATCAATAAAATTAGATTAATGTCAATAATAAATTATAAACCATAATCAGATAACCTTCATAAAACAAGTATACATTGTGAACCTTATTATATATTACAACCAAAATTTGTTATTATTTAGAATATAATTTTATTAAATTTAATAGCCAAAGATTAAAACATTTAATCAAATTTGTCAGATAAATATTCATCTATTAATTAGGTTGTAAATGTTGTAACATAACAAACTGACAATGTTTAAGAAACTTTTTTTTTGTACAGTTAAGCAATTCAATTCAATTTCATTCAGTAAATGTCATATTAGGAAAATTACAATTATACATATACACTAATAAACATTCATAAAAACAAAAAGAATTATGTAATGGACAGTTAAATATCTGATGATGTCAATAATATTAAGTTAATGTCAATAATAACTTATAAAATAACCTTCATAAAATAAGAATACGTTGTCAAAATTATTATAAATTACAATCAAAATTAGTTATGAAACAGTTAATCAAGTTTGTGAAATAAATATTCACCTATTAATTAGGTTGTAAGTGTTGTAACATAACAAACTGACAATGTTTTAAGAAACCTTTTTTTTTTTAATCAAGCTTAACATTTTATTGAACGTATAGTGCATCATTATCAACGTCATCATTATCATTATCCTGCCGACGTTGGGGAAGCGACTTTATACCATTCAAAAAAAAAATTGCTAAAACTTGGACTCACGAGAGTTAAAAATTTCTGTCAACCACTGTCCCAATGTATCTCAGTCATCAAAAGATTTTCCGTTAATGCATATAATGTGAGCCGGTAACGATCGGAACAAGTGGTACCTAATTAGATGAAGATGTCCGGCGAGTATGCAGAATGGGCTAAAGAAATCCAGCCTAGCTCCTTAATTATTATTTTTTTAAGTCATCGAGGTCATCGAGTCAAGTGTGAGGTCGGGCATTGTCGTGGAGGAGAAACATGTTACCATGTTTTCCTTTATGATTCTCGGCTACTTTATCCAACATAGCACAATAGCGTTCACTATTTATGTCTGTTCCCTGCGGTAATAGTTCCCAGTAGCTAACTCCGTGCATGTTCCACCAAACACTCAAACCTTCTGCGTAGTCATTTTAGATTTAGTCGTTGGTACTCCTCTTTGACCCGCGCTAAGCCACTGTTGCTTATTGTTATGATTAACGTAAAGTAACCACTTCTCATCTCCTGTAACTAGATCACGAAACCACGCAAAAGTGCTACGTAAAGTCAGTAATTGTGTACGAATCGCTACTCGCATCATCCGTTGTCCATCCGTCAATTCGTGGGATACCCATTGACCTTGCCTGTATACTTTACCCATCGCTTTCAAATGTGGATCGATGGCAGTATGGGAGCATCCGAGTTCATTTTCAAGTTGGCAGGCCTCCTTGGATCTTCGTCAATGAGCTGCGCTAGGCGATCAACATCAACCTCAACCGGTCGCCGTTCGTGAGGTTTATCTTCAAGATCACAGTCGCCATTCGAGAAACGTCGAAACCAATCTACTACTGTATGATAAGAGACTGTATTTTCTCCCATACATTGGCATATATTTTGTGTCGCCTACTTAGCTGCATGTATCAAACGGAACTCGTAAAGAAAACGCGGACGCGGATGTATCATCTTTTCAAATAAATTTTTCCCAAATTTCCAAAATTCCAAAATTTTTCCAAAATTTTCCCCCTGATAAACTGAGCGCACTTAATTGTATTCATAATTTTAAATTGTCTGACAGACGTAAAATGCAGGACATGATCTTTTGTACAAACAATTAAATAGTATCATTGACAATTCGAACCTACTTCAACTCTTCTCATTTTATATCCCATATAATTTACCACAACATCCAAGGCCATTACTCGCCCATAGAAAATTTAAAACTAACTTAGGACGCAATTCTCTCATCCCTAAACTATGCAAACTATTTTAAGGGTTCCTTAGTAAAGACAAAACCATTGACATCTTTCATGATAAGCTTGCAATATTTAGAAATAAAATTCATAGGGTTTTAAACCCAAAATCTTACGAAATTTCCTAATCAGTTATTACAATTTTAGGTATTCATACCTACTACACAGGTTGCACATTTAATATCGTATTTTTTTTATCATTTTTATAACATAAGAGACGTGCAATGTTAATGCACCTAAATAATTATGCATGCTGTGTTCATCCGTAATTAAAATTACAAATAAACTAATTTTAAGACTGAGATCTGTAATCATTGCTGGTTTTTGTAATTTTGTGGATGATACTATTAATAAATAAATAAATAATCATGGAATTTTCTCGAAGCTGTAAAAAATATTCTAAAATGTCCCCGCAAAAATCGTCAGATCATTATGCCACAAGTGCCACAACCTAATAAAAATATTCATTCTACTTATTAAAATATTCGTCTATTGTATATAGCATTTGGCTGTTAATATATATATTTATCTCATTTTTTTAAATCCAGTTACATTAAGCTCTTTTATTTTATCTGGTAGATGATAAAATTATATGATGATGACTTTTATACAGCCCATCGAATTCTTGCATCACCTTGTAATCTAAAAATCTTATTGTAGACCCATTAAATTTGTACTTCACAATTAAACTCTATTTATAATACAATTTTGCAAATACATGCAACTCTTACAATTTCACAATGTATATCATATACAACTTAATAGATATTAAAAATTAACCTTAGGCCTTTGAATAAAGATAATAACAGTGTTTAGGTACTATGAAGAATTTATTCCTTACAAATTGTTACTATTTCACCAAAATAGGTTTTACATATGTCTGTTCCTGCGCAACTGAATATCTTTAAATAATGCGCGTATTGTTGGTTTTATTCTTCTTCTTCTTAGTCATACACTCCTGGCGGAGTGGTCGTGGTCATGGATAGTCTTTCAGTTTGGCAGCAGCCTTTGCCTTTGGTTTTATACGGGTCTCAGAACTGTGGGTTAGGTCTATAATCAGATAGGCACGGGCCCGTCTGACGCAACCTTTTACCCCTCGAGATCAGTGGGTTAGGTCTATAATCAGATGGGCGCGGCCCCATCTGACGCAACCTTTTACCCCTCGAGATCAGTGGGTTAGGTCTATAATCAGATAGGCACGGGCCCGTCTGACGCAACCTTTTACCCCTCGAGATCAGTGGGTTAGGTCTATAATCAGATGGGCGCGGCCCCATCTGACGCAACCTTTTACCCCTCGAGATCAGTGGGTTAGGTCTATAATCAGATAGGCACGGGCCCGTCTGACGCAACCTTTTACCCCTCGAGATCAGTGGGTTAGGTCTATAATCAGATGGGCGCGGCCCCATCTGACGCAACCTTTTACCCCTCGAGATCAGTGGGTTAGGTCTATAATCAGATAGGCACGGGCCCGTCTGACGCAACCTTTTACCCCTCGAGATCAGTGGGTTAGGTCTATAATCAGATGGGCGCGGCCCCATCTGACGCAACCTTTTACCCCTCGAGATCAGTGGGTTAGGTCTATAATCAGATAGGCGCGGGCCCATCTGACGCAACCTTTTACCCTTCGAGATCAGTGGGTTAGGTCTATAATCAGATGGGCGCGGCCCCATCTGACGCAACCTTTTACCCCTCGAAATTCATATACATTCATATCCCGTTCTAAAACCAATTCAATCCAAATAATAATGCTATATTTCAAAGGGCACAAAGATTTATACGGATCTGTAGCTGCCTGACGCAGCTATCATTTACCCACCGAGTACCTCATATTACACATTATTGCGCAATACTTTCTAATCGTCTGACCTTGTTAATTTTATTACTTTTACACGTGTTCGTCCCTATTGGTCCATCCTTTCTGTAAATTTATCTAGCATTTTTCTGTTGGTCGTTCTTGCCTACACTTTTTGTATATAAGCCGTGTATTTGTACCATTAAATTATTCCTCTGATAACCAGCAGACGAGTATCATTATACGACATCCTTGATAGTACTGCGCAACCTTCTTGATACTAATTAAGGGCTCTCGACGACCATATCCCTAAACTAGTCGAAGAAACCCTAAAGATCTGTTCCAACGTATCAACTGTACATTCAAATTGCATCACATTAATTTCTAAAATCCAATCTGTTATTATCTTTAAACACATATCATAAAAAAAAAACTTTAATTAGTTGTATAAATCAAATAAGTTATACTTCCATACTTGAACATGTACGAACACTGATCATAGACAAGTAATGCATCATATAAAATTAATCGTTCAATATAAATCAAAGCTAAAGAAGAGCTAAAGAAGAGCAATGGTATATTGAATAGAAATGTATTTAGAATTATACTTCAAAACAGTCATACATTAACTCAAATTATAGGACATGTCTTAAGTTCCAATCCAGTTTAAATTACGAATACGTGTTATATACGTTTTTTTTTTTTAAATCACAAATTTACTTAAATTGAGACTACATTGATCATCTGATAATGTAGTTTTATCCATTCAACAATTAAAAATATAGGCGAGTCTATCAGTAACTATTTGAAGTTAAACACCCGTGAACCTGTCCAATGAGCGGACTGAGCCTCTGATCTAGCTGCACCAGCAAACTGCACAGAGGCCACGCCTGGGAAGCCTCACGAACCTCTCCCAGTGACTCGGTCTACCGCCTGCCGCACACTGTCTCGAACTTGGCTCCGACATCGTCTAATAACGTGGTCACCACGCACTTCGGGATTTTCGCGAAAGCGTCGCCGAATGCTACCGTTGATCATTTTCAACGAGGTTCATCGTCTAGAACTCGCAGACAATAAAGTAATGGTTAGAATTTATTTTCGTTTTCTTTTTATAACTCAAACTTACTCAAATAACAATAATCACATAACTCAAATTTAATTATTTATGAAATTATTTTAGTTTGTTGTATTTCCTCCATTCCATATTATATCTAATCAATAAATTACTTTAAATGACCCTTAATAATGCTGCAACGCTTAATTATGTATTTTTGATTCAAAACTAATCTGTTATGTGTGTTGCGGTCACCACTTGCCCGTACTGGAACATGGTTACACGATGACCTCCGGTACAGACCAATCCTCAAGCAAACTTAATCACTCTCCTCATGATCACAAATACTTGGTTCAATATTAATCCGTTAAGCCTTGATCCTCTGGTATTTAACTTACTCTATCAAGAGCGAATTCGTAAGTAATTAAGATTTAAGATTTATTTTTGTCATAAAAAATTTAAAGAATAAATTAATTAATTCAATTAAAATTAAAATTATAAGAATGGAGTTGCTGACAAAAACAACTGATATAATTTATCCAAATGATTGGTGACATCATGTTCAATGATAATGGTCTCTCAAGTGTTAAGTGTCACATATCCAGTTTGATAGTTATATAGTCACAAAATTGGGTATTTAAATAAGCTGTTTTGAAAATTTAGTAACATAAATGATAATAAACATAGATATATAAAACAGCTAATTTTCACTAATTTAATAATAGAAATATGGTTACAGATCACCTCTATTTTTCCGGAGCATAAAAATTCTTTCAAACATTGAAAAGTGCTCTCTGCGAGTACTGCGTTGCATACAAGTCTGTAGATGCTCCTAGGCGCACGGACCCGCATAATTGAGTTTCTACTAGTGAGTACAAAGATGGCGGTCTGGTGCTTCACAGCTTATAAGAATTTTCATCATCATGCCATGTCATAACATCTGGAACACATAAAAATCGAGCGACGTTCCTTGCATCGCAATATGTTAGAATTTAAATAATTATCATAAATGTTACTCTGCACTAGACAGGTAAATAAAAATTTTGGTGAACTAGGCTTATTTATACTAATTATAGAAAATTCAAAAACAATAAAATTGGGTTTTACATACAATTTTTGATTATTTGCATTGTGAAATGTGGTTATTCTTCAATAATTATAAATTATTGTACTACTATGTAACATGGCATTACCAATAATAATAAAGATGTTAAAAGTCACCAAACAAAGCATTAATTTCATAGATACGACATACCACATCACATCATACCATCGAAACACATCATACCATCAATTATTATACAAGTAGGTATATGAAAACAAAATATATTATATAAACAATCAAATAAGCCATGGAAGCAGGAGATTTATTTCCGGTTTCTGTGTTAAATATCTTTATTTCCTGTGTAGTTGATTCAACAGAGTCATTTCAAGTAAATCACTTTTCCTGTAGTAGATAGTGGTCATCGCATTGACTAACTTCTCCAAAGTAGGTATAGCAAGTTCAATCAGTATTATTTGACTTATCTATTAAACTTTCGAACCTGGTTTGGAGCATTCAATGCTACTTGCCTTTATTTACTCGTATTATACCTTCAGTAATTGCTCATCACAATAATTTAATTTTGCTGTGATGGCAGTGTTTCACATCAGTTTTTCACCGTTTCACCATCTTTGGATCATCATGAATGTTTAAAAACATAACAGCCGAATAGTTCAGCCATTTTCATGGTTTCTGGTTTCTCATGTAGATAAAATATAAATAATTTAACCATTAATAATTTTACATTAACAAATGGAAAATAACAGATATTACAAATAAAAGTATCTATAGCGAAACAATCACTCAGTCAAACCATTTGCAGGATTCAAAGCGTTATTTATTTAAATCATTAATGAATTTAATAATAAAATAACAAGTTTAATGATGTTGAAATTACTATATTTAACATAACATAATTGGAATGTACATCGGAACTAGTAAATCAACGAAATTTAACCCTCTGAAAGTCCACCAATAATCATCATGGCTGAGAATTTAAGATATAAAAATGATTAAATTTTACTAGATTTTCATTTTATGACGACGATCTCTGACACGAGATCATCGCACGTATTGTTGCCTTAGTCATGAAAGTCCTCATAAAATAAAGAGTTAATTTGCCTACAATGAATAACATAATACACTTTGATCAATTTATCTATTATTAATCTATTCAACCCAAAAGAATACAAATGATATTCTAATAAGAGCTGCATGGGACAGTTACTGAAAAGTCACGAATTATTCTTATGTTTTTGAGGTTAGACATAGTTATAATAATATTATGTGACATTTGATTTTAGAGCAATGACATTAAGATATTGTTTCGTCAAATTTTATTTATAACAACCACGATTGAAACAATACATACATTTACGCTTAGGTAATTTGCAGGTTTTAATAGCGTTTATTTCTATGACTATTTAATTACAAAATGTTACCAAATGATCAAAATATTAGTACAAGAGATGAGTAATTCAGTTCTGAACCGGTTCAATTATTCGATTCAAATCATAATTTATTATGAACTCATACAGCCGAGACGCAGTTCGACAACAATCATTTAAGTGATCCGTGAACTGATCTGCAACTCAATAAATTTTATCGAGTTATGCCTATTCAATACATGTCATAGTTAAATGAATCTCAAAAATATAGTTTTCCTGACAACTATATAAGTAGTCTAATTATTAAAAGGACACTTTTAAGAACTTACAAGATAATCTTGTAGCTTTTCGTGAATTATTGTATAACAATAACAAAGTGAGCATTGTCTTACCACTTCTGATTTTGTTGTAAAACTCCATTGTTCCGGATCACATTGTTATCTAGACACGCGGCAGCGTGTCAAGCCAAGTTCAAGCAAAGGAACTGGCTAGCCAGCGCCGAGTGTAATATTACACGAACCACTTGGTGCCACTTTTGACCCTTTTATAACTCAAAACTTCTTTAACTTAAACACATAAAACTACGTGTGTTTAATTATATCCATATGGACATGTAGAAGACCAAATTTCATGAAGCTAGCTCAAACGGTTACAAAGATATGAAGGTCAAAAATTCGTAAATTTTAGTACTGACTGACTGACATATAGTACCTAAATCTAACCTACTTCCAGATAACCTAGAAGGATGAAATTTGGAATCCAGCTCGGTAATTGTGTGTAAGCGTAGGAAAAAATCAAAAAATTAAAAAAAGTCGAAAAATAAGTGGTGTCCCCATACAAAATTTGTAAGAGACCGAAGCAGAGCCATCTAGCGGCAGTGAAAAGAAAAGCTTCGGTCCCATACAAATCTTAGCCAACATTGTGAGCCCGTTATGTCACGTAAAACTCGCACTAAGGCCTCTGTGCACGCGGGGCTCAATATGACATACTTCAGCGCATGGAATATTGAGGTAGAACGAGGACCATCTCATAATTATGAAGGGAAAACAAATTTACAAAAAATAGAGGTTCCAATAATGGCCATTTCTAAATGGCGCTAGTGTGTGACAAATAGATATATGAAAGAAAGAAAGAAATTATTTATTTTGCTAAGCACTGCAACAAGTTATAAAATTTACACTAAATAAATCATTTACAAAATATTATAAGTTATAAAATCGACATAACCTGCTGCAGTACTGCTCAACAAAAAAGGTACGCACTCAGCATATGCCGCGGGCTCCCCCCGGGGGTTGCCCGCCTTGTCGTGGCGGGGGGCTTAGTAACCGTGGACTGGTCACCCACGGTGAAGCTAAGAGGCAACCAGGTCCGGCCAGTTTGGACCGACGGTTGGCCCGAGAAGGGCGCTCCCAGCGGGCTGAACAAGTTCGCTGCGGACGCGTGTGGAGGTGGGACCGCAGAAGAAGAGAAGTGCCGGTATTACAGTGCGCCGTTCTCCCTATCTTCTGCGGCAGAGAGGGAGAGAGGCGCAGGGGGAGAGGCGTGTTGGTATTACGGTGCGCCACTCCCCCTACCCCTTGCGAGCTGACGGGGCCGTTCCGCCGAAACGGCACTGATGGGGTCGCAGAAGAAGAGGCATGTCGGTATTACGATGCGCCGCTTGCCCTATCCTCTACGGCCGAGGTGTGGTCGGTGGAAGACCCACAGACCTAATCTTCCACCGGGTACCAGTTATCTGGTATCCATGGCCTCCTAGTAGCAGACTCGGGGGGAGCCTGCTACAGTACTGGTGGAGGCCGAGGGGGGAGGCGCACCTTACCATCTGGTGCGCCCATCGTGGAGGGCTTTCGCGATGGAGCCGCTTGTGGGCGGCTGCCGCTGTCGGGGTCGCGGATGTGTGCGAAAGCGTTCCCGTAACCCTGTTACAAGGCGGCGAGAAGGAAGATGGGGGGGTTTTTAGTGGGTATACCGTGGGTGTCATTAGCCTATACGGGAGTCCCACATAACCACTCGGGTACCCCCTGCGTCCGGGTGGTATGCGTTATGCATTTTCCCCCCCGGGGAAAAAAAGGGTAACCACGGCTATTGATTTTCAGTACGACCTTTATTGTGTATATGAACATGGCTGTTGTAACCGGAGTGAAGTTTGCTGAGTTATGCCACCCTAATCAATGGCGCTAGTGTCCGCCAAATAGATATTCGAACATAACTGTTGTAGACCGCACCGCAGCCCCACCCGTTATTTTACGCGTTTCCACCCATGAAACGTCAATTTAGTCTCTAAGATTTGTGAACAGGGTATATTTTTCTTTACAAAAAGTAATGATATCCCACCAAAAACATAAATGTAAAAAAGGAGAGCCAAGTTCAATACAAAAATTATGCTTGGCTGTGGGCTTCGCCGCAAAAAGAATGGAGATCTTAATGAGTGCCAAGTTCTATGCAAAATCTAAATAATATGTACTTATAGGAACAAAATAACATTATGAATAAGTATTAAACTCTGTTTCTTTGCTTTATTGGATACCTATAACAATTGCTGTTATTTAAAAAAGTGAGATCTTAAAGTAGGTTAGATTTGACTTGGCCAGTTTTCATTACATCATAAAAGTCAGTCTGATAAAAACTGGCCAAGTCAAATCTAACCTACTTTAAGATCTCACTTTTTTAAAATAACAGCAATAGTTATAGGTATCCAATAAAGCAAAGAAATAGAGTTTAATACTTGTTCATAATGTTATTTTGTTCCTATAAGTACATATTATTTAGATTTTGCATAGAACTTGGCACTCATTAAGATCTCCATTCTTTTTGCGGCGAAGCCCACAGCCAAGCATAATTTTTGTATTGAACTTGGCTCTCCTTTTTTACATTTATGTTTTTGGTGGGATAATTCCATTACACATTTATACAATTACTTCGTTTATTCTATTTTTTACAAATTATTAATATCCCATTACTCATAAACATTCTATTCTATCTGACACTAATAACCAATCTGGTTTTCCTTCTGACATTGACATTGACATTGACATCACCCTCACAGATACATTATTTATTTTTAATAGCCTACATTCTGTCAGTATGTCCCCACTCGTCATATTTTTTCCACTTTCTTCGATGTTGCCAGCTTTAATTAAGGAACCTTACAATACGAACAAAGACAGACAGGATGCGGAGAATAAAAACACAGATAAGATGATCATTGTTATTACCTACTATCGCAAGGCAATGCAGAAAATGCTTTTAGCGTTTTTAATGAAAGCAATGATTCATAACTGTAACTTTATAATTGTAACTTTATAACCTAACTAGGAAATACGCTTCGCTTCGGGAAAAGTAGTAAAAAAATAAAATATAGCCTATGTCACCCGGGGATAGTGTATTAGCTTCCTAACAGTGAAAGAATTTTTCAAATCGGTTCGGTAGTTTCGGAGCCTATTCAATGCAAACAATCAAATTTTTCCTCTTTATAATATTAGTAAAGATTAAACAAGTACATGAAGGAAAATATACCCATGAAGTTTTATGAAGTTCACTTTATTGAAGTACAAAATTAGTTCGCTTTTTTAAATTGAAAGTTGCTGTTAGCCCAAGCGACCTTTACATTACAACTTCGACAATATTTGCGAAAAGGGAGAGGTCTTCGAGAAACAGGGGATGCGAACGACCTAAGGGCATCCCCTTCGAGAATTGGAGCTAGGTTTAGGACGTCGCTTGGAGGAGGACCTCGGGGCTAGTCGGCCACTCACGCAGGAATGCCTGGCAGCGGCCGTGTGAAAACCGCCGCCACCGGCGACGACGTCGTACGTGTGGTGTGTTTGTGAGAGAGGGTCTGTTCTCGGGGAACGCTTGCGACTGTGGTCTCATTATCGGGGTCGTCTAGCACATGTTTAGGCCGCCTGAATTTGGCTCGAGTCAGTGACATAGGTGGCCGTGCGTATCGTTAGTTTGCATTACCAATATGTAATATGTTATAAAGAGTTCTAAGAGTTCAGTCCTAAGAATCAACCGCAAGTTAATTACTGCAAGAATTTTGATGTCATAGAAGTTTCATCACACTCTTAAAAACGCAGCCTCCAACCTCTGATACTTCGCTATTAGACATCATATAAATACAAGTGGCCGCACCATTCGCTTTCCCGCCAGCGACATCAGCACACACAGCTAAAGTTATAATTAATTTATCTGACAAAAGCACATGCCGAACAGCGCCTTAAGAGTATTACTTTATATTCCTAGATGTATTAATATTCGTAGAATTATTAAATTATTAAAAATATTCGCTTTAGAAGATGATGCAGATAACGACGCACATAAAATACTGACTTACAATTAAATTTATTATGAATTACTTTGAGTTTGTGTCAGATAAAATAAATAATTGAAATTTTGTTAAAAAGTAAAATGTAGAAGAGAAAAAGAATGAATTGATCATTGAAAATCATGTAATTTGATGTTATTAGTAGTTTATTTCCACGAGCACTTCTCACCGAACACGTGAGAGGTCAATGTGTGACACGCCATCTTTTTATTCGGTACTGCCTGTGACCTTTCAACATAATTACTCCTGACGTTCTTAATTTAATGAATATCGTCAAACATCTATAGAAATAATAAAAACAAAGGAGAATATGAAACGCGACAGTTTACGCAACACAGATACATACCACGTTGGACACCCAGTCAGGCGACAGCACTTCTTCAATTTCCTCGGGCAATACGTTGAGTTGTAGGTCACTGAGGTCCGCCTGTCATAAAAAAACTAATGTTAGTTTCATGTCACATTTAAAATATCCGTTTTTATTTATAATATTCGTTTGTATTCCGTGTTAAAAATATTATTTAATTTAAACACTGTTTTACCGATCTTCACCAAAGTTTGTACATGATGTTTTGTGCAGGTTTTAGCATTTTTTTTATAAATCACCGCTAGATGGCGTCGTTTTGTTTATGAGTAATGTAATGTAGTTCTACTTTTGGTGTATATGATTGTGTTATGTATCTGTAAAAAAAAAATATTAGTTCACTCTGAAGTCAGCTTGCTATTGACCGCCCGCGTCCTCTTATTTTCTCTCTCTGTATCTCTCCTTGGGATGTGCAGGATGATATGTGCTTCAATTAAATACTATAGTATTAAGCTGAAACTGTAGAGTTGATATATATGGAATCTATTTAATTTATTTATTTTTGTTTTGCAATTAATTTACACGAATACAGTTAATAAGCCATAGTAGAAGAAATTTTGTATAAAGGTACTGCTTATTTCTCACAGAAAGCTTACCTCGAGCAGACCTAGGAATGGAAAGGTGATGTAGAACCTGAGTAGCGTGCACATTGTTTTCAACAAATACCAGTTAAAAATAGTAAGTTAACACACATAATTGCACTAAATATATACATAAATACAAAAGTAAATATATGAATAACACATACATCTATCTATACATTATAAATATCATTAGTATATTATGTATTATATATATGACTGATGTATCAACGCACAAGCGCTTAGGGCTAGAAACAAAATTTCGCACACGCATTCCTCTTATGACGTAGGCATCCACTGAGGAAGGATTTTTCAAAATTCAACCCCCAAAGGGGTGAAATAGAGGATAAATATGATAAGCATAATTTCCGCGCACAGCTGCGGGCAACAGTTAGTTTACGTATTATATATTTCCATACAATGATATTATATATTAAAAAGAGGCAGATAGGTCATAAGCGCGCGCGTTGTGATGATTGAAAAAGTTCCCAATTGGGAACTTTTGTGATTAGTCTGCATCGAGCGCAATCACGAGCGTGGCGCATCGTAGGTTAATACGTAGGTATGAAAATATAACAAAATGCCATCGTGTGTGTTTAGAAAGTGCACCAATTATGACTCCAAGGTCAACAAAACACAAGGAATCTCATACCATGCGTGAGTACGCTAAGATACTTAGATTATTTAGTATATTTCAATTATTTTTCTAAACAATCTAATAATCATGCAAAGACGCCATATTCAGATGAAGAAAGAGATAGCGATCTAGTTTTGACGCGAGAGCGATAAAGACCGTAGCGTATATAGATTGACGCGAGCGACAAACACTAGCTGTCTTTTTCACTATTATGGTTTTAGTAATGCCATCCTTTTTACATAATTTGCCAATGTACTAGTGATTGGTGTAGGGAAACAAAAGATAAACATGTGTGTGTTGTAGCTCGGTCGGAACAGATTTTTCGGTCGATTTGTAAGGGCATAACGTATCTGTATTTATTGAACATCTTTGTTTCCATACATTTACTTATTTTATACATATATAGATGTATTAGTAAATATGTATAGATATCTAGACACGCGGCAGCGTGTCAAGCCAAGTTCAAGCAAAGGAACTGGCTAGCCAGCGCCGAGTGTAATATTACACGAACCACTTTGTGCCACTTTTGACCCTTTTATAACTCAAAACCTCTTTAACGTAAACACATAAAACTATGTGTGTTAAATTATATCCACATGGACATGTAGAAGACCAAATTTCATGAAGCTAGCTCAAACGGTTACAAAGATATGAAGGTCAAAAACTCGTAAATTTTAGCACTGACTGACTGACATATAGTACCTAAATCTAACCTACATCCAGGTAACCTAGAAGGATGAAATTTGGAATCCAGCTTGGTAATTGTGTGTAAGCGTAGGAAAAAATCAAAAAATTAAAAAAAGTCGAAAAATAAGTTTTGTCCCCATACAAAATTTGTATGATACCGAAGCAGAGCCATCTAGCGGCAGTGAAAAGAAAAGCTTCGGCCCCATACAAATCTTAGCCAACTCGCATTTACATTGTGAGCCCGTTATGTCACGTGAAACTCGCACTAAGGCCTCTGTGCACGCGGGGCTCAATATGACATACTTCAGCGCATGGAGTATTGAGGTAGAACGAGGGCCATCTCATATGAAGGCAAAGTTGAAAAAGTTTCCAGCTGTTTACAAAAAATAGAGGTTCCAGTAATGGCCATTTCTAAATGGCGTTAGTGTGTGACAAATAGATATACGAAAGAAAGAAAGAAATTATTTATTTTGCTAAGCACTGCAACAAGTTATAAAATTTACAATAAATAAATCATTTACAAAATATTATAAGTTATAAAATCGACATTACCTGCTGCAGCACTGCTCAACAAAAAAGGTACGCACTCAGCATATGCCGCGGGCTCCCCCCGGGGGTTGCCCACCTTGTCGTGGCGGGGGGGCTTCGTAACCGTGGACTGGTCACCCACGGTGAAGCTAAGAGGCAACCAGGGCCGGCCAGTTTGGGCCACCGGTTGGCACGAGGAGGGCGCTCCCAGCGGGCTGAACAAGTTCGCTGTGGACGCGCGTGGAGGTGGGACCGCAGAAGAAGAGGAATGCCGGTATTACGGTGCGCCGTTCTCCCTATCTTCTGCGGCCGTGGAGGGATCGCAGGGCGAGAGGCGTGATGGTATTACGGTGCGCCACTCCCCCTACCCCCGGCGAGCTGGCGGGGCCGTTCCGCCGAAACGGCACTGGTGGGTTCGCAGAAGAAGAGGCATGTCGGTATTACGGTGCGCCGCTTGCCCTATCCTCTGCGGCCGAGGTGTGGTCGGTGGAAGAACCACAGACCTAATCTTCCACCGGGTACCAGTTATCTGGTATCCATGGCCTCCTAGTAGCAGACTCGGGGGGAGTCTGCTACAGTACTGGTGGAGGCCGAGGGGGGAGGCGCACCTTACCATCTGGTGCACCCATCGTGGAGGGCTTTCGCGATGGAGCCGCTTGTGGGCGGCTGCCGCTGGCGGGATCGCGGATGTGTGCGAAAGCGTTCCCGTAACCCCGTCACAAGGTGGCGAGAAGGAAGATGGAGGAGTTTTTAGTGGGTATACCGTGGGTCTCATTAGCCTATACGGGAGTCCCACATAACCACTCGAGTGCCCCCTGCGCCCGGGTGGTATGCGTAATGCATTTTCCCTCCGGGGAAAAAAGGGTAACCACGGCTACTGATTTTCAGTACGACCTTTGTTGTGTATATGAACATGGCTGTTGTAAACGGAGTGAAGTTTGCTGAGTTATGCCACCCTAATCAATGGCGCTAGTGTCCGCCAAATAGATATTCGAACATAGCTGTTGTAGACCGCACCGCAGCCCCACCCGTAATTTTACGCGTTTCCACCCATGAAACGTCAATTTAGTCTCTAATATTTGTGAACACCGTATATTTTTCTTTACAAAAATTAATGATATCCCACCAAAAACATAAATGTAAAAAAGGAGAGCCAAGTTCAATACAAAAATTATGCTTGGCTGTGGCCTCGCCGCAAAAAGAATGGAGATCTAAATGAGTGCCAAGTTCTATGCAAAATCTAAATATGTATTTATAGGAACAAAATAATATTATGAACAAGTATTAAACTCTATTTCTTTGCTTTATTGGATACCTATAACAATTGCTGTTATTTAAAAAAGTGAGATCTTAAAGTAGGTTAGATTTGACTTGGCCAGTTTTTATCAGACTGACTTTTATGACTGATGTAATGAAAACTGGCCAAGTCCAATCTAACCTACTTTAGACACGCGGCAGCGTGTCAAGCCAAGTTCAAGCAAAGGAACTGGCTAACCAGCGCCGAGTGTAATATTACACGAACCACTTTGTGCCACTTTTGACCCTTTTATAACTCAAAACCTCTTTAACGTAAACACATAAAACTATGTGTGTTAAATTATATCCACATGGACATGTAGAAGACCAAATTTCATGAAGCTAGCTCAAACGGTTACAAAGATATGAAGGTCAAAAACTCGTAAATTTTAGCACTGACTGACTGACATATAGTACCTAAATCTAACCTACATCCAGGTAACCTAGAAGGATGAAATTTGGAATCCAGCTCGGTAATTGTGTGTAAGCGTAGGAAAAAATCAAAAAATTAAAAAAAGTCGAAAAATAAGTTTTGTCCCCATACAAAATTTGTATGATACCGAAGCAGAGCCATCTAGCGGCAGTGAAAAGAAAAGCTTCGGCCCCATACAAATCTTAGCCAACTCGCATTTACATTGTGAGCCCGTTATGTCACGTGAAACTCGCACTAAGGCCTCTGTGCACGCGGGGCTCAATATGACATACTTCAGCGCATGGAGTATTGAGGTAGAACGAGGGCCATCTCATATGAAGGCAAAGTTGAAAAAGTTTCCAGCTGTTTACAAAAAATAGAGGTTCCAGTAATGGCCATTTCTAAATGGCGTTAGTGTGTGACAAATAGATATACGAAAGAAAGAAAGAAATTATTTATTTTGCTAAGCACTGCAACAAGTTATAAAATTTACAATAAATAAATCATTTACAAAATATTATAAGTTATAAAATCGACATTACCTGCTGCAGCACTGCTCAACAAAAAAGGTACGCACTCAGCATATGCCGCGGGCTCCCCCCGGGGGTTGCCCACCTTGTCGTGGCGGGGGGGCTTCGTAACCGTGGACTGGTCACCCACGGTGAAGCTAAGAGGCAACCAGGGCCGGCCAGTTTGGGCCACCGGTTGGCACGAGGAGGGCGCTCCCAGCGGGCTGAACAAGTTCGCTGTGGACGCGCGTGGAGGTGGGACCGCAGAAGAAGAGGAATGCCGGTATTACGGTGCGCCGTTCTCCCTATCTTCTGCGGCCGTGGAGGGATCGCAGGGCGAGAGGCGTGATGGTATTACGGTGCGCCACTCCCCCTACCCCCGGCGAGCTGGCGGGGCCGTTCCGCCGAAACGGCACTGGTGGGTTCGCAGAAGAAGAGGCATGTCGGTATTACGGTGCGCCGCTTGCCCTATCCTCTGCGGCCGAGGTGTGGTCGGTGGAAGAACCACAGACCTAATCTTCCACCGGGTACCAGTTATCTGGTATCCATGGCCTCCTAGTAGCAGACTCGGGGGGAGTCTGCTACAGTACTGGTGGAGGCCGAGGGGGGAGGCGCACCTTACCATCTGGTGCACCCATCGTGGAGGGCTTTCGCGATGGAGCCGCTTGTGGGCGGCTGCCGCTGGCGGGATCGCGGATGTGTGCGAAAGCGTTCCCGTAACCCCGTCACAAGGTGGCGAGAAGGAAGATGGAGGAGTTTTTAGTGGGTATACCGTGGGTCTCATTAGCCTATACGGGAGTCCCACATAACCACTCGAGTGCCCCCTGCGCCCGGGTGGTATGCGTAATGCATTTTCCCTCCGGGGAAAAAAGGGTAACCACGGCTACTGATTTTCAGTACGACCTTTGTTGTGTATATGAACATGGCTGTTGTAAACGGAGTGAAGTTTGCTGAGTTATGCCACCCTAATCAATGGCGCTAGTGTCCGCCAAATAGATATTCGAACATAGCTGTTGTAGACCGCACCGCAGCCCCACCCGTAATTTTACGCGTTTCCACCCATGAAACGTCAATTTAGTCTCTAATATTTGTGAACACCGTATATTTTTCTTTACAAAAATTAATGATATCCCACCAAAAACATAAATGTAAAAAAGGAGAGCCAAGTTCAATACAAAAATTATGCTTGGCTGTGGCCTCGCCGCAAAAAGAATGGAGATCTAAATGAGTGCCAAGTTCTATGCAAAATCTAAATATGTATTTATAGGAACAAAATAATATTATGAACAAGTATTAAACTCTATTTCTTTGCTTTATTGGATACCTATAACAATTGCTGTTATTTAAAAAAGTGAGATCTTAAAGTAGGTTAGATTTGACTTGGCCAGTTTTTATCAGACTGACTTTTATGACTGATGTAATGAAAACTGGCCAAGTCCAATCTAACCTACTTTAGACACGCGGCAGCGTGTCAAGCCAAGTTCAAGCAAAGGAACTGGCTAACCAGCGCCGAGTGTAATATTACACGAACCACTTTGTGCCACTTTTGACCCTTTTATAACTCAAAACCTCTTTAACGTAAACACATAAAACTATGTGTGTTAAATTATATCCACATGGACATGTAGAAGACCAAATTTCATGAAGCTAGCTCAAACGGTTACAAAGATATGAAGGTCAAAAACTCGTAAATTTTAGCACTGACTGACTGACATATAGTACCTAAATCTAACCTACATCCAGGTAACCTAGAAGGATGAAATTTGGAATCCAGCTCGGTAATTGTGTGTAAGCGTAGGAAAAAATCAAAAAATTAAAAAAAGTCGAAAAATAAGTTTTGTCCCCATACAAAATTTGTATGATACCGAAGCAGAGCCATCTAGCGGCAGTGAAAAGAAAAGCTTCGGCCCCATACAAATCTTAGCCAACTCGCATTTACATTGTGAGCCCGTTATGTCACGTGAAACTCGCACTAAGGCCTCTGTGCACGCGGGGCTCAATATGACATACTTCAGCGCATGGAGTATTGAGGTAGAACGAGGGCCATCTCATATGAAGGCAAAGTTGAAAAAGTTTCCAGCTGTTTACAAAAAATAGAGGTTCCAGTAATGGCCATTTCTAAATGGCGTTAGTGTGTGACAAATAGATATACGAAAGAAAGAAAGAAATTATTTATTTTGCTAAGCACTGCAACAAGTTATAAAATTTACAATAAATAAATCATTTACAAAATATTATAAGTTATAAAATCGACATTACCTGCTGCAGCACTGCTCAACAAAAAAGGTACGCACTCAGCATATGCCGCGGGCTCCCCCCGGGGGTTGCCCACCTTGTCGTGGCGGGGGGGCTTCGTAACCGTGGACTGGTCACCCACGGTGAAGCTAAGAGGCAACCAGGGCCGGCCAGTTTGGGCCACCGGTTGGCACGAGGAGGGCGCTCCCAGCGGGCTGAACAAGTTCGCTGTGGACGCGCGTGGAGGTGGGACCGCAGAAGAAGAGGAATGCCGGTATTACGGTGCGCCGTTCTCCCTATCTTCTGCGGCCGTGGAGGGATCGCAGGGCGAGAGGCGTGATGGTATTACGGTGCGCCACTCCCCCTACCCCCGGCGAGCTGGCGGGGCCGTTCCGCCGAAACGGCACTGGTGGGTTCGCAGAAGAAGAGGCATGTCGGTATTACGGTGCGCCGCTTGCCCTATCCTCTGCGGCCGAGGTGTGGTCGGTGGAAGAACCACAGACCTAATCTTCCACCGGGTACCAGTTATCTGGTATCCATGGCCTCCTAGTAGCAGACTCGGGGGGAGTCTGCTACAGTACTGGTGGAGGCCGAGGGGGGAGGCGCACCTTACCATCTGGTGCACCCATCGTGGAGGGCTTTCGCGATGGAGCCGCTTGTGGGCGGCTGCCGCTGGCGGGATCGCGGATGTGTGCGAAAGCGTTCCCGTAACCCCGTCACAAGGTGGCGAGAAGGAAGATGGAGGAGTTTTTAGTGGGTATACCGTGGGTCTCATTAGCCTATACGGGAGTCCCACATAACCACTCGAGTGCCCCCTGCGCCCGGGTGGTATGCGTAATGCATTTTCCCTCCGGGTAAAAAGGGTAACCACGGCTACTGATTTTCAGTACGACCTTTGTTGTGTATATGAACATGGCTGTTGTAAACGGAGTGAAGTTTGCTGAGTTATGCCACCCTAATCAATGGCGCTAGTGTCCGCCAAATAGATATTCGAACATAGCTGTTGTAGACCGCACCGCAGCCCCACCCGTAATTTTACGCGTTTCCACCCATGAAACGTCAATTTAGTCTCTAATATTTGTGAACACCGTATATTTTTCTTTACAAAAATTAATGATATCCCACCAAAAACATAAATGTAAAAAAGGAGAGCCAAGTTCAATACAAAAATTATGCTTGGCTGTGGCCTCGCCGCAAAAAGAATGGAGATCTAAATGAGTGCCAAGTTCTATGCAAAATCTAAATATGTATTTATAGGAACAAAATAATATTATGAACAAGTATTAAACTCTATTTCTTTGCTTTATTGGATACCTATAACAATTGCTGTTATTTAAAAAAGTGAGATCTTAAAGTAGGTTAGATTTGACTTGGCCAGTTTTTATCAGACTGACTTTTATGACTGATGTAATGAAAACTGGCCAAGTCAAATCTAACCTACTTTAAGATCTCACTTTTTTAAATAACAGCAATTGTTATAGGTATCCAATAAAGCAAAGAAATAGAGTTTAATACTTGTTCATAATATTATTTTGTTCCTATAAATACATATTTAGATTTTGCATAGAACTTGGCACTCATTTAGATCTCCATTCTTTTTGCGGCGAGGCCACAGCCAAGCATAATTTTTGTATTGAACTTGGCTCTCCTTTTTTACATTTATGTTTTTGGTGGGATATCATTAATTTTTGTAAAGAAAAATATACGGTGTTCACAAATATTAGAGACTAAATTGACGTTTCATGGGTGGAAACGCGTAAAATTACGGGTGGGGCTGCGGTGCGGTCTACAACAGCTATGTTCGAATATCTATTTGGCGGACACTAGCGCCATTGATTAGGGTGGCATAACTCAGCAAACTTCACTCCGTTTACAACAGCCATGTTCATATACACAACAAAGGTCGTACTGAAAATCAGTAGCCGTGGTTACCCTTTTTACCCGGAGGGAAAATGCATTACGCATACCACCCGGGCGCAGGGGGCACTCGAGTGGTTATGTGGGACTCCCGTATAGGCTAATGAGACCCACGGTATACCCACTAAAAACTCCTCCATCTTCCTTCTCGCCACCTTGTGACGGGGTTACGGGAACGCTTTCGCACACATCCGCGATCCCGCCAGCGGCAGCCGCCCACAAGCGGCTCCATCGCGAAAGCCCTCCACGATGGGTGCACCAGATGGTAAGGTGCGCCTCCCCCCTCGGCCTCCACCAGTAATGTAGCAGACTCCCCCCGAGTCTGCTACTAGGAGGCCATGGATACCAGATAACTGGTACCCGGTGGAAGATTAGGTCTGTGGTTCTTCCACCGACCACACCTCGGCCGCAGAGGATAGGGCAAGCGGCGCACCGTAATACCGACATGCCTCTTCTTCTGCGAACCCACCAGTGCCGTTTCGGCGGAACGGCCCCGCCAGCTCGCCGGGGGTAGGGGGAGTGGCGCACCGTAATACCATCACGCCTCTCGCCCTGCGATCCCTCCACGGCCGCAGAAGATAGGGAGAACGGCGCACCGTAATACCGGCATTCCTCTTCTTCTGCGGTCCCACCTCCACGCGCGTCCACAGCGAACTTGTTCAGCCCGCTGGGAGCGCCCTCCTCGTGCCAACCGGTGGCCCAAACTGGCCGGCCCTGGTTGCCTCTTAGCTTCACCGTGGGTGACCAGTCCACGGTTACGAAGCCCCCCCGCCACGACAAGGTGGGCAACCCCCGGGGGGAGCCCGCGGCATATGCTGAGTGCGTACCTTTTTTGTTGAGCAGTGCTGCAGCAGGTAATGTCGATTTTATAACTTATAATATTTTGTAAATGATTTATTTATTGTAAATTTTATAACTTGTTGCAGTGCTTAGCAAAATAAATAATTTCTTTCTTTCTTTCGTATATCTATTTGTCACACACTAACGCCATTTAGAAATGGCCATTACTGGAACCTCTATTTTTTGTAAACAGCTGGAAACTTTTTCAACTTTGCCTTCATATGAGATGGCCCTCGTTCTACCTCAATACTCCATGCGCTGAAGTATGTCATATTGAGCCCCGCGTGCACAGAGGCCTTAGTGCGAGTTTCACGTGACATAACGGGCTCACAATGTAAATGCGAGTTGGCTAAGATTTGTATGGGGCCGAAGCTTTTCTTTTCACTGCCGCTAGATGGCTCTGCTTCGGTATCATACAAATTTTGTATGGGGACAAAACTTATTTTTCGACTTTTTTTAATTTTTTGATTTTTTCCTACGCTTACACACAATTACCGAGCTGGATTCCAAATTTCATCCTTCTAGGTTACCTGGATGTAGGTTAGATTTAGGTACTATATGTCAGTCAGTCAGTGCTAAAATTTACGAGTTTTTGACCTTCATATCTTTGTAACCGTTTGAGCTAGCTTCATGAAATTTGGTCTTCTACATGTCCATGTGGATATAATTTAACACACATAGTTTTATGTGTTTACGTTAAAGAGGTTTTGAGTTATAAAAGGGTCAAAAGTGGCACAAAGTGGTTCGTGTAATATTACACTCGGCGCTGGTTAGCCAGTTCCTTTGCTTGAACTTGGCTTGACACGCTGCCGCGTGTCTAAAGTAGGTTAGATAGATTGGACTTGGCCAGTTTTCATTACATCAGTCATAAAAGTCAGTCTGATAAAAACTGGCCAAGTCAAATCTAACCTACTTTAAGATCTCACTTTTTTAAATAACAGCAATTGTTATAGGTATCCAATAAAGCAAAGAAATAGAGTTTAATACTTGTTCATAATATTATTTTGTTCCTATAAATACATATTTAGATTTTGCATAGAACTTGGCACTCATTTAGATCTCCATTCTTTTTGCGGCGAGGCCACAGCCAAGCATAATTTTTGTATTGAACTTGGCTCTCCTTTTTTACATTTATGTTTTTGGTGGGATATCATTAATTTTTGTAAAGAAAAATATACGGTGTTCACAAATATTAGAGACTAAATTGACGTTTCATGGGTGGAAACGCGTAAAATTACGGGTGGGGCTGCGGTGCGGTCTACAACAGCTATGTTCGAATATCTATTTGGCGGACACTAGCGCCATTGATTAGGGTGGCATAACTCAGCAAACTTCACTCCGTTTACAACAGCCATGTTCATATACACAACAAAGGTCGTACTGAAAATCAGTAGCCGTGGTTACCCTTTTTTCCCCGGAGGGAAAATGCATTACGCATACCACCCGGGCGCAGGGGGCACTCGAGTGGTTATGTGGGACTCCCGTATAGGCTAATGAGACCCACGGTATACCCACTAAAAACTCCTCCATCTTCCTTCTCGCCACCTTGTGACGGGGTTACGGGAACGCTTTCGCACACATCCGCGATCCCGCCAGCGGCAGCCGCCCACAAGCGGCTCCATCGCGAAAGCCCTCCACGATGGGTGCACCAGATGGTAAGGTGCGCCTCCCCCCTCGGCCTCCACCAGTACTGTAGCAGACTCCCCCCGAGTCTGCTACTAGGAGGCCATGGATACCAGATAACTGGTACCCGGTGGAAGATTAGGTCTGTGGTTCTTCCACCGACCACACCTCGGCCGCAGAGGATAGGGCAAGCGGCGCACCGTAATACCGACATGCCTCTTCTTCTGCGAACCCACCAGTGCCGTTTCGGCGGAACGGCCCCGCCAGCTCGCCGGGGGTAGGGGGAGTGGCGCACCGTAATACCATCACGCCTCTCGCCCTGCGATCCCTCCACGGCCGCAGAAGATAGGGAGAACGGCGCACCGTAATACCGGCATTCCTCTTCTTCTGCGGTCCCACCTCCACGCGCGTCCACAGCGAACTTGTTCAGCCCGCTGGGAGCGCCCTCCTCGTGCCAACCGGTGGCCCAAACTGGCCGGCCCTGGTTGCCTCTTAGCTTCACCGTGGGTGACCAGTCCACGGTTACGAAGCCCCCCCGCCACGACAAGGTGGGCAACCCCCGGGGGGAGCCCGCGGCATATGCTGAGTGCGTACCTTTTTTGTTGAGCAGTGCTGCAGCAGGTAATGTCGATTTTATAACTTATAATATTTTGTAAATGATTTATTTATTGTAAATTTTATAACTTGTTGCAGTGCTTAGCAAAATAAATAATTTCTTTCTTTCTTTCGTATATCTATTTGTCACACACTAACGCCATTTAGAAATGGCCATTACTGGAACCTCTATTTTTTGTAAACAGCTGGAAACTTTTTCAACTTTGCCTTCATATGAGATGGCCCTCGTTCTACCTCAATACTCCATGCGCTGAAGTATGTCATATTGAGCCCCGCGTGCACAGAGGCCTTAGTGCGAGTTTCACGTGACATAACGGGCTCACAATGTAAATGCGAGTTGGCTAAGATTTGTATGGGGCCGAAGCTTTTCTTTTCACTGCCGCTAGATGGCTCTGCTTCGGTATCATACAAATTTTGTATGGGGACAAAACTTATTTTTCGACTTTTTTTAATTTTTTGATTTTTTCCTACGCTTACACACAATTACCAAGCTGGATTCCAAATTTCATCCTTCTAGGTTACCTGGATGTAGGTTAGATTTAGGTACTATATGTCAGTCAGTCAGTGCTAAAATTTACGAGTTTTTGACCTTCATATCTTTGTAACCGTTTGAGCTAGCTTCATGAAATTTGGTCTTCTACATGTCCATGTGGATATAATTTAACACACATAGTTTTATGTGTTTACGTTAAAGAGGTTTTGAGTTATAAAAGGGTCAAAAGTGGCACAAAGTGGTTCGTGTAATATTACACTCGGCGCTGGCTAGCCAGTTCCTTTGCTTGAACTTGGCTTGACACGCTGCCGCGTGTCTAGATATCTATACATATTTACTAATACATCTATATATGTATAAAATAAGTAAATGTATGAAAACAAAGATGTTCAATAAATACAGATACGTTATGCCCTTACAAATCGACCGAAAAATCTGTTCCGACCGAGCTACAACACACACATGTTTATCTTTTGTTTCCCTACACCAATCACTAGTACATTGGCAAATTATGTAAAAAGGATGGCATTACTAAAACCATAATAGTGAAAAAGACAGCTAGTGTTTGTCGCTCGCGTCAATCTATATACGCTACGGTCTTTATCGCTCTCGCGTCAAAACTAGATCGCTATCTCTTTCTTCATCTGAATATGGCGTCTTTGCATGATTATTAGATTGTTTAGAAAAATAATTGAAATATACTAAATAATCTAAGTATCTTAGCGTACTCACGCATGGTATGAGATTCCTTGTGTTTTGTTGACCTTGGAGTCATAATTGGTGCACTTTCTAAACACACACGATGGCATTTTGTTATATTTTCATACCTACGTATTAACCTACGATGCGCCACGCTCGTGATTGCGCTCGATGCAGACTAATCACAAAAGTTCCCAATTGGGAACTTTTTCAATCATCACAACGCGCGCGCTTATGACCTATCTGCCTCTTTTTAATATATAATATCATTGTATGGAAATATATAATACGTAAACTAACTGTTGCCCGCAGCTGTGCGCGGAAATTATGCTTATCATATTTATCCTCTATTTCACCCCTTTGGGGGTTGAATTTTGAAAAATCCTTCCTCAGTGGATGCCTACGTCATAAGAGGAATGCGTGTGCGAAATTTTGTTTCTAGCCCTAAGCGCTTGTGCGTTGATACATCAGTCATATATATAATACATAATATACTAATGATATTTATAATGTATAGATAGATGTATGTGTTATTCATATATTTACTTTTGTATTTATGTATATATTTAGTGCAATTATGTGTGTTAACTTACTATTTTTAACTGGTATTTGTTGAAAACAATGTGCACGCTACTCAGGTTCTACATCACCTTTCCATTCCTAGGTCTGCTCGAGGTAAGCTTTCTGTGAGAAATAAGCAGTACCTTTATACAAAATTTCTTCTACTATGGCTTATTAACTGTATTCGTGTAAATTAATTGCAAAACAAAAATAAATAAATTAAATAGATTCCATATATATCAACTCTACAGTTTCAGCTTAATACTATAGTATTTAATTGAAGCACATATCATCCTGCACATCCCAAGGAGAGATACAGAGAGAGAAAATAAGAGGACGCGGGCGGTCAATAGCAAGCTGACTTCAGAGTGAACTAATATTTTTTTTTTACAGATACATAACACAATCATATACACCAAAAGTAGAACTACATTACATTACTCATAAACAAAACGACGCCATCTAGCGGTGATTTATAAAAAAAATGCTAAAACCTGCACAAAACATCATGTACAAACTTTGGTGAAGATCGGTAAAACAGTGTTCAAATTAAATAATATTTTTAACACGGAATACAAACGAATATTATAAATAAAAACGGATATTTTAAATGTGACATGAAACTAACATTAGTTTTTTTATGACAGGCGGACCTCAGTGACCTACAACTCAACGTATTGCCCGAGGAAATTGAAGAAGTGCTGTCGCCTGACTGGGTGTCCAACGTGGTATGTATCTGTGTTGCGTAAACTGTCGCGTTTCATATTCTCCTTTGTTTTTATTATTTCTATAGATGTTTGACGATATTCATTAAATTAAGAACGTCAGGAGTAATTATGTTGAAAGGTCACAGGCAGTACCGAATAAAAAGATGGCGTGTCACACATTGACCTCTCACGTGTTCGGTGAGAAGTGCTCGTGGAAATAAACTACTAATAACATCAAATTACATGATTTTCAATGATCAATTCATTCTTTTTCTCTTCTACATTTTACTTTTTAACAAAATTTCAATTATTTATTTTATCTGACACAAACTCAAAGTAATTCATAATAAATTTAATTGTAAGTCAGTATTTTATGTGCGTCGTTATCTGCATCATCTTCTAAAGCGAATATTTTTAATAATTTAATAATTCTACGAATATTAATACATCTAGGAATATAAAGTAATACTCTTAAGGCGCTGTTCGGCATGTGCTTTTGTCAGATAAATTAATTATAACTTTAGCTGTGTGTGCTGATGTCGCTGGCGGGAAAGCGAATGGTGCGGCCACTTGTATTTATATGATGTCTAATAGCGAAGTATCAGAGGTTGGAGGCTGCGTTTTTAAGAGTGTGATGAAACTTCTATGACATCAAAATTCTTGCAGTAATTAACTTGCGGTTGATTCTTAGGACTGAACTCTTAGAACTCTTTATAACATATTACATATTGGTAATGCAAACTAACGATACGCACGGCCACCTATGTCACTGACTCGAGCCAAATTCAGGCGGCCTAAACATGTGCTAGACGACCCCGATAATGAGACCACAGTCGCAAGCGTTCCCCGAGAACAGACCCTCTCTCACAAACACACCACACGTACGACGTCGTCGCCGGTGGCGGCGGTTTTCACACGGCCGCTGCCAGGCATTCCTGCGTGAGTGGCCGACTAGCCCCGAGGTCCTCCTCCAAGCGACGTCCTAAACCTAGCTCCAATTCTCGAAGGGGATGCCCTTAGGTCGTTCGCATCCCCTGTTTCTCGAAGACCTCTCCCTTTTCGCAAATATTGTCGAAGTTGTAATGTAAAGGTCGCTTGGGCTAACAGCAACTTTCAATTTAAAAAAGCGAACTAATTTTGTACTTCAATAAAGTGAACTTCATAAAACTTCATGGGTATATTTTCCTTCATGTACTTGTTTAATCTTTACTAATATTATAAAGAGGAAAAATTTGATTGTTTGCATTGAATAGGCTCCGAAACTACCGAACCGATTTGAAAAATTCTTTCACTGTTAGGAAGCTAATACACTATCCCCGGGTGACATAGGCTATATTTTATTTTTTTACTACTTTTCCCGAAGCGAAGCGTATTTCCTAGTTAGGTTATAAAGTTACAATTATAAAGTTACAGTTATGAATCATTGCTTTCATTAAAAACGCTAAAAGCATTTTCTGCATTGCCTTGCGATAGTAGGTAATAACAATGATCATCTTATCTGTGTTTTTATTCTCCGCATCCTGTCTGTCTTTGTTCGTATTGTAAGGTTCCTTAATTAAAGCTGGCAACATCGAAGAAAGTGGAAAAAATATGACGAGTGGGGACATACTGACAGAATGTAGGCTATTAAAAATAAATAATGTATCTGTGAGGGTGATGTCAATGTCAATGTCAATGTCAGAAGGAAAACCAGATTGGTTATTAGTGTCAGATAGAATAGAATGTTTATGAGTAATGGGATATTAATAATTTGTAAAAAATAGAATAAACGAAGTAATTGTATAAATGTGTAATGGAATTATCCCACCAAAAACATAAATGTAAAAAAGGAGAGCCAAGTTCAATACAAAAATTATGCTTGGCTGTGGGCTTCGCCGCAAAAAGAATGGAGATCTTAATGAGTGCCAAGTTCTATGCAAAATCTAAATAATATGTACTTATAGGAACAAAATAACATTATGAACAAGTATTAAACTCTATTTCTTTGCTTTATTGGATACCTATAACTATTGCTGTTATTTTAAAAAAGTGAGATCTTAAAGTAGGTTAGATTTGACTTGGCCAGTTTTTATCAGACTGACTTTTATGATGTAATGAAAACTGGCCAAGTCAAATCTAACCTACTTTAAGATCTCACTTTTTTAAATAACAGCAATTGTTATAGGTATCCAATAAAGCAAAGAAACAGAGTTTAATACTTATTCATAATGTTATTTTGTTCCTATAAGTACATATTATTTAGATTTTGCATAGAACTTGGCACTCATTAAGATCTCCATTCTTTTTGCGGCGAAGCCCACAGCCAAGCATAATTTTTGTATTGAACTTGGCTCTCCTTTTTTACATTTATGTTTTTGGTGGGATATCATTACTTTTTGTAAAGAAAAATATACCCTGTTCACAAATCTTAGAGACTAAATTGACGTTTCATGGGTGGAAACGCGTAAAATAACGGGTGGGGCTGCGGTGCGGTCTACAACAGTTATGTTCGAATATCTATTTGGCGGACACTAGCGCCATTGATTAGGGTGGCATAACTCAGCAAACTTCACTCCGGTTACAACAGCCATGTTCATATACACAATAAAGGTCGTACTGAAAATCAATAGCCGTGGTTACCCTTTTTTTCCCCGGGGGGGAAAATGCATAACGCATACCACCCGGACGCAGGGGGTACCCGAGTGGTTATGTGGGACTCCCGTATAGGCTAATGACACCCACGGTATACCCACTAAAAACCCCCCCATCTTCCTTCTCGCCGCCTTGTGACAGGGTTACGGGAACGCTTTCGCACACATCCGCGACCCCGACAGCGGCAGCCGCCCACAAGCGGCTCCATCGCGAAAGCCCTCCACGATGGGCGCACCAGATGGTAAGGTGCGCCTCCCCCCTCGGCCTCCACCAGTACTGTAGCAGGCTCCCCCCGAGTCTGCTACTAGGAGGCCATGGATACCAGATAACTGGTACCCGGTGGAAGATTAGGTCTGTGGGTCTTCCACCGACCACACCTCGGCCGTAGAGGATAGGGCAAGCGGCGCATCGTAATACCGACATGCCTCTTCTTCTGCGACCCCATCAGTGCCGTTTCGGCGGAACGGCCCCGTCAGCTCGCAAGGGGTAGGGGGAGTGGCGCACCGTAATACCAACACGCCTCTCCCCCTGCGCCTCTCTCCCTCTCTGCCGCAGAAGATAGGGAGAACGGCGCACTGTAATACCGGCACTTCTCTTCTTCTGCGGTCCCACCTCCACACGCGTCCGCAGCGAACTTGTTCAGCCCGCTGGGAGCGCCCTTCTCGGGCCAACCGTCGGTCCAAACTGGCCGGACCTGGTTGCCTCTTAGCTTCACCGTGGGTGACCAGTCCACGGTTACTAAGCCCCCCGCCACGACAAGGCGGGCAACCCCCGGGGGGAGCCCGCGGCATATGCTGAGTGCGTACCTTTTTTGTTGAGCAGTACTGCAGCAGGTTATGTCGATTTTATAACTTATAATATTTTGTAAATGATTTATTTAGTGTAAATTTTATAACTTGTTGCAGTGCTTAGCAAAATAAATAATTTCTTTCTTTCTTTCATATATCTATTTGTCACACACTAGCGCCATTTAGAAATGGCCATTATTGGAACCTCTATTTTTTGTAAATTTGTTTTCCCTTCATAATTATGAGATGGTCCTCGTTCTACCTCAATATTCCATGCGCTGAAGTATGTCATATTGAGCCCCGCGTGCACAGAGGCCTTAGTGCGAGTTTTACGTGACATAACGGGCTCACAATGTTGGCTAAGATTTGTATGGGACCGAAGCTTTTCTTTTCACTGCCGCTAGATGGCTCTGCTTCGGTCTCTTACAAATTTTGTATGGGGACACCACTTATTTTTCGACTTTTTTTAATTTTTTGATTTTTTCCTACGCTTACACACAATTACCGAGCTGGATTCCAAATTTCATCCTTCTAGGTTATCTGGAAGTAGGTTAGATTTAGGTACTATATGTCAGTCAGTCAGTACTAAAATTTACGAATTTTTGACCTTCATATCTTTGTAACCGTTTGAGCTAGCTTCATGAAATTTGGTCTTCTACATGTCCATATGGATATAATTAAACACACGTAGTTTTATGTGTTTAAGTTAAAGAAGTTTTGAGTTATAAAAGGGTCAAAAGTGGCACCAAGTGGTTCGTGTAATATTACACTCGGCGCTGGCTAGCCAGTTCCTTTGCTTGAACTTGGCTTGACACGCTGCCGCGTGTCTAGATAACAATGTGATCCGGAACAATGGAGTTTTACAACAAAATCAGAAGTGGTAAGACAATGCTCACTTTGTTATTGTTATACAATAATTCACGAAAAGCTACAAGATTATCTTGTAAGTTCTTAAAAGTGTCCTTTTAATAATTAGACTACTTATATAGTTGTCAGGAAAACTATATTTTTGAGATTCATTTAACTATGACATGTATTGAATAGGCATAACTCGATAAAATTTATTGAGTTGCAGATCAGTTCACGGATCACTTAAATGATTGTTGTCGAACTGCGTCTCGGCTGTATGAGTTCATAATAAATTATGATTTGAATCGAATAATTGAACCGGTTCAGAACTGAATTACTCATCTCTTGTACTAATATTTTGATCATTTGGTAACATTTTGTAATTAAATAGTCATAGAAATAAACGCTATTAAAACCTGCAAATTACCTAAGCGTAAATGTATGTATTGTTTCAATCGTGGTTGTTATAAATAAAATTTGACGAAACAATATCTTAATGTCATTGCTCTAAAATCAAATGTCACATAATATTATTATAACTATGTCTAACCTCAAAAACATAAGAATAATTCGTGACTTTTCAGTAACTGTCCCATGCAGCTCTTATTAGAATATCATTTGTATTCTTTTGGGTTGAATAGATTAATAATAGATAAATTGATCAAAGTGTATTATGTTATTCATTGTAGGCAAATTAACTCTTTATTTTATGAGGACTTTCATGACTAAGGCAACAATACGTGCGATGATCTCGTGTCAGAGATCGTCGTCATAAAATGAAAATCTAGTAAAATTTAATCATTTTTATATCTTAAATTCTCAGCCATGATGATTATTGGTGGACTTTCAGAGGGTTAAATTTCGTTGATTTACTAGTTCCGATGTACATTCCAATTATGTTATGTTAAATATAGTAATTTCAACATCATTAAACTTGTTATTTTATTATTAAATTCATTAATGATTTAAATAAATAACGCTTTGAATCCTGCAAATGGTTTGACTGAGTGATTGTTTCGCTATAGATACTTTTATTTGTAATATCTGTTATTTTCCATTTGTTAATGTAAAATTATTAATGGTTAAATTATTTATATTTTATCTACATGAGAAACCAGAAACCATGAAAATGGCTGAACTATTCGGCTGTTATGTTTTTAAACATTCATGATGATCCAAAGATGGTGAAACGGTGAAAAACTGATGTGAAACACTGCCATCACAGCAAAATTAAATTATTGTGATGAGCAATTACTGAAGGTATAATACGAGTAAATAAAGGCAAGTAGCATTGAATGCTCCAAACCAGGTTCGAAAGTTTAATAGATAAGTCAAATAATACTGATTGAACTTGCTATACCTACTTTGGAGAAGTTAGTCAATGCGATGACCACTATCTACTACAGGAAAAGTGATTTACTTGAAATGACTCTGTTGAATCAACTACACAGGAAATAAAGATATTTAACACAGAAACCGGAAATAAATCTCCTGCTTCCATGGCTTATTTGATTGTTTATATAATATATTTTGTTTTCATATACCTACTTGTATAATAATTGATGGTATGATGTGTTTCGATGGTATGATGTGATGTGGTATGTCGTATCTATGAAATTAATGCTTTGTTTGGTGACTTTTAACATCTTTATTATTATTGGTAATGCCATGTTACATAGTAGTACAATAATTTATAATTATTGAAGAATAACCACATTTCACAATGCAAATAATCAAAAATTGTATGTAAAACCCAATTTTATTGTTTTTGAATTTTCTATAATTAGTATAAATAAGCCTAGTTCACCAAAATTTTTATTTACCTGTCTAGTGCAGAGTAACATTTATGATAATTATTTAAATTCTAACATATTGCGATGCAAGGAACGTCGCTCGATTTTTATGTGTTCCAGATGTTATGACATGGCATGATGATGAAAATTCTTATAAGCTGTGAAGCACCAGACCGCCATCTTTGTACTCACTAGTAGAAACTCAATTATGCGGGTCCGTGCGCCTAGGAGCATCTACAGACTTGTATGCAACGCAGTACTCGCAGAGAGCACTTTTCAATGTTTGAAAGAATTTTTATGCTCCGGAAAAATAGAGGTGATCTGTAACCATATTTCTATTATTAAATTAGTGAAAATTAGCTGTTTTATATATCTATGTTTATTATCATTTATGTTACTAAATTTTCAAAACAGCTTATTTAAATACCCAATTTTGTGACTATATAACTATCAAACTGGATATGTGACACTTAACACTTGAGAGACCATTATCATTGAACATGATGTCACCAATCATTTGGATAAATTATATCAGTTGTTTTTGTCAGCAACTCCATTCTTATAATTTTAATTTTAATTGAATTAATTAATTTATTCTTTAAATTTTTTATGACAAAAATAAATCTTAAATCTTAATTACTTACGAATTCGCTCTTGATAGAGTAAGTTAAATACCAGAGGATCAAGGCTTAACGGATTAATATTGAACCAAGTATTTGTGATCATGAGGAGAGTGATTAAGTTTGCTTGAGGATTGGTCTGTACCGGAGGTCATCGTGTAACCATGTTCCAGTACGGGCAAGTGGTGACCGCAACACACATAACAGATTAGTTTTGAATCAAAAATACATAATTAAGCGTTGCAGCATTATTAAGGGTCATTTAAAGTAATTTATTGATTAGATATAATATGGAATGGAGGAAATACAACAAACTAAAATAATTTCATAAATAATTAAATTTGAGTTATGTGATTATTGTTATTTGAGTAAGTTTGAGTTATAAAAAGAAAACGAAAATAAATTCTAACCATTACTTTATTGTCTGCGAGTTCTAGACGATGAACCTCGTTGAAAATGATCAACGGTAGCATTCGGCGACGCTTTCGCGAAAATCCCGAAGTGCGTGGTGACCACGTTATTAGACGATGTCGGAGCCAAGTTCGAGACAGTGTGCGGCAGGCGGTAGACCGAGTCACTGGGAGAGGTTCGTGAGGCTTCCCAGGCGTGGCCTCTGTGCAGTTTGCTGGTGCAGCTAGATCAGAGGCTCAGTCCGCTCATTGGACAGGTTCACGGGTGTTTAACTTCAAATAGTTACTGATAGACTCGCCTATATTTTTAATTGTTGAATGGATAAAACTACATTATCAGATGATCAATGTAGTCTCAATTTAAGTAAATTTGTGATTTAAAAAAAAAAAACGTATATAACACGTATTCGTAATTTAAACTGGATTGGAACTTAAGACATGTCCTATAATTTGAGTTAATGTATGACTGTTTTGAAGTATAATTCTAAATACATTTCTATTCAATATACCATTGCTCTTCTTTAGCTCTTCTTTAGCTTTGATTTATATTGAACGATTAATTTTATATGATGCATTACTTGTCTATGATCAGTGTTCGTACATGTTCAAGTATGGAAGTATAACTTATTTGATTTATACAACTAATTAAAGTTTTTTTTTTATGATATGTGTTTAAAGATAATAACAGATTGGATTTTAGAAATTAATGTGATGCAATTTGAATGTACAGTTGATACGTTGGAACAGATCTTTAGGGTTTCTTCGACTAGTTTAGGGATATGGTCGTCGAGAGCCCTTAATTAGTATCAAGAAGGTTGCGCAGTACTATCAAGGATGTCGTATAATGATACTCGTCTGCTGGTTATCAGAGGAATAATTTAATGGTACAAATACACGGCTTATATACAAAAAGTGTAGGCAAGAACGACCAACAGAAAAATGCTAGATAAATTTACAGAAAGGATGGACCAATAGGGACGAACACGTGTAAAAGTAATAAAATTAACAAGGTCAGACGATTAGAAAGTATTGCGCAATAATGTGTAATATGAGGTACTCGGTGGGTAAATGATAGCTGCGTCAGGCAGCTACAGATCCGTATAAATCTTTGTGCCCTTTGAAATATAGCATTATTATTTGGATTGAATTGGTTTTAGAACGGGATATGAATGTATATGAATTTCGAGGGGTAAAAGGTTGCGTCAGATGGGGCCGCGCCCATCTGATTATAGACCTAACCCACTGATCTCGAAGGGTAAAAGGTTGCGTCAGATGGGCCCGCGCCTATCTGATTATAGACCTAACCCACTGATCTCGAGGGGTAAAAGGTTGCGTCAGATGGGGCCGCGCCCATCTGATTATAGACCTAACCCACTGATCTCGAGGGGTAAAAGGTTGCGTCAGACGGGCCCGTGCCTATCTGATTATAGACCTAACCCACTGATCTCGAGGGGTAAAAGGTTGCGTCAGATGGGGCCGCGCCCATCTGATTATAGACCTAACCCACTGATCTCGAGGGGTAAAAGGTTGCGTCAGACGGGCCCGTGCCTATCTGATTATAGACCTAACCCACTGATCTCGAGGGGTAAAAGGTTGCGTCAGATGGGGCCGCGCCCATCTGATTATAGACCTAACCCACTGATCTCGAGGGGTAAAAGGTTGCGTCAGACGGGCCCGTGCCTATCTGATTATAGACCTAACCCACTGATCTCGAGGGGTAAAAGGTTGCGTCAGATGGGGCCGCGCCCATCTGATTATAGACCTAACCCACTGATCTCGAGGGGTAAAAGGTTGCGTCAGACGGGCCCGTGCCTATCTGATTATAGACCTAACCCACAGTTCTGAGACCCGTATAAAACCAAAGGCAAAGGCTGCTGCCAAACTGAAAGACTATCCATGACCACGACCACTCCGCCAGGAGTGTATGACTAAGAAGAAGAAGAATAAAACCAACAATACGCGCATTATTTAAAGATATTCAGTTGCGCAGGAACAGACATATGTAAAACCTATTTTGGTGAAATAGTAACAATTTGTAAGGAATAAATTCTTCATAGTACCTAAACACTGTTATTATCTTTATTCAAAGGCCTAAGGTTAATTTTTAATATCTATTAAGTTGTATATGATATACATTGTGAAATTGTAAGAGTTGCATGTATTTGCAAAATTGTATTATAAATAGAGTTTAATTGTGAAGTACAAATTTAATGGGTCTACAATAAGATTTTTAGATTACAAGGTGATGCAAGAATTCGATGGGCTGTATAAAAGTCATCATCATATAATTTTATCATCTACCAGATAAAATAAAAGAGCTTAATGTAACTGGATTTAAAAAAATGAGATAAATATATATATTAACAGCCAAATGCTATATACAATAGACGAATATTTTAATAAGTAGAATGAATATTTTTATTAGGTTGTGGCACTTGTGGCATAATGATCTGACGATTTTTGCGGGGACATTTTAGAATATTTTTTACAGCTTCGAGAAAATTCCATGATTATTTATTTATTTATTAATAGTATCATCCACAAAATTACAAAAACCAGCAATGATTACAGATCTCAGTCTTAAAATTAGTTTATTTGTAATTTTAATTACGGATGAACACAGCATGCATAATTATTTAGGTGCATTAACATTGCACGTCTCTTATGTTATAAAAATGATAAAAAAAATACGATATTAAATGTGCAACCTGTGTAGTAGGTATGAATACCTAAAATTGTAATAACTGATTAGGAAATTTCGTAAGATTTTGGGTTTAAAACCCTATGAATTTTATTTCTAAATATTGCAAGCTTATCATGAAAGATGTCAATGGTTTTGTCTTTACTAAGGAACCCTTAAAATAGTTTGCATAGTTTAGGGATGAGAGAATTGCGTCCTAAGTTAGTTTTAAATTTTCTATGGGCGAGTAATGGCCTTGGATGTTGTGGTAAATTATATGGGATATAAAATGAGAAGAGTTGAAGTAGGTTCGAATTGTCAATGATACTATTTAATTGTTTGTACAAAAGATCATGTCCTGCATTTTACGTCTGTCAGACAATTTAAAATTATGAATACAATTAAGTGCGCTCAGTTTATCAGGGGGAAAATTTTGGAAAAATTTTGGAATTTTGGAAATTTGGGAAAAATTTATTTGAAAAGATGATACATCCGCGTCCGCGTTTTCTTTACGAGTTCCGTTTGATACATGCAGCTAAGTAGGCGACACAAAATATATGCCAATGTATGGGAGAAAATACAGTCTCTTATCATACAGTAGTAGATTGGTTTCGACGTTTCTCGAATGGCGACTGTGATCTTGAAGATAAACCTCACGAACGGCGACCGGTTGAGGTTGATGTTGATCGCCTAGCGCAGCTCATTGACGAAGATCCAAGGAGGCCTGCCAACTTGAAAATGAACTCGGATGCTCCCATACTGCCATCGATCCACATTTGAAAGCGATGGGTAAAGTATACAGGCAAGGTCAATGGGTATCCCACGAATTGACGGATGGACAACGGATGATGCGAGTAGCGATTCGTACACAATTACTGACTTTACGTAGCACTTTTGCGTGGTTTCGTGATCTAGTTACAGGAGATGAGAAGTGGTTACTTTACGTTAATCATAACAATAAGCAACAGTGGCTTAGCGCGGGTCAAAGAGGAGTACCAACGACTAAATCTAAAATGACTACGCAGAAGGTTTGAGTGTTTGGTGGAACATGCACGGAGTTAGCTACTGGGAACTATTACCGCAGGGAACAGACATAAATAGTGAACGCTATTGTGCTATGTTGGATAAAGTAGCCGAGAATCATAAAGGAAAACATGGTAACATGTTTCTCCTCCACGACAATGCCCGACCTCACACTTGACTCGATGACCTCGATGACTTAAAAAAATAATAATTAAGGAGCTAGGCTGGATTTCTTTAGCCCATTCTGCATACTCGCCGGACATCTTCATCTAATTAGGTACCACTTGTTCCGATCGTTACCGGCTCACATTATATGCATTAACGGAAAATCTTTTGATGACTGAGATACATTGGGACAGTGGTTGACAGAAATTTTTAACTCTCGTGAGTCCAAGTTTTAGCAATTTTTTTTTTGAATGGTATAAAGTCGCTTCCCCAACGTCGGCAGGATAATGATAATGATGACGTTGATAATGATGCACTATACGTTCAATAAAATGTTAAGCTTGATTAAAAAAAAAAAGGTTTCTTAAAACATTGTCAGTTTGTTATGTTACAACACTTACAACCTAATTAATAGGTGAATATTTATTTCACAAACTTGATTAACTGTTTCATAACTAATTTTGATTGTAATTTATAATAATTTTGACAACGTATTCTTATTTTATGAAGGTTATTTTATAAGTTATTATTGACATTAACTTAATATTATTGACATCATCAGATATTTAACTGTCCATTACATAATTCTTTTTGTTTTTATGAATGTTTATTAGTGTATATGTATAATTGTAATTTTCCTAATATGACATTTACTGAATGAAATTGAATTGAATTGCTTAACTGTACAAAAAAAAAGTTTCTTAAACATTGTCAGTTTGTTATGTTACAACATTTACAACCTAATTAATAGATGAATATTTATCTGACAAATTTGATTAAATGTTTTAATCTTTGGCTATTAAATTTAATAAAATTATATTCTAAATAATAACAAATTTTGGTTGTAATATATAATAAGGTTCACAATGTATACTTGTTTTATGAAGGTTATCTGATTATGGTTTATAATTTATTATTGACATTAATCTAATTTTATTGATATCATCAGATATTTCACAATCCGTTACATAATTCTTTTCGTTTTTATGAATATTTAGTAATGTCTATAATTGTAATTTTCATAATATGACATTTATTGAATGAAATTGAATTTAATTGAATGGATTTGCAAAATTCGTGAAATACAGAAATATAATATGTGATTCTTGTAGGTAGGCTGTTGTATTTCATTAATGTTTTTATCAAATAGCTTGCAAATGTAACTTTTGACATATTTTTTTTTGTTTAATACTTGGTATAACTCGATACATGCTTACTATGTCTCCCCTCGCCGAGTGTAAGGTTTGTAGTCTTTTTCTAAATCCGTGTATGGGGACATACACCTGTTCAGGATGGACGAGTGTAAGGTTCCTTAATTAAAGCTGGCAACATCGAAGAAAGTGGAAAAAATATGACGAGTGGGGACATACTGACAGAATGTAGGCTATTAAAAATAAATAATGTATCTGTGAGGGTGATGTCAATGTCAATGTCAATGTCAGAAGGAAAACCAGATTGGTTATTAGTGTCAGATAGAATAGAATGTTTATGAGTAATGGGATATTAATAATTTGTAAAAAATAGAATAAACGAAGTAATTGTATAAATGTGTAATGGAATTATAACAATGTGATCCGGAACAATGGAGTTTTACAACAGTATGTATTATAGGGATATCGTATAACTCTGCTTACAAGTTTCTGGGAATGCTGCATCCGGAAAGTTAGTTTATGTAAGGTAATTTAATTTCTGGTAGAAAATTTTTTGCTTGCTTTGTGACATAGGTGTGATCCATGTTACACGGTCTGTCTGCTCCGTCACTGTTTCTAGAAACTGTAGTATAGATGTACTGTAATATAAAAATTGGTTGTCTGTAAAGTCGGTTTACGGACAATGGTTTTACGTGATAACGTCTATTTCGTAGAAGAATAATTTATGATATAAATATTGTCAATTCGCACATTAGGAACGGGAAATAGAATGAAAATTACAATTTTACATATTAAATTACAGATATATATTTCGTTTTATTATTATTCAGCGTATCTCTTTCTCGATACTTTGCGCGCGTTGTGGCTCGTGACGTGAGCAGGCTCGTTACCACGTTTTCGAGAATGCCTTCCAAGCGGACCGATTACGCTTGAGTGGGAGAGAGACGGCCGGTCTAGCGTGCCTCTCTCTCTAATGCTGCGCGCGCTTCCGTGACGTGAGCGGCCGTTACTCGGTTTTCGTGAATGCCTTTCAGGCTCATCGCCTTTATAAACGTTATCACGTCAAAATACTATAAAATACTAATTATAGGATACCGTACATACTACTTAACGTTCTTTTGCTGGTTTGGAAGTTCTACTAATATAATGTCGATATTTAATATTCTTTCGCACATTTGGAAACTGTTCTTGAACAGCAGTTAAATCAGCCAGAAGACCAGCAATGACAACGGTAACGTGTTAATTTCCAGGAGATCCAGCCGCCAGACTACACGGGCGGTGACTGGGAGGAGTCGGTGAGCTGCAAGCGGCCGCGATGGGACCCGGAGCTCGGGGAACCTTCCACACCCTCCACGAGCTACGACCACGTTGAACAACCGCAGCCACCGCTCAGGACGCCCAAAGGAAAAGGCCGGGGGAAACGCAGCACTCGTTGAAACATCATTATTATTGTTTTCGTTTAATATTCGTCTAAATTATCAAGTACAACGATATCTACACTGGGTATTAATTGTATGGAGTCATGCGTTAGTGTCAGAAAGATTTGATCTATGTAATACCCATTATAGATGGCTTGTACTTGTGGCTGGGGTATTATACCAGTTGATAATACCGCAGCTGGGTAATCTGTGACCTGTGACCGCAGCGTGACGAACTATTTCGTTCAGTGGGTATCGTAACCGTAGCAATGTGGGCAATGTGATCGATTTGCACTTTTATTTGTTGTTATGTTATTTTGAAACTTGCGATAATCCTATCGAAATGTCGCAACGTTTGCCTCCTCGATGTGTCCGTAAATTAGGGTTATGTTCCGACATCGGAGCCGAGTTTTAAAACTATGGTTTTAATATGTTGCAGTATCCAAATACTTCTATGCGGTTGCTTGTGATATCTCCAAAATAATGGAGATTTTATTTAGAATTACACGTCTATATCTGGATCTGGATGTGTGGTTAATAAAATACACATATTATACATAGGTACATTGAACGTGGAAAAAAGGTGCCCAGAAATGTATCGTAGCTCTAGCCGATGTTGTTAGCTTAGCTTGCAAGATAGCCGAGGGTACCCTCGCGCTATAATTGTTTACTCAATATTTAGAATGGTCCTAAGTCCAAAGTACATGAAACATTTTAATTCTTAAATTTCTAACGTAGCTACTAAATGTGTAATTAGAATGTAAGGAACAATATCTTAAGTTTTAAATTTATTTGTAGGTATAATCATTTTATTTGGTTTAAAAAAAATTGTGTGTGTCAACTCCGACGCACGACTGGAGTTTAGCGCCATCTACACTTGCGAGCTTTAAACTATAATCACCTTAACGGGGATTGTTCAAAACAATTTTAAAAATTTTCATGCAATGAAATTACGGAATGTGGTATATCATTTGAAAGGTAATTTTATTGGCTTTTATCGTCTTTTGATATCATAACCAAATCTTATTCAGCTTATGTCATGTAACGTAAAAACAAAACTCATAATTTTTTTAAATAAAACAAAATATGGTTTGGTATAAAAAGGACCGTGTGTGAAAATATTGTCATCAGTCCAATAATTCACGCCGCTGGGAACATAGAAAGTAAAAAAATGGAAACCACACCTGCAGAAGTCGCTCAAATCGTCATTCTAATCCAGCAAGGGTTGTCTCAGCGTCGTACTATCGCTCGTCAGCTTCATCTGAGTCAGTCCTGTGTCTCAAAAGTATATCAGAGGTTCAGGGAGACTGAAAACTTAGTGCGAAGTCCAGGCTCTGGCCATCAGCGATACACTTCTGTGAGAGATGAACGTTTTATTGTCTCCACTTTGCTCCGGAATAGACACCTGACCGGCGTTAACGTCCAGCAGCAATATCTTTTCGTTTTATTCCATTCGTTTAGATGTCTACAATATCGACCTGTTGCACTAATTTCTAAAATTTAAGTAGGAAATACAAAATAAAATTATTTTCTTTACTAGCATTCGAAAGCCAATAAAATTTAATTCAATAAAATCTAAATATTATATTGATGGTAAACTACTGCGAGAACTTGATAAAATTAGGGACTTGGGTATAATACTTGATAGCAAATTAACATTTGTTCCTCATATAGAAAATATTGTTAAGCGCTCATCTAACATGTTGGGTTTTATTATTAGGAATAGTAAAATGTTCAAGAGTTCACAGACACGTATAACTTTATACAACGCTCTAGTTCGCGCCCTTCTAGAATATTGCCCTGTTGTTTGGAGGCCCCACTATGCCACCCATATATTAAGAATTGAACGGGTCCAAAAACGATTTCTATGGCATTTATCTTACTCCTCCAAAATTTCAAGGAAAAAGTTATCTTATTACGAAAAACTTAAATATTTTAAAATGTCCTCATTAAGCAAGCGAAGGATCTTGTTGGACCTTACCTTCTCATATAAAGTTTTTAACAATCACATTAACTGCCCTCAGCTTTTAGATTTGTTTAAATTCAGGACCCCCAGTAGGATTCCTCGGCAACCCATTTTTCTGTTTCACCCTCCCTTGCGAAGGACTGTGTTTGGTAAACAATCACCAATACCTCGTTTGTGTAACACATTGAATACTTGGTTCGCTAACGAACCCAAAGATGTTTTCTCCCTTAAATTTCACCAGTTTCGTGCACTTTTGTTAAAAAAGATCACTGATTAATTTTAGTTCACTCAGTTGTTTTTATATTTTAAGTTATAAGTTTGTTGAAATGTAACAATTAAATAGTGGTACTTAAGTTTCATGTTATATTTGCATGCAGTGTTTACCTGTAATTGGTTGTGCATTTAGTTCTTTATACTATACTATGTAACTACTTTAGATTTATATAATGTAACAATCGTTGGTAGACCAAATAAATAAATAAATAAATAAATAAATTACCTTTCAAATGATACCACATTCTATAATTTTATTGCATGAAAATTTTTGAAATAGTTTTAAAGAATCTCAGTTTAGGTGATTCCAGTTTAAAGCTCGCAAGTGTAGATGCAACGCCACAAGATTATTATTATCATTAGATTCTGTGTTATGAATTAGAAATACATATAACGCATAACGTAACGGAGAAAGTTTGATTTAAGTCCCCATAAATTTTCATACCACGGGCTTAAATACGAAAAAAATCGATTCTAAAGGAGTTAAACTCCAAAAGTTGTGAAATTTTACTGAATTACATATATTTTTTTCAATCATATGAAATTAATCATGATTTAAAACTTAACATAAATTAATTTGGTTCAACCAAAATAAAATTGTACATTAAAATTTAGAATTTTCTTTAAAGACTGAGTTTGAATTATATTTGCCTAGTTTACGTTTTTATTAATTTATGATGAAATTGTTGCTTCAGTTACCTACTCATTAGGTCTAAACCAATATTGATCTTAGAGATAAGAATTAATTATTCTTAATGTAGTTCGTGTAATCTGTAGTTATGTAATAAAGGATAGAATATGAAATTCTTTGCGGCATCGACAACATTATCTTAAGAGGTGAAATATGATTAGGTGATGTTTAAAGTATAATATAATATCACCTTGAATTATTATCGTTTAAATGTTCCAAATGTTATATCCAACAAAGAAATTCCTTTGTTGGATATAACATGTAAAAATGTGAAATATTTGTACCTAACGTAACAGTAAAATATAAATCTGTATCGTCAGTGTGATGGAAATATACTTACCATTATTGAGTGTTGTCGTTGTCGTATGGAAGTGAAATACTGAGCGGTATCAGCGGTGTGATAAAAATGTTTGTACTGTTGAGAGAGTTAATAGACTTTACTTATAAGAATATTCTTAATGTGCCATTAGACCTTTAAATGTTCTCATCTTATAACTGTGCAAATAAGTAACTCGAAGGGGCGTGGCGTTGAGCCAACATTTTGTCCTACATGTGAAAGAAGGTTTTTGGAGGGATCTTTGTATTGATCTTTATATTGTGACGCTTTGTATCCCCTGAGACTTGGGCCCTAAATTATACGTAACTGTCGATATCAAGTTAAGAAATATATTTTTCGGTAAGACATTGTATCGTCGTTTGCCATAAATGGTATAAATTAGGACGAATCAAAGTTATTAATATTCTTAAATTAATATTTTCGAAGCTGTATTATCGAATTTAATACTAAACTAAATACGTATCAATATTTGAATTAGATATGTATAAATGTAAGCATCATTTAAATAAAACACACTTGAGTTACTAAGTAAAATTGCTGTGATCGATCGTTTGTGATGAATATGTCCACTGGAGAAGTGAGTTGGAATAAGCCTCCTAAAAAGGAGAGACCCGTACTCAGTAGAGGGAAAATGGCTTGAAGCGATATATTAGCCAACAGGCATGTTTTAAAGAGCTTAGTTTTAGATTAACATTTCAAGATTGAAAGCAGACAAAACAAGTCAATATTAATATGTGACAAAATATAATCTTAATTCGTTTCTTAAACTAGTCCTTAAAACCCTAGTCACTGGATATTATGATTATAAGGGTCTTAAAATACGCTAAACATTATGAAAAAGTTTTAACATATAATATAGTTTGAAATTAAAATTAACTACGATTGACTACCATAAAACTAATTTGCCCAATGCACTAAAAATAAAATTACTTAAAAAACTACTTTATAATTATAAATTTATTTCTATTATTATTATCCAATCGTGTAGCTAATAAGCAATGGTTCGCTAATTAATCTGTTACTATTCTTACCTCCTTCATAGCTCATCGTTTTCCTTCTGGTAAAAAGATATTCAAAACATTTGTGGTTTCCGTGGCAGTTCGGATGTGAATCCTTATATTTCCAATAAATATACTATCAATCCAGTCCAAAGACCTCAATCACTTCAAAGCTAATTAGTGGTGATAGCGAACTGTCCTCATCATCAGTCGCAGCGATACTCTGTTGCTATGATTGACGGATTCAATATTCGGTGATGTAGGCTTATTGTATTTATCTGTCTGTGTTGGCTAAGCAAATAATTAATGCCAAGAAAGCTTGTTAGACCCGGTTTCCCAAGCCGGTAGGCTAATCCGGTCTACCCAAAGATTTCGTCCTGTTGCAGTACGTACTACCTTTATTCATTCATTCATTTCCAAGGAGATCGCCAAAATCCCATACACCTCTGGGTTAATGTGAAGTTACATTAATGATTATTACGTTATTAATAACGTAAATATATTATATTATGTAATATTGCATTAATTAAAACAAGTTTTTAAAAATTCTACGGGGTAAAAGATAAATAATATAAGTAATAGTAGCCTCTTAGTAGTATAATAGTACCTCTGGCACAGAAGACATAATACTCGTAGTACCTATTGGTACAGAAGAATCACTCCGCAAAATCATATAAATAAATTGTCATTTAGGTCGCACATCACTAATCTTCAACAGACGTTGACATGTACACGTTCCCTCTCTTTCTAATCATAATTGTTATCCTCTGACTGCTTAGGGTTATCTTTTTTTGTAGTGATTACGAATGTGTTACAAGGAGCGTGGCAGCCCTTCTGAAATTGGCCCGACACGTCGAACGCGGTACGTACTTGTAATTTCATACCATAAATGCGAAGTGCGCCAGGTCTGCCTCTGGGTTGCAAGTCCGTAATTAAGGCAATTCATCATCCAATCGTTAAGCAAATACGGTTTCCAAGGAGGTATGAGTGGTTCGCAACAGCAGAAAGTGTCAAATTTGAAAAACAGACACAGATTCGTCAGAAAAACACCAAGAAATAAATCACATCCGTAAGTGAATGACACCGACAATATGATAATTAATATGACCATGACTGTTTGTGTTCGACAGTTTCACTTTGAAATAATTATAAGTAGCTTCACTTCCAATGTTGCTCAAGTAAATCTACAAAAATAATTCGAATAAAATTGAAATTGTTCGATTTCTCGTTAATATTTTTAGCATTGTAATTATTTACCTATTTCTGTTATTTGATAATTCCCCGTTTGATCACATTATAATTATGGAAGTGATGACGGACGAAAATATTTAAATTTTTCACTGAATTCCCTGTTTCATAAAATTGTTATTATTAATTCGAATAAACTAATTTTCAACTTCTACATCACATTCCAATTGTAACTTTATATGTATTATTCTTTGTTATTAATCTTAAAATAAGTATTTTTGTAGATCTTCGTTAAACAAGATTGACATTAGAATTGAGCCATGATGTTTCGTTATTGTTAATCGGATAACACGATTAACACGCTCTGAAGCGTATAAACTGTATAAATATTAGAGACACGATTGAAATTGGTTTTATTAACGCAGCCTTATTAATAATAATATTTTAGTCTCCACTTATTCAACGTGGGATTGTAGTCGAGCATTAACTAATAATACCTACGTGAAAACCTTAAGCCAACAGTTACCTATTTTTTACATTATATATTTTTGGCTCACTATTTTGCATACTAAGTATATAATAATAAACCAACTTGTTTCTTTTTAAACGCTTTTATTTAGCTTCACTTCGGAGCAGTGCTGGATTTAGGCCTAGGCCCGTGAGGCCCGGGCCTAGGGGCGCCATGATTTTGGGGGCGGCAAAATTTTCAGAACCCCAAAAACTTACGAGCGGTAAAATATCAGAATTATTTGTACTAAAAATATTTTTGTGGATTTGAAGTGACAAATTAATAATTTATAAATTATTTTAAATGTTGAGTTCACCATTTAATTTGTCGGTGCAATATGAATTATGTTTAATCTATACTACTTTGAAAACAACAATACTAATTTTTATAGTGGATGCAAATTATTATTTTTTATAGTGAATTTAACCCATTAATGGGCCCCTAATGGGCTCGGGTCTCTCCCATAAGAAGGCCTAGAGTTTACTCCACCACGCTGCTCCAGTGAGGATTGGTAGTGGACAGTTAGACTTTCATTTCAAAAGTCTAACTATACGCTTTTTTTATTGTCAACCTACCCGAGATTGGTCTCGTTTTCGGCTAATATTGGGATGTGTTACGATAAAATTGTAAAAAATTAAAAAAAATAAGATGGCCGCTGAGATAGTTTAATTTCAAATTTTTCAATTTAAGAGGTGACTTTGAGGGGTCGGATTGCATTGGGGTTTTAACTTTTTTTCGATTTTTTTTCTTTATTTCCTCGGGTCAACCCCAATTTTGACGTTTGGGGTATATTTTATTTATTATTTATTATTGTTAAACGTTTAACGTAACCTTGTTGGAAGTTTCACTTCAAAAATGCACTAAAAATGTTTCGTGGTCGTCGTAATGACATTTGACCATTTTCATCAAATTTAACTGGCAATATTTCGGCTCCTGGATATTTTTTTTGGTTTTTTCACATTTCGAATAGCCCAGCCAAAACTATTGCTGGGGGTATTAATGGTGCATAAGAAAGTTGTTTGACTGTACATGGTGGGTATGGGAAAAATATGAACATTCAAAAATTCAAGATGGCGGCCACTCTGCAATTGTGATATTTTTTCATACTCTAATTTTAGGTTGAATGTCACAATAAAATTAAAAAAAAAATGGAAAAACAAGATGGCTATGATATTTGAGTTTGAAGTTTTTAAGTTTTCGAGGTGACTGCGGGATCGGATTGCAGTGGTTTTTTAACGTTTTTGCGATATATTTTGTTTATTGGTTTGGGTCGATCCTCAATTTTGCCGTTTGGGGTATATTTTATTTGTTAAAAGGTGGCATGGCGGCCATTTTGTGAAATGTATGAAAATTGGCATTTTTTGAGTAAATTGTTTTGTTTTGTTGGCGACATTTGAGCGGTTCCTTTTGTTTCGGCCGTTTGTGTAATTTGATTTACAGCATTGTCAGACATTATGGACTTTCTATTCAAAAATATGAACGTAGAAGGAAAATTAATTTTTAATAAAATTTGATAAAATTTTTCGTGGTTTTCATAATGACACTTGAACATTTTCGACTAAATCACCTGGCAACACTGGGAGCCAGAAATTATGTAACTTTTCGAGAAGTTGAGCAAAATCTATAGATTTTATAGATCAGGGATACTAAAATGTATGAAAAAAATTTCTGCATTAAAATAGTCATTTTAAAAAAACTATAAAATGTCACCGTTGCTATAAAAAAAAATTCATAAATATTATTTTTAGATCAAATATTTCCTCATTATAATGTATAGGACGTTTGCAGGTACTGATAATTTGTGAATTTTGGTGAAAAAAAAAATTTTTTGCCATACAAAAAAATATAATTTTCATCCAAATGTGTTCGTTTTTCGAATTTTGAGGCTGTTGTGACTTGTTTCCATTTGGTGTCTTCATAATGTATGAGGTGTTTGTAGGAACTGATAGTTTGTTAAAAATATTTTGATGTTTCCATACCAAAAATAATATTTTTCATACAAATATATTTTTGCATGATGTATTTCAGGCCGTGTTGTCTCCTTTTGACGTCAGTTAAATGTAAGCGGCGCTTGTTGGTACTAACTGATCATACACATTGGAGGAAAAATGTTTCAATGTTTCCATATAAAAATATTAATTTTCATATCTTTGGTTTTATCTTCATATTTTTAGTTTAAATATGTATTTTGTGTCGAATATTTCAAATTGTTCCCATTGAATGGCATTAGGTACAATGTAGGAGGCGTTTGTTAGTATTAACGGTTATTAAAATATATCAATGAAAAATTTTTCAGTGTTGCCCTACAAAAAACAATAAACAAACCAAAAGTACCTTGAAGCCGAATATATCGCACAGACCCCTGAATCGAAAAATAAATTTCACAGACCAATGATATTTTTGAAAGAACTATTTATATATTTATTCTGCAGTTCGCGCCCCACGAAAAAGTAGTATAGTATATTGAAACAAATAATTTTAATTTAAAACTATAAACGATTATTATATAAACTAATAAAACTTTGTATTTAAGTTAATAAAATTTGATACATAATAATTCAAATTTAAAAAAATTGCATGTTTATTTTTGATAGTCACCTCCTCTTAGAGCAAAAAGGGCGGCATATCTTATGGGGCCTAGGGCGACATCAAACATAAATCCGCCACTGCTTCGGAGCATCAAAGCATCAAATCTTGTAACGTTAATTTGAATGACTTCCCTTTAATGAAAATTGATGAAATTTGGCAGACATGTGTATTTCCGATGACAATACACGAAAATCATATTTTAAACTAATTTTCATTGTTTATTTGTTGTTAAATTAAAAAAAACGATTTTCAGACTTTAGACGCATAATTCTCTATGTTCTATTTTACGTAGAGACTTGAAATTTTCACAACTTGTAGCTAATTTTATAAACTAAACATTATTGAAATAAAAGCGTTTAAAAAAAAAAAAAAAATTTTCATTTGACTTATTTAAATTGGAATAGTAAAATGTTTAAATATAAATATGTAACTATTCCACATTCCACTACTCAACTTTTAAGTAATTGGTGGTCAACGGTGTTGGTAGTATAATAAGTACTACCTAATAGGTACTATATAATAAGTAATTTTTTGTCATAAATTATATATTTAAGAGACAATTGTTAACCGTTTGTTGATCCAAATAAATAAATAAATTATATTATACAATCCTGATATAATAAATAGCAACCAAATAAAAAAATACATTCATAAATTATATTTTAACGTGATAACGTTTATAAAGACGATGAGCCTGAGAGGCATTCACGAAAACCGAGTAACGTCACGGAAGCGCGCGCAGCATTAGAGAGAGAGGCACGCTAGACCGGCCGTCTCTCTCCCACTCAAGCGTAATCGGTCCGCTTGGAAGGCATTTTTCATTTCATTTTTATTTTATTTTACAATCTTTTGAAAAGAAATGATTTCTCGTAGCTCGTACGTATTATTATTATATGAAAACGAAAATCTACAATAGCGTCATCTCTGTTTATAGGTATGAACTACTTGAAAGAACTTTACACAGTACATCGACTCGGACTTTAGTTGTAGTCAAGAAAATCACAGATGTCGCGCAGCTCCTGATATTTAAAACGATTTAAACCAAATTTTCAACTCAAATATGTTTAAAATCGTATAGTTAGTATGAAATTTAATATTATAATCTAGCTAGATACGCGGGTCGCGGTGGCGCGTCAAGCCATGTTCAAGCTGACACAACTGGCGAGTAGCACCGCGGCTCCGTGCGTAGGGCTTCCATTACGTTCTTACACTACATTATTTATATCATAAATTATTCTTCTACGAAATAGACGTTATCACGTAAAACCATTGTCCGTAAACCGACTTTACAACAACCAATTTTTTATTATACTTATTGAAGCAATTTATGACAATATTTATAAGTGCCAAACAAGAAAAATGCATCAATACTTATTTGATATAGTACTGATTTAGTTATAAGATCTACAAGTCATTTTATTTAGACTTATGTACTTAAATTAGTTATGGTATTAATAGTCAATTAATTATTATTAAATCAGAACTCCTTTTAGTAACATTTCTTTAAAATTGCTGAATTTAAAATATTTATGACAATAATGCCTGATCAGGTAATAAAGGAACTTGTACTCAATTTAAGTAAATATCATAACGCAGATTTTTAAAAACTTTATTGACCTATTATAGTTAACATAGGAAACAATAAGCACATTGTGTTTGTGTAGTAGGAAACGTTCCGGCTGGGGTGAAGAAATTTATTGCGTGCATCAACAGGTGGGGGGCGTTTCCACACAGCTTCAGAGCCAACCAAGGTGTGGCCTGGCGTAGGGGCGGAACATGGCGTCATGAAGTGATTTATATCAAGCAGCTCTTTATTACACTTTCTAGACTCAACATTATATATACATACAACATTATATACATATACTGAAGAGTTAAAATTAAGAAGATTATTAGATCGTAGATTATTATTAATTATAAAATTCGGTTTGGTTCAGAATAGGTAAGTAATTGTCTATGTATTATTTTATTGTAGAAAACTGGCAGTCAACCTCTCGGCAGTATTCCAATTTTGATTTCAAACAAAACAGAGTCGAGAAAAATCTGTCAAGGACGGAAAGATCGGCCCTGAAATGTTCGGTCGTTTTGGTGATTTTCAATAATTATTTTTGTGGAATAATATTAGGTCTGAATAGAAATTAAAATTTATACCTATGAAATATAAAATAAAATTTACAATTTAAAAATTTTAGCATTTTTTATTATATTTTAAAATTAAGTAATTTTGCCATTTTGATGGTAGTTTGTTCATCCCTTTACTGTAGAAGTCTGTCGGACGGGATGCGATGAAGTCAGAGAAAGCGTTTTGTACTTACTGCCTCTCGGGTGTTAAATTTTTCCCACTTAAAAAATTGTCTAAATTTTGAAAAAGGTAGAAATCTGTTGGAGCAAGCATCCAGCTGTAACTCTTGTAGCTTTGTGATGGTCTGTCGTGAAGTGTGAGCTCGCGCGTTGTCCTGGAGAAGCAATAAGAACAATTGATAATTAACAATTGACCGATCTTGGTTGTCATGGCAATAGACATCTGACGTCACCGTTGTGCTATTCGGTAAGAAGCTGTGATGTACAAGTCCGGCACTGGTCCACCAGACAATCGCTTCTCCGTCTTACTATGAATAAAGTCTTTTTAAGCGCACTGATTAGGTGCTGTCCGAGACCTCCCACAGAGACGAACGCACGGTTGTCGTACAAGATCCACTTTTCATCGCAGGTTTAGGGATCACACCGAGCTACACCGAGCCGGGCACGAGCCGGGTACGAGGCGAGCCCGGACGGTGCGATGTCCGTGTCGGCACGACTCGTGCCCGGCACGATGTAGCATAAATGATCCCTTAGAATTCCCTAGTTTCTATGCCGATTCAGTAGTGATATGTATGCTTCAATGCGCAAGTTTCCCTGTTGATCGCTTAATTCGTGTGACACAAACATATCTAGCTTTTTTATCCTTCCGGTTTGACGCAAGTACTTTCAATGTTGTTTTGACACTAACTCCAAAGCCCGTAGTAACCTCAGCCGTAGATTGAGTTGGATCCGCTTCCACTATCGCCTTCAATTCGTTGTTGTCGACAATGGTTACCGGCCGACAGCTAGGCTCGTTCTTCAACTCAAAATTTACAAATTTAAAACGATTGAACCAATAATGGACCGTGTTTATGCAAGCAGTGTTAGGCCCGTACCCGTCGTTTTAATGTTCGTGTTGTTTGCGCAGCGGTATTTCCACATAGGAACTCATATTTGAACATTGTACAAATTTTCAGTTTATCCATGGCGCCAAAATTTACCACAATTTCACAAAAACAAAACACTGTTTAAAACCCAATGACTGGACCGCAACAGCTGTGCAACAGCTAGTTTATAATATACTTACAGGTCAAAATGCAATCCAATAGTTTCATAAGATTGTTTTCTTGAACACTTTTACATAGAAGTATGAAAGCCAAGGCAAGGGGATTCCTGCGGTTTCTCTCACTCGATACGGAACTAAAAACGCACAATGTAACACATTGCTAATCCAAACACTTGCTGTATTTACGAAAATACTAAAATTACTGCTGTAAATTAACTGTCGTATATTAAGGCAATTTATTCATTTATTTTTATTATTATCATGTAGGTACATATGTATATTGATACGGTAGTATCAATAATAGCACTGCTCACCACATCTTCAGAACCTAAATATTTCAGCACGCTCTCAAATTTTCTAGTGGGCGCAAAATAAAAAAAAATATAATAAAGCAATACCAGTAGGCCAACCAGATATGCCTGGCGACGGGCCGCAGATTAAGTATTATGACTTTCTGCAAAAGTGAGGAGAAATAAGAATAAATAGGATGATAGAGTAGAACGGGTGCCTGCCTAGTTGCGCAAAACGATATGTCCCGATTGACCTTATTGAATGCGTGATAGAGACGGATGATAAATCAATTTACACTATCTGCAGGGAACGTCTGTTCGCCTGGTACCAAGTTTCCAACTTTTCTCGGTCGTTGACTTTTAATTCAAGGACAAAAAGTTTTTTTGAATTTATGCCTAACATAAAAACGTAAACATTTTGTAAGCAACCTATGTAATCTGTGTGTAAAAAAATGAATGATATCTCATCAAAAACATAAAAGTGAAAAGAGAGCCAAGTTCAGTAATAAGAATATGTGTCTTTGATGACTTCACCAACAAAGAATTATTCAGATCTATGTGGGTATAGAGTATATAGTTCGGTGTAGAAAACCCTAAATATTTAGTAAAAAAAACATGAGAGGTGTCAAGGGACACCCGGATGGAACGAAGTTCCTTTCGATTTAAGTATTGTTGAATCACGCAAGCTACACGCTACAGAGATGGCGCTGTACAACTTTCTGAATCACGCTAGTAGCGCCATCTCTGTAAAACTCTCTGAATCACTTCAAAAAAAGTGTCGTCATTCGTAAGAATCAAAAAGTGTCGTATTTTTCCGTCTAGCCCCCTTTCACAACGCGCGATAAGGAACTTCGATCCAATAAATATTGAGGAGACTATGTCGAGAAGAACGCTGTTAAGACTAAGGCCCTATGATTTGTGAATAATTATACCATATTAACGGCTTTGTGAACTTGGCACCCGACTTAGTAAAATTTAAATTTTTTTTCTTGATTCTTATAGGTTTTAGTTTGTAGTTGATTGTAGTAACCTTTTTTTCATTTGTAGTAGCTCTAAAAAAAAATTACAGAATTTTGAAAAAAAAGTTGGCACCCGGCTTTTGAAAAATTGAAATTTAATACTACTTACTTATATATTACTTATTATTACTACTTACTTTTATTAACCAGATACTAACCAGAAATATATACTCACAGACTGAATGAAGAATGACAAACTATACCTATGCCTTAGTACTGCTAGAATCAAACAATACGGAAAAAATTATCTTATTTGAAGTTCAGATTATTTTAATGATGAAACACTGTTCTGACATTGATTAATGCTGATCATCTTGAACATGATCTTCTTTGTATCATCACTTTCGACTGCAATATTGTCTTCATTGCCTGACAACACTTCGTCTAACAAGGACGATAATCTTGTCTGCTCAGATTCCTAACTCATTTGATAATAAATACAAATAAAACATTGAAATATCGATTGTATTATTATTCAACTTTACTATATTTTTTACCGTAAATAAGTTAACTGATACAAATATTCACTAATCTTTATATTAGGGTAAATATCTAATCAAGTAGATGATCACTCGCAGAAAAAATGCAAGCGAATGGAATAAGCAATTTCCATCGGGAGGCGATGGGATTATTCGGTGTGATATGACTTCACGTGATTCAGAAAGTTGTACAGCGCCATCTAGTTTCATATTACTGAATCACTTCAAAAAGTGTCGTGACAACTTTTCGTAAGAATTTTTTCCGTCTAGCCCCCTTTCATAACGCGCGATAAGGAACTTCGTTCCAATTATAAAAATAAGCAAAGAAAAGGAGATAGAAGAACGGAAGCCGGGAAGAAGACAAAGAGAAATAGAAGAGGATAAACAAGGACCTAAATAGTAAATACTACAACATGTAGTAAGATGACGATGTGTTTGCAGCTCGTTCAATGAGTGAAGTGCAGGCGATAAGTCGTAGCTACAGGCGAGAGCTACAGTCCTAGACTGGCATTACCTAAAAGATATGTTCTCCTGGTACTCGATGCACTAAAATTGCACCGTACATTGCACTTTCAGACTAATTTTATATCTGCCTGTATGTAATCACACAGTAAGTTTAAATTTGGTACATGCAGTTTAATGTTTTCCAGTCATGAACGTACCAGACTTTAATTAAAAGGTAAGATAACATTGTATACAAATCTAAATTGAATATGCCTGATATTTGGGAGAGCAATGTATATCAATAGGCTATAACGGCACAATTTCAATACGAAGTAAATTTAAGTTAATTTTATTTCGAGACGCTAATACTCGTAATTAATCCGTAGTCACAAACATTATAGTGAAGTGAAACTGCCCATGTATCTCTAGTATCTCATTTTTACCGTACATCTAGTTTATATATATAGTCCAGTCAGTTAAAAAAGTAGGGCTTTCAATTATTTTCTGGTGAACCCTCTGTGAGCATTGGAAAACACAAAACAACCAAATCAATACAAAACGTCAAATATCGTCAGCAGGTCTGCGTGGAGGTAAGACATCTACAGATCTGGAAGACAGCACTGTACCGACGCCTTTGTAAGTTGCCGCGCCGCACAAGCACTTCTCATGTCAAAAATTTAAGTTCTGCTGATCGTTTATCATTCTTAACAGAACTACAGAAGACATAAAAGTACATGACAGAACATAAGTTGTGTAAAATATGCACGTGGCATAAACAATCATTCCATTCCAAGCAGGTTTTATTTTCATTGCGAGGTTATTTATAAACAAGAAATATTTTGGATCGACGAGATTGAGAAGAGGGATGCAGTTGCATTAACCCTCAAGCGGGCGCGCGGAGTCGAATCGACCGCGGTCAGTACATTTTCGTTCATAATATTGTTATTACTCGTCACATGCATTTCTCATTCCTAGTAGCCTGTCGTTATGTCACTGTGTACGAAATAAACAGTTTACCTCCACTCTGTGCACTCCCCTTTCTCCACAAATCGCTATTGAATCAATCGCGGCGCAGGCGTCGAAAGCACTCCGCGCGCCTGTCGTCGAAAAGGTTACGCGCGACGCTCAACGCGATTTATTATTTCTTCGTATATCAACCAATATTATTGAATTAAGCTTTGTAATAGTGTTTTTTTTTGTAAAATGAGTCGTCGATCACTATTATTATTATTATTTGAATTTTCGGGCCCGGGACAACCATCCCAGGGGCACTGCGAGCAGACTTGATCCATTGTGGCCGTACCCGTTTCTGAGTTAGATCTGGTCTCCAAATCCTACTGCTCGGACGAACGGTAGGATGTTCCTAGGTTCCAGATCTCTTACTCAGCTGGATGGGATTAGGTGGCCTCCTAAGATGCGACTTCTACAGTGACTTATGGCAGGGCAGTCACAGAGTATGTGGATGGATGTTTCTTCTGCCTCACTGCATAATCTGCACGTTGCGGTGTTGCTCAGTCCTATCAACAGTATGTCTGTTGAGACTGCAATGTCCTGTGAGCAATCTGATAAGTACCCGTAGGTCAGGGCGATTCAGGTTGAGCACCTTATTTGACTATTTCTGCGAGTAGACAGTCATTAGAGTTTTGGTCTGTCTTGCGCCGGGTTCTCTGCGCTATGTCTCAGCTCCCCTCTTCAGGGTTTGCACGGCTCGAGAAACTGCTCGTTTCAGAGGAAACTCAATCTGCTGAGGAATCCTGAAGAAAACTGTATCTAAGATAGCTGACCCGGCGAACTTCGTATCACCTAACAATCAATGAATGTTACTTTTAACTTTTATGGTTTTGGTAGTTTTAAAAAATCAGAGACCATTGAATTTCCTCTCCCTCTTCCTTTCTCTTCCTCCCCCTCCCCTCACCTCCCCCTCCCTTTCCACCATTCTATCATACATGATTTTTGCGTAACTTAAACCGTTTACGCAGCGCACGCACCGAAAGCTCTCAAAAAGGAGTAATTTTTCCTGTTTTAAGTTACTTGTTTTTAACAATTTGAGTTTATATGCAATAATAATGAATCTGAATATAAAAAAAATAAATGATATTTGTTAATTAGTGTTTTATTCCTATAATATATTCCATAGGTCTTTTCGATTACGCGCGACCGCTGCCGTTACAAATGACTGCGCGCCCGCTTGAGGGTTAAAAGTATTCGCAATATTGTGAAAGTTTGTTACCAGGGTAGCATAGGACGCTGAAGTCAATTTGCACTCGCTTATTCAGTAGTGTTTATTACCATAATGTATTCTTGCGAGATAAAAGATGAAACAAAATATTTGATACGTGTGACCCACGCAACATTATCTGCAGCAACATTGTAACGTCTAGCTATCATATTGTAATCAACAAAACCGTGTAGTTTTTATTTAAAAAATCATACAGAAAAACTACTAAAAGGAAAAAATAAAGCAGTCTAATTAAAAAAATACAACACAAAATGTGTTATCCACTTTAAAAAAAACTTATATCTAAAGTAACTAACTACTACTAACTAAGTAACAACTACTACTAACTAACTAACTAAACAGATAAACTACTTAAAGAAAAACTAAATAACTACTAACTAACTAAAAACTACTAAAAGGAAAAAATCATACAGAAAAACTACTAAAAGGAAAAAATAAAGCAGTCTCATTAAAAAAATCAACACAAAATGTGTTATCCACTTTAAAAAAAACTTATATCTAAAGTAACTAACTACTACTAACTAAGTAACAACTACTACTAACTAACACAAAATGTGTTATCCACTTTTAAAAAATTTATATCTAAAGTAACTTAATACTAAAACTATTTAAAGTAGTAAAATAAAGTAAATTAAACAAATACAATATAAAACGTTAATAAAAGTCATAAAATATCTAAATTCTAAAGCCTGCTATCCCTAAAAATAATCATTATTCTAAGTTAAAACAACAACAGATAACAGTCAACAAAACCAATTCACAAAGCAAACCAAAATCAAATCGTATGTCTGTATTGACTTATTCCTTTACAATATTTATTTTTAACCAAAACACAACCATTGATCCAGCGCGAATTTAGAATTAGTTGCCTATGACTTTAGTAATTTACATGTATCATTTGATAGCGTGTTTCAGAACTTGCAAATTAATTTTACTAACGCCATCTATTAACAAAATCCGGAACTAAATATCTAGCAACTAACAAATCATCGAGCTTCCCATGGAAATGAGAGGTTTTACCGCGGTAAAAAGTAGCCTACGTTACTCTCCACACACAAAAATCATACCATATAATAGCTTTGTTGCGACGTGAAAGAGGAACAAACAAACAAACACACTTTCGCATTTATAATATTATAAGTATATAAGTATGGATGATGAATATGAAAATGAAGTTTATTATGAAGATTTAGAAAATAATATGTGTAAAAATAATTGTGAAGTTTACCCACAAGTGGTAAATGATGAGATGAATTATGAAAGTGATAAGATTGATGATGTGTATGAAAATGATGTGTTTATAGAACCTAGATGTGAAAAAATTATTTCTATTTGCATAGAGAATTCTAATTTGAAGGAAGGAATAATATCGGAACCAATTGAGTTATCGGGAGGTGTTTATCTATGTCCAAGTATAGTTAAAGTAAACGAAAATAAGGCATTAACGGTTTGTTAAAACACGACTGATAAATGTGTAAGATTAAATAAATTATTTGTGAAGTTAGAACCGTTAGCTAATGAGCAACGAGGCGACAACGAGATAATAAGTGTAAATAAGATAAATGATGAGGCGAGAACGAAAGGAAGTCGTTTAGATAAATTGAAAGAGTCATTACGTACTGGTCATTTAAGCAAAGAAGAAAAGGAGTCATTGATAAAATTATGCGAAGAGTATAATCACATATTCCATTTAGAAGGAGATAAATTAACTTCAACAGATACGGTTATGCATGAGATTACTACAAATAATGATATTTTTCTGTATGATAAGTAAATTATTAGAAGATAAAATTATTCAGCCGTCAAATAGCCCCTGGAACTCACCAGTTTGGGTTGTACTAAAGAAAACAGACGCATCGGGAAAAAGAAAATGGCGACTTGTTATAGATTTTAGAAAATTAAATGAAATTAGTATTGGAGATGTTTATCCATTACCTCAGATAAATGATGTATTAGATCAGTTAGGTCATAGTAAATATTTTACAACTTTAGATTTAGCATCAGGATTCCATCAAATAAAAATGAATCCAAAGGATTAACTTATTATTTTCTTCTACAAAATTATAAAATCTCTAACTCAAAAATTATATTTTCTACTAATTCCTTTTAAATTATGCAAACAATAACTCGATACACAAAACAATTACAATACAATACGCAACAAATGACTCACTTTTTGCTGCGGAGTTCTTCCTTTATTTCGTAGCTTCTGCGGTAGCTGGCGACTGGCTGGTTGTTGTGTTACTGGCGTCCCCGGTGAAGAACCACGAACGTTGTCCAGTGCTCGATGATGCTACACTGACAGCTTGACAGCTTGAGACCCGCTGCTTCGTCTTGAACCTTCGTTGGCTGGTTGCTCAGGCACCCTCTGCTGTACTCCTTAGTATGTACAATCAGTACGTACGTAAAGTCAGTACGCTCCAGAACGTATAGTATATACGTCAATAACCGGAGGACCGTCGAACTTTTTTACTCACGTCAGGCTGTTTTCTAAGAACAGGGCTATACTAGCCTTGTAAAAACAAATCCCACACTTCTGACACCAAAAATGTAATGTTCAGTGGTCAGAAGGGGCCTTGAAATGACTTGGTAGCAGCTTTACTATTAATAAAACGTTTATTAATGTAGGTCGAAGAAGAACTGAGGAAGAACTGACAATTCCAACAAGATCCTTAGCTTATATATCAATACAAAATAAACAATATTAGTGGGGTTGGGAAAGTAAACGTTGGCTACAAACGACATCGCATCATTAGATACAGAACAAACAAACATTTACTTGGACTTTTGTCCCTATTAACAACTCTTTAATTAATACAAATAGTTACTACAATGTTCAAATATTACACTTTGATAAACCAAGGCTCGGGTATTACTAGAATATTAATAGACGGGATTATTTTGAAAAAACGTATCCTTTACGGCCAATTATAGAATTAAGGTGGTAAGCTACGATTCGGGTAAAAATACACTACCAAGCTACCAAGAAGCCAAAAATCATTAAAATATTAAAATCTAAGCAGATAATTATATCCATTTTATGTTTTTAATTTTGTTTATTTATTTTAATCATTATGGTATCGAGATATGAGACAACCTTCATATGAATGGAAAGGGCCGGAAATAGCAAGCTGTATGGGAAATCCGCTAATTTCTAAGGTGTAGCGTTTTCACACAGTTCACAGTATCCTCTTTCTCAAGTAGTATGTATGTTATGATCTCTGCGATCTTAATACTTAGTTTAAGATGCTGTCGTATAATGTAAGAGTTGAGATTGCATTTTTAATACAGGAATTAGTTATTCAATTTAATGCATTGTCATAAAAAAATGTTCATGTAGGTACGCACGTAAAAAGTTATACTTTTTTGGCATAACAGAACAAAAATAGCTAAATATTTCATCCCGTACTTTTTGTTTGTAAAAGGAATCAGTTATCAGCTAACTTCATCATGTCGCTATTTAGCTGTCGCGCGTCGTAAAAATTTTACGCTCGTATTTTTTTCCAAACGCGCCAAAAGAAGTATAATATTATATTATATTATACTATTATACTTATTATATAATGTTATTAATATAGCTTCAAAAATTCATGTCGAACTTAATGTAGGATTCAGTAGTTGGTTGGCCATAACTTATAAGTTCTTAAAGCTTATGATACTTTTGTTTTTAACTTCCTGTAACATTTTTTCCCCATTTCCATAATCAACCATTTATCTAACATATTTCTAAATCGAAAAAACCAGAACAAGCGTAAAACTTACGTCAGAAAACCCTGAAGTGGCGTGGCTGAAAATATATCTTACAACGAACACAAGAAGGCGTTTTTCTGAATCGATTCCCAAACTTCACAATGAATTTCAAAACAGTAATAAAAAAATTCCAATGTTTCTACGTTTCAAAGTCAAAGTCAAAGTCAAAATATTTTATTCATATAGGTATCATTGATACACTTATGCACGTCATTTTTTGGCTTTTCGGAAGGTGCTTTGTCGTGGAGGAGAAGAAAAGCCTAAAGAAACTCCTCAGCACATCTTTTAAAAAAATATTACAAAAAAAAAGATAATAATACAAAATTATTTACTATTCTGAGCGGAACTGGTTGCAGAGCTGGTCATTTCCATGCGTCTTTGTCATTTAAATACTCGTCTACACTATAATATCCCTTGCCTAACAATTGTGTCTTTACACGTATTTTGAAAGTTTCTATTGGCAAGTCACGTATTAATTTTGGGATTTTATTATAGAAATGTATACCAAGCCCTATGAAAGATTGCTGCACTTTACTTAGGCGGAACGAAGGCGTAACTAATTGATGCATTCTTTGTTTCTGGAACAATATGGAAAGATGTGGGTTCAGTTTGGTATGTACTTACTTTTGAGGTCACGTGACAGTGAGTACAGTTTTAACAGTTTAAATTAATGATATTTAATTTATTGTGATTGATTTCGATAAAATAATCATATTTTAGGCCTTTAAATGTTACCACTAATACTTTAGACACTTATATTAGTCCCATTCCTATTGTCGTTGTTGTAATCGATTGATAAAAAAATTATTGGTGTTGCCAGGCGAAACATCATTATTGACACGGATCTATGAAACTATCTGTCATGGTGGGTTACACGTGGGTTATCGTTTCGTGCCATTTGTTTAACCTCTATTTAGGAATATAAAAAATAGGATTTCTTTTAAACCTAGGTGAATATATGGAAAAGGTAATGATATTTTAAAAAGATAATTATTAGTGGCCCTATTAGATCAGTGAAATAATGCAACTTCGAATGTTTCACGTACCTAGGTTAGATAAGCTTATATAAATTATCTTGTATTCATTCACTTATTATAACGAAATAAACTATATCTTTTTTCATCATTTAACGTCACGCTGAAAAAAGTCTTCACTGTAACGTATATAGGTCTATCTTTGCGTTAGAAAGAAATAAATTATTTATTATATTTTGTTAAGCACTGCAACAAGTTATAAATTTACACTTAATAAATCATTTATAAAATTATTATAAGTTATTACATAAAATAAAATAAAAACCACCTGGGATATCATTAAAAATGAGACCGGCAACTCTAAATCTTGTGACTTTAGTTATGAAATAATGATTAATGGAAACAAAATCACTTCTGATAAAGAAGTGGCAAGCGTTTTTGAAGAGTTCTTCCGCAACATTCCCGTTAAATTAACTAGTACACTATCCTCTTCTTCAACAGAAGCATTTTATCTATTAAGAGATAATGTTAAGGAATGCAATGTGGTATTTGACTTTAAGCACATTACAATCAGGGACATAATTAAAGTTTTCCAGTCTCTGAAAGTAAAAAGTACGGGTGATCTCTGGGGTATTTCAGTAAAAATAATTCGTCACATAATAGATATTATAGCTCCTTGTTTAGTTGTAGTTTTTAATAAATGCATAGATCTTGGTGTATTTCCAGATCTAATGAAATGCAGTAAAGTTATACCATTATTTAAAACAGGTGAAAAAACGGATATTAATAATTATAGGCCAATTTCTATATTACCAACACTCAGTAAGATATTCGAAAAGATCATACTGAATCAAATGCTAACCCACTTCAACAATAATAATTTATTACATCCGGAGCAATACGGTTTTACTAAAGGTCGTAGTACAACAGATGCCGGAGCCAGGCTCTTAAAGCATATATATGAAGCATGGGAGTCGTCGCAAAATGCTATAGGTGTATTTTGTGATTTATCAAAGGCGTTTGATTGTGTTGAGCACGATACATTAATATCTAAACTTAGTCACTATGGCGTGAAAAACAAGGCCCTTAGCTTGCTCGCATCTTATTTAAGTAATAGGATACTAAAGGTTAATATAAACGATGAAAAGTCATCAGGGTCACCTACTGTGATGGGTGTTCCGCAAGGCTCGATCTTGGGCCCTTTTCTTTTCCTGGTGTATATAAATGACTTACCACATTATGTTAAAAACCATGCGAACATTGTGCTGTTTGCAGATGATACATCATTAATATTTAAGACTGTGTTACATATGCGTAACGAGATTAATATATAATATATACATAGATACAATATATATACAAGATTCATAGAAAAATATATAATTAATCAATAAAGCAGACATCGCCGCATCCACCACTTGTATAGTCAAGATATCAGGTGACGGTTCGCGGAAACGAGCCTGGGAACCTAAACACCTAAGCATTCGGACCATTCCGGTACAAACATCGACCGTAATCACCCTAGTTTTAAGTATTTTAAAAATGTAATTTCTAATATTGAAATTAAAATTATGAATTAGTTAAATTACTAGTTTTCGTTCGCACCCCGCTGCACCTATCCATAACTGGCGCAGTCGAAAAGGATCTTCAATCGGTGCGAAAATATCCAAAATCGAATTTTCGGACTGGTGACTGAAGAACAAAGAACCTGGAAGGCAGCAGCAGGAATTCGGATCCAAAAATCGATACTGAAGTGATCGGACGATGACTACTAATTTATTGTAAGTACAGTTAGAATTTTATCGTGTTCTTATCCTAAAATAATTCTCCTTAAAATAAAATCCTTTTTCATACATTGTCTTATTAAAATTTGCTCTATAATAATTTAATAGTAGGCATTGAAAGAAAAGTAAAGATTAATTACGTGATTTATGTAATAATGAAATAAGCTTTATAATAATTTTAATTAGGGTGATTGTAATGAATGACTTAATTTTTAGACTATGAATATTTGTTAAATTAACATTTTAGTACATATCCGGTTACCTGATAATTACTAGTCTATACCATAATTATAACTAAAAATTATTATTTCTCAGGTACTTAACATTATCCATTCTTATAAATTAATTTAAAAATGAAATAACTTCGTTTTAATTAGCTACCTAAATTACATTACAGAAAAGAAACCAAAATTTTATTTAATCATTTAAAATAAAGGTTCATAAATAAAATAATTTAAATTAAAATTGAATGAAAGCTATGATGATTTTTATTAATAATTATTCATGTAAACTTGCTCTTTATGATTATTATTTTATTAAATTAATCCAAATTTTTTACCGAAGTACTCCGAATAGAGGAATAGTTTCTGTAACATTGTTTTGAATATAATATTATAATAATTGCCCATATAGATTTAGGTACTATATTTCCCAGTACTTACCCAATACCTATCCCTTATACCTCCCTATTCAAGGATAACTATCGATAAAAATTCTTACCTGTACATAGAGGCTGAATGCCCGAAGCCAAATCATCCAATAAGTAAAGATTTAAGGAAAGAATTAATTACAAACCCTGGTACAACTGAAAGATGACGTCAGCACTGCATTTTCCCGACAACTACAGAAGATGAATTATTTCTTTTCCAATCTTTGTTTTGCAAAGAAGAAGAAGATGGAAAAATACATCGATCATAGAAACTGAAGAACCTGATAAAAGCCATGAGCTTCCAGCAACATTTTCGTTTCAAAGATAACTCAAATAGTTGCTGGTCTTCGGGAGGAAGGTGTTACATATGCGTAACGAGATTAATATATAATATATACATAGATACAATATATATACAAGATTCATAGAAAAATATATAATTAATCAATAAAGCAGACATCGCCGCATCCACCACTTGTATAGTCAAGATATCAGGTGACGGTTCGCGGAAACGAGCCTGGGAACCTAAACACCTAAGCATTCGGACCATTCCGGTACAAACATCGACCGTAATCACCCTAGTTTTAAGTATTTTAAAAATGTAATTTCTAATATTGAAATTAAAATTATGAATTAGTTAAATTACTAGTTTTCGTTCGCACCCCGCTGCACCTATTCATAACTACTGATAGGAATAAAAATAATTTTGACGATGTTAATAGTGCTCTGTCGCATGTCTCACATTGGTTCACTATAAATAATTTACTTTTAAATGCAAAGAAAACCAAATGCTTAGAATTCGTGTTGCCAAATGTAAAAAAAGTAAATAAATCTCTTAAATTAAATAATGAAACATTAAATATAGAGGAATCCACGGTTTTTTTAGGGGTGACCTTGGACAGTAAACTGCAATAGGGCCCGCACATAGCATCTCTCACAACTAAACTTGCTAGGGCTGCTTATGCTGTTATAAAAATAAGGCAGCTCACTGACGTCGACACTGCTCGGCTTGTTTATTTTGCATATTTCCATAGTGTTATGTCTTATGGCATTTTACTGTGGGGCAAAGCAGCCGGTATAGAACAAATTTTTGTATTACAGAAAAGAGCCATTAGAGCTATTTATAAACTAAAATCAAGGGAGTCCTTGCGTGTCAAATTTAAACAAATAGGTATACTTACAGTAGCTTCCCAATATATTTATAATAATTTAGTGTTTATACGGAATAACATAACTGCATATAAACAAAATTGTGATTTTTCAAATCGTCAAACAAGAAGGATGCATCAATTGGCTACCTCTTCGTACCGTCTTTAAAAGTGCAACGTTCTTTTATGGGACTAGGTATAAAATTTTATAATAAAGTCCCAAAACAAATACATGACTTACCGGTGCAATCTTTTAAGAAACGTGTAAAGGCTCAGCTCTTAGGCAAGGGCTACTATAGCATAAATGAATATTTAAATGACAAGGATGCTTGGAAATGACTAGCTAGGCAACCAGTTCTGCACAGGTTAAAGAATACCTATTTTTGTAATAGATATAAATGTACTCCAAATTCTCCTTTAAAAAAAGAGTGTATGCTCGCTTCTTAAATCTTCTACAATGTAACTAGCTTAGTATTTTTTTTTTAATTTACCTTATTATGCCTCACCCTACATTCATCTTAATATTTTTCTGGTTTTACAACATATTTTATCATAATATTTACCTATTTTTAAACGCTTTTATTTAGCTTCACTTCGGAGCATCAAAGCATCAAACTCAATATTATGATCAAAATGCTACTCTATTTACACGGCAATAAGGTAAACGCTTCCCGCATCAAAGGATCAAATCTTGTAACGTTAATTTGAATGACTTCCCTTTAATGAAAATTGATGAAATTTGGCAGACATGTGTATTTCCGATGACAATACACGAAAATCAAAAAAAAAATTGAAATAAAAGCGTTTAAAAAAAAAATTTTTTTTGGATTCAACTTATATCCTATTTGCTTCCTTGTGAGTATCTGTTTATATATAGATGTTTATATGTATATATATATATATGTATGTATATATGTTTTTATGTATATGACGGAGTCAATTACTGGTGGGGTGGTGGTTCGGGAAATAATAACAACAGTGGGCGTTTACATCACTTTAGTCAGAAACTCATTTTAACACAGGTTTTACACTGGTTATAATTAAACACGCCATTAGAACTGATTGTCTTCAATTATCCGAGTAACAGCCAACAAATAATAGGGCACGACGGCCCAGTGGCCTCCCATCACCCCTTACAGCCACCCCAATGCCTCGCATAATCGTCTGATCCTGTTACTCGTCAATCTGATCTCACAATACAATTCACACGTCGCGTTCCGTCTTTAAATAACTACGTTCTTGTCTAGGCGTCCATCGGTTCTCTCGTGGTCCAGTTGATGGTTGCCACCAGATGACTGCTCGTTTGACGTTCAACCAGAGTGACAATGACGTTTCACTCTCATAATCTTACTTCAACGATGACAGTAGTTAAACGCATAGTGTTGCCATCTTCACAATTCGAATACACATTTTATGATCTCCGACACGGCCATCGTGACGATCTCACCGTCCTCGGTGAGGCAGCAGGGGACCATCTGGAAAGGACATAACCTTCGCAAAGTAAATGTTTCCCACTCGGCCTCCCTGACCTCAAGCCTCAAGGCTTCATAATGAAAACATAATATGTAGCAGCCAGAACGGGATAAAATTACCAAGAACTACAATCTGATAACACGATCTAGCTTTAAAAAGAAAGGCTTCATGGCACTCAAAGATAAGTTAGATTACAGTTACTTTTAATAAAATCAACTTTGCCATTAACTCGATAAGACACAATTTGAATCACGAAGGTAATGAATTTTATCTCCATCATCGCCTATTCGGCGGCATCGTTTACCTAACAACATTGCTTAACCAGCGGCATCGCTTAATTAGCGGCATCACTTAACCAGCGGCATCGCTTAATTAGCGGCATCACTTATCCAGCGGCATCGCTTAACCAGCGGCATCACTTAACCAGCGGCATCACTTAACCAGCGGCATCACTTAACCAGCGGCATCGCTTAACCAGCGGCATCACTTAACCAGCGGCATCGCTTAACCAGCGGCATCACTTAATCAGCGGCATCACTTAACCAGTGGCATCACTTAACCAGCGGCATCGCTTAACCAGCGGCATCGCTTAACCAGCGGCATCACTTAACCAGCGGCATCGCTTAACCAGCGGTATCATTTGATCAGCGACTGCTTACAGCTCCAAGCCATTCGCACGCCACTCACAGTCGTGGCCGCACTGCGGCGGGAAATCTAGTGCCCGATCTTACGCCTAAGCCTACGAATGACTGGAGCTGCATGCTATCTGAGCGACTTGCATACTACTCACTACTCATCAAATGTCCAATTTTTACCATCACGTAATATCAGCACAAACTCGTCAAGGAATAATTACTGTTAGTGAGCAGTAAACAAAATAAGCCACAATAGAATCAATACAGATCACCTGTTATATCATGTCGCCATACAATCACCGATGATGCTACGATGTAAGCCACGATGCGCTCCCGTCACTATCAACAAAATTAAATGCAGGTAGTTGACGCCAGTCCTACTTATCTCGCAATGATGTAATTTCTCGTCACCGTTTAGATATTCATAGGTTACATGTCCATACAACTGTCACTTAGTTTATCTGAAACACACACAAGAAAACAAAAGACAAAAACACGAAATGTCTAATTGTTATTTTTCTGAACTGAGGGTACACGATATCAAGATGTTTGAAAATTGAATATTCTTAATATCATTTACAGAACGCTTCTGGTGTCACAAAACAATATACTTGCACTGACTTTGAATAACTTTGTTAAATCATAATTACGTTGAAAGATACTGTACAATGACTTTATAATATTTCGTTGAATCAAGCACAAATACAACGAAACGATTTGTAGTTTACGCAAACCACCATTCTAAATTCTAATCAGTTCTTTCTAATCAATCTTATTTTAAGGAAATCCTTGCATGTTCCAGGATTTCGAAGCACAATAGTTTTTACTTAAACAAGCTTAAACACAAATTCATGAAATCTTAACTTTGAACATTCTGTCAGGTGTTTTTTTGACATTTCAAGATGTCGGCACCATTTACACTGCTTGACTTCCAGTGTATACTACACAAAAATACTATCGGATTTTCCGAATTTGTTAAGAATAATGAAATAGAAATATGCCATACCAAATCGCTGTCTTACTTTCCTTTCGTGTATAACCTCAAACCTTATGCGGATTCTTGCAATCCGAATGAAAAGATAGTACTTTTCCCTCAAAGACACGTCTTATGAATTTTTTTTTTTTTTTGTTTATTTGTTTTGTTGTCTTGTGTTGGTTTGATGTCTTGGATGCTATTATTCCCTCGGCCATCTCTGACAAACTGAACACGTCCTCGTGTTCTATGTTCAAATAGTAACGCACTCCGTTCCACCGTTCACTTCCACCATAATTAATTCTCGACTGAATATCAACATCTTGCGTGAGGCGAATATCTGGGGGTAGGTTCACATATTTTCTTTGTAAAATTCCACGGTTTTCATTTACTCGCGTTTACTGTCGTTACGATTCTCATTGCAACCAATTCATTTCAAATATCATCCGAACCACCGTCAGCCGTTATTGCCACTGAAACACAAAACAAACGACAACAAACACGCCATTCCTTAACTTCACTTTTCTGCACCGAGAGTAAACAGCAAAGCAAAGAACAACAAAATGATTTAATGTTCTTGATTTATAAAACGTTTCCAGTGTCCAAAAAAAAACAATACACTCATACTGGTTCTTAATAACCTTAGTTCGGTAAGTTTACTAAAATTCATTAAATCTCTCAAAACGTTAGATTCTTTATGAAATCAGAACTATGCTGCATTGTTTATCATTTGTCTAAAGAAAACAAAATAATTAAATTCATTTTATTCAATAATCGCAATTTGGTGCTTTTACCCTACTAGTCGTAAACAAGTGTCTTTACCCTACAGGTAGCAAGTTACTGTCTTACCCTATAGGTAACAAATGAGTGCTTTTACCCTAGTCACATTAGTGTGACAATAAACCAAGTATGCAAAAGAAACACAAAAGAACACACTGTAATACCAAGTATACCATCTACATCACAAAAAGGTACCTGCCTCATTGGTTTCACAAATGAAGCAGTTAATTTTTACTTTATAAAATAGCTCATAACATCATAATGTATTGCCCAGCATAATCGCTTGTAATAGTCATGACTATTAACTATGCAGATAGCAAGTAGTTAAGCTAGTTAGTCTATATTTCCATTCTGTACTGTTTCTTTGGGAAGATTTTAAAACCACAGAACTGTAACTATATCACAAGACTACTGTTCTTGTTACTACAAGTTTCCTTTAGTTATCCTGGCACCATAACCCAAGTTAAGGTAACATAAAATAGCATAGCCGACCGCTGACAAGCTGTCTATAGTAAACTTTTAAGGATAATAACTAACTAAATAATCAATTCACTTTTTCAAATTAACAGTAAGTAGGTACTTAGCTACCTAATTTGGTCTCAATCTTTTATCTTAGCTTTTATTATTTGTTGTATGTGTCAACTGTCAATCTTAAATATGATCTCAAAACAGTACCATACTATAGACTTTCTTTAAATCATATTGTAAGTAACCAAAACATATTAGGTACATGGATACACAAACTATTGTGTCCTTAATATTTCAAGACATTCATCCAACATAAAACAATACAGTTCACCTGATTTTCAGTAGTGGTGGCACAGTCAGCCCTCGTCAAGTCCCTCAGTGGACTTATATCCGCTTCCCGGGTACAATAATGCAAGCTTGCATGAACTTATTACAACACTTGTGTACACTTACACACAGCAGATATTCAGATTCCTTACGAGATTTGAGAACCGGTGAATAACTTTGTCTTGGTCACGGAACTCGCTGAAGTTCTTTCTTACTGGGGCTACTGTAGGTATTCCATCGTGCAATTATTCTCGTCAAGTTTCATTCGTGTCCATTCTCAAATACCTACATTAGTTTTCTAGAATTGTTTCGTCGTGTTTTCAATAATAAAACTCACTTATCGATGTTACACTCGCTGATGTACTTCTTCGTAAAACTTTTCGTAATGTTTTGCAAACCAACGTCAGGGTCTCGTTTGCCGGTCCGTAGGTATTGCAGTAGCTATTGTCAGATAGCCTTTTCTTGGGGCTTGAGCTACATGCCACTTCTGATGACGGAGTCAATTACTGGTGGGGTGGTGGTTCGGGAAATAATAACAACAGTGGGCGTTTACATCACTTTAGTCAGAAACTCATTTTAACACAGGTTTTACACTGGTTATAATTAAACACGCCATTAGAACTGATTGTCTTCAATTATCCGAGTAACAGCCAACAAATAATAGGGCACGACGGCCCAGTGGCCTCCCATCACCCCTTACAGCCACCCCAATGCCTCGCATAATCGTCTGATCCTGTTACTCGTCAATCTGATCTCACAATACAATTCACACGTCGCGTTCCGTCTTTAAATAACTACGTTCTTGTCTAGGCGTCCATCGGTTCTCTCGTGGTCCAGTTGATGGTTGCCACCAGATGACTGCTCGTTTGACGTTCAACCAGAGTGACAATGACGTTTCACTCTCATAATCTTACTTCAACGATGACAGTAGTTAAACGCATAGTGTTGCCATCTTCACAATTCGAATACACATTTTATGATCTCCGACATATATATGTACCTATTTGGTACTTTTCAGATTTCAAACATATTTTCTAACAATATTGTACCGCCTTTAACTGTTCTCTGTACATCCTGAAGGTTGACTGGTAGAGAATGCTATTTAGCATTAAGTCCGCCTATTGTACCACTCTTTGGGGTTCAATAAAGATTAAATAAATAAATAAATAAATAAATATAAGTTTTATTTTTAAAAGATGTGCTGAGGAGTTTCTTTACGGCTTTTCTTCTCCTCCATGACAAAGCACCTTTCCGAAAAGCTGGTATATTAAAAAAATGACGTGCATAAGAGTATCAGTGATACCTACATGAATAAAGATTATTACATTTCATTTCATTTCATTTCATAGACATAAGGTGTGGGCACCTCTGTCCCACATACCATGTATTATATATGTAGTTTATTATATACTTCACACATACATTCACACACGGGCGCACACACAGTCACGCAGACACACACCACACCGCGGGTTCGAACCTGGCGCGCTCTGGTGTTCTACGCGCGCCATATCGCCAGCTGCGGCCAGCGACTCGCGGAACAAGTTGCCGGCGCGGCGCGGCGGCGCCTCGCCTCCCGTGCCCCGCAACCCGCTCCACGGGCAGCTCGCGCGCGCGCCGGCAGTCATCGCCGGACAGCGCCAGTCAGCCTCCAACACACATCGCGCTAACCCGTGTCGCTCGGTCGCTTGACTACCTCGCGCTAACCTAGTGCTTACATTGTGCCCTAACGTGCTATTTTACATTGTATGTTAAGACTGTTGCTCGTGCCTTCGTTTCTACTGTTCCGTTCTATCGCTCTCTCTCCTTCTTTGTTTATGGATGTTTCTTGTGTGCGTTAACTGTGTAGTTTGAACTGTATTCTTCCGTATTGTGCTATAGTGTAATAAACGATTAACTATAACTTGGAGTTAACCTTATTGCTCGCGCACCGCCTACTACACCTACCACACGCGCTATACATATCCCATAACTGGTGACCCTTTGTTGAACACGGTGAACAATGAGTGATAGTGACTATAGTAATAGTGAATGTAGTGACGACGAACAATTCGAGTCGTGCACGGACTCGCCATTATGCGCCGCCCGGGCGCAACACGGCCACGCCCTTACAGCCATTCGGCGCGCACGCGCCCGCCGCGCACCTACTTGCCGCGCAATGGCGCAGCACATGCCTTGCGGCGCAACCTGCGCTGCAGCATCACCAGCAGCAACAACAGCAACAGCAGCAACCAGCACCAGCGCAGCCTTCAGAGTGCCGCCATTTGATTCGGAGGACCCGGAGCTCTGGTTCGCACTTCTGGAGGCCCAGTTCGTGTCCCACAATATTTGTACGGACTCAGAAAGGTACAATTACACCTTAATTAATTTTACAATGGACCAAGCGCGGACTGTGAGGGACATTATTATTAACCCTCCGGCGCACAACCGTTACGAGCGAATCAAGGCTAAAATGATCAGCCGACTCACCGCCTCTCACGCGCAGAGGATCGAAGCAGTCCTCACCAATGAGGCTATCGGACAACGGACACCGTCAAAATTCCTGCGGCACCTGCGGGACCTGGCGGGTCCCTCCGTTCCCACGCACCTCATCCGCACCATCTGGTGCAGCCGCCTGCCGCATTCAATCCAGGCAGTGTTATCGACGCTGCACACCGACACGTTCGAGCAGCTGGGTGACATGGCGGACCGCCTGCAGGAGATCTCTGCTCCCTGCCCGGTCGCCCCGCCCACTGCTCCACTCCCGGATGTTGCCACCACGCAGATTCAGCAGCTGACCAAAACGGTCCAGCACCTGGCGCGTGAGGTAGACCGCCACACCAGTGCTCCGCGCCAGGTCACCGACAGCACTACGCACCGTCGCCAACCGCCAACCCGGCGCGCGGCACCGGTGACTACCAGCGCATCGTGCCATGCCACGCGCACACCACGTCACGACCAGCCGTCACCACGACGTGCACGCAGCGCGCACACGGACTCGGTGGCCACTCCCACCGCGCGGCGGCAGCCAGCGGTGATGGCCGCAGCTGAATGCAGCACCACAACGGGACGCCTTTTTGTCACGGACCACAATTCGCGTGTGCAGTTTCTCGTGGATACGGGCAGTGACTTATGTGTTTACCCTGTTTCTGCACTTAAAGACCGCCGTCAAAAGTCTAATTTTAATCTGTGCGCGGCTAACGGCTCCTCAATAGACACATATGGATCCGTAGATTTAAAATTAAATTTAGGATTAAGACGTGACTTCACATGGCGCTTCACGGTTGCGGACGTCACAAAAGCAATAATTGGCGTGGATTTTTTAAGTCACTATAATTTAATAGTCGACGTCCGCAACCAACGCCTAGTGGATAATACAACGACCCTGTCGACATTTGCTTCCACTGCTAAGTCTGATATTTTTTCTGTTAAAGTAGCGACGGGCGACACGAAATATCACGAGCTGTTGGGTAAGTTCCCAGAATTAACGCGCCCTTCCGGCACACAACGAACACCAAAGCACACCACGGTTCACCATATCCGCACCACACCCGGCCCACCCGTCTCTTGCTCACCACGTCGGCTCGCAGCCGACAAATTAAAGATAGCTAGGACGGAATTCGAACTCATGCTCTCAAACGGCACTGCACGTCCTTCCGAGAGCCCGTGGGCTTCGCCGCTGCACCTTGCTCCTAAAAAGGATAACGGTTGGCGGCCCTGTGGTGACTACCGCATGTTGAACACGCGGACGGTCCCCGACCGTTATCCTATCAAACACATCCACGACTTTGCCCATAATATAGCTGGTAACAAAGTTTTTAGTACCATCGACCTAGTCAAGGCCTACAACCAGATCCCGGTCTACGAGGAGGACATCGCGAAAACAGCCATAACAACACCTTTTGGTCTGTTTGAGTTCCCTTACATGACCTTTGGTCTCCGCAACGCAGGGCAGACATTCCAGAGGTTCGTGGATGAGATGACGCGCGGTCTAGATTTTTGCTACGCATATCTAGACGACTTCCTGGTATTTTCAAAGAACGAAGCCGAGCATGAAGAGCACCTGCGTTTACTCTTCACTCGAATGCAGGAATACGGTATGTTAATAAATACTTCGAAATGTGTTTTTGGTCACCGTGAGGTCACATTCCTGGGCTATCGCATCTCAGAAGATGGTACGAAACCTCTGGAAGCCAAAGTACAGGCTATAAGGGAATTCCCCCCACCCAAGACCGTTAAGCAGTTGCGCCGTTTCTTGGGAATGGTCAATTTTTACAGGCGCTTCCTGCCTCACGCAGCAACCATTCAGGCCCCAATGAACGCCCTGCTTACGGGCTCGGTGAAGGGGTCGCAGCCGGTACATCTTACTGGTGACTCTCTTTCAGCTTTTGACCAGTGTAAGGAGAGTCTTGCGAACGCTGCGCTATTGGCACACCCGGACTGCGATGCACCATTAAGTTTAGTCACCGATGCGTCCGATGTAGCAATGGGTGCCGTAGTGCAGCAACTCAAAAATGGTAAGTGGCAGCCGCTTGCGTTCTTCTCGCGCAACTTAACACCCGCGCAGCAGAAGTACTCACCCTACGATCGCGAACTCCTCGCGATCTACGACAGCATCAAGTACTTCCGGCACTTGCTGGAAGCACGCGTCTTTGCAGTCTACACTGACCACAAGCCGCTCAGTTTCGCTTTCCATGAACGGAAAGCCAACTGTTCGCCCCGTCAGTTCCGTCACTTAGACTTCATCTCGCAGTTCACGACCGACATCCGTCACATCTCCGGTAAGGATAATGTGGTGGCGGACACATTATCTCGTGTCGATGAACTGCAGCTGCCAGTCGACTTCGACACACTCGCGGAGTCTCAAGCAGTGGACCAGGAGCTTCTTCAGTACCTCAGCGGAGAAACATCACTTCGCCTGAAGAAGCTCACCATCCCTGGCAGCAGTAGGGAAATTTACTGTGACGTCAGCACACCGTCAGCACGGCCTTTTGTACCACTGTCTCTACGTAAGCCGTTATTCGACAGTCTACATGGTCTCAGCCACCCAGGTCCCAAGGCCACCACCCAACTGGTGGCCGAGCGCTTCGTCTGGCCTGGGATGCGCAAAGACTGTCGAGAGTGGTCACAAAAGTGCCTAGCGTGTCAGCGCGCCAAGGTGAGTCGCCACGTGTCAGCGCCGTTGGGCACGTTCGACTTACCTCGCGCCCGATTCGCCTTTATCCACGTGGACATTATAGGGCCCCTACCAATATCTGAGGGGTACCGCTACTGCTTGACCGCAGTGGACCGTTTTACGCGCTGGCCGGAAGTAACACCTTTGGTAGATATCACCGCGGAATCGGTCGGTAAGGCGTTGCTATCGTGGATATCCAGGTTTGGATGTCCAGCCGATATCGTTACCGACCGTGGGCGGCAGTTCGAATCCACGCTCTTCCAATACCTTGGAAGAATGATTGGATTCAAGCACCGCCGCACCACCGCCTACCATCCGGCCTGCAACGGCATGGTCGAGCGATTCCATCGCCAACTCAAAGCAGCGATAATGTGCCACGCGGATAGCAACTGGGTCGAGGCCTTGCCACTAGTGCTCTTAGGCATCAGGTCATCTTTTAAAGAGGACCTTCAGTCCTCTTCCGCTGAGCTGGTCTACGGTGAGCCACTCCGTTTGCCGGGAGAATTCTTCCAGGCGACCGCTCCCGAGACCACAGACCTCTCAGACTTCACCACACGCCTAAGACACATAGCGGCAAAAATCCGACCCACACCTGCTGCACGTCACTCAAGCAACAAATCCTTTGTTCAGAAGGAGCTCCATTCAGCGAGCCACGTCTTCTTACGAGACGACTCGACCCGAGGTTCCTTACAACCACCTTACACAGGTCCTCACAAAGTGGTCGAACGTAGGGACAAGACTTTCCGCATACTGGATAGGGGCAGGGAGGTCACAGTAACGATAGACCGACTTAAACCGGCCTACCTACTCGTAGACCCATCACCCACCAACAATCCCATCCCTACTCCCAAGTTCCCTCCAGCTCCAGCGCCCACTCCTACACCAACTCCCGCTCCCTCACCTGATCCTCCACCTGCACGGTTGAAGTCCATGGTTCCGGAAGGCGGCAAAACCACAAGATCTGGCCGCCGAGTTCGTTTTCCGGACTACTATCGACCGTAGACCCGGTCTCTGGGGGGGAGTGATGTGGGCACCTCTGTCCCACATACCATGTATTATATACACACTTATTTATTATATTATGTGTATTTTATCAACTACATACATACACACATATACATCACACATACATTCACACACGGGCGCACACACAGTCACGCAGACACACACCACACCGCGGGTTCGAACCTGGCGCGCTCTGGTGTTCTACGCGCGCCATATCGCCAGCTGCGGCCAGCGACTCGCGGAACAAGTTGCCGGCGCGGCGCGGCGGCGCCTCGCCTCCCGCGTCCCGCAACCCGCTCCACGGGCAGCTCGCGCGCGCGCCGGCAGTCATCGCCGGACAGCGCCAGTCAGCCTCCAACACACATCGCGCTAACCCGTGTCGCTCGGTCGCTTGACTACCTCGCGCTAACCTAGTGCTTACATTGTGCCCTAACGTGCTATTTTACATTGTATGTTAAGACTGTTGCTCGTGCCTTCGTTTCTACTGTTCCGTTCTATCGCTCTCTCTCCTTCTTTGTTTATGGATGTTTCTTGTGTGCGTTAACTGTGTAGTTTGAACTGTATTCTTCCGTATTGTGCTATAGTGTAATAAACGATTAACTATAACTTGGAGTTAACCTTATTGCTCGCGCACCGCCTACTACACCTACCACACGCGCTATACATATCCCATACAAACATACCAAAACCACGTGACCCATTTTTTACAACTTTTTACAAGAACCTGGAAAATAGCTACGAACAGTGTGTTAGGATATGAACATAATGTGTAAAAAGTTTATTATACCTTACAACCCTTATTACGTAGTAATATTGAAGCATCAATTGGTTAATATCTTAATGCTAAAGCCAATATGAAATATATTGATAACTACGTCAATCGATAGCTACGTCAAGGTTCACGCAGGTTGTTGGGTCTATCCCACTAGTCCCGTTACAAGGTCCGTTGGTTGGACACGCAAACTTTTATACGGCTCGTAAGGAGCATGCAAATGTACTCTGTGTACAAAAAGGCCGCAAAGGCACGCAAATTTAAACAAGGCTCGTAAGGAGAATGCTACTGTACCTTGTGTAAAAAAAAAGCCCAAATTAGGCATATTATTATTGTCATATACATATCTTCTTGCTGGTATAAATAAAAATGATCCTTAGTATTTCTCGGTAGCTTAACCGATTTGACTATGTTTGATTCAAAAATGTTCGTGATGGCTCAAGGATGGCTGTTTTGGGAAGAAAAACAAAGTTCTGGGTAAAGTGACGTGGAATATTTTTATGTTCTGCCAAACTATTAAAGATATCGAAATATAGTCTTTGCGAAAGTTATTCGATGTGATGTGTATTTCCTATTAAAGGACTATTAAAATCGAAAGATGGAAAATACTAAAGTTCAGTCTAAATGTCAAAGATATTGAAATGCTTTGTTTGCTAAAAATAAGTAAATAGCAATAAACTAAAATTTTAACCAAACCGAATTCAAATGAAGTACATCCAATAAAAAAAAAGAATCGTCGAAATCGGTTGGATATTGAGTTATTCGTCCATTTATCGCGCACATACTTAATGCAAATTTAAGACTTATATGCTTTTGACATGGATGTCATTGTCCGATCTTGCTCAAATTTATGTGGAATCACACGGCAAGTGCCAGCTTTCGATTAAAGAAAGAATCATCAAAATCGGTTCACTCAGTCCAGAGTTCTGAGGTAACAAACATAAAAAAAATAAAAAAAAGATACAGTCGAATTGAGAACCTCCTCCTTTGAAGTTGGTTAAAAATGTATTCAACTTATGGGGTATTTACCATAATTAAGTATCATAATTAATTAAGGTACGGAGTAGGCACTTGATTTAGAGTTCCAAGGTATAAGTCAAACTATACATATTATGTAAGCGATATATTGAATTGCTGCTATGGCAAGTCATTCGAGGTGATGAGGATTATACATACTATAATGTATTCTGTATGGTATGTACAAGTAGTATATAATATACCATAACAAGTACTGTCAACATTAAAACAACATTAAAAATCAAAACAAAAAAGCCACGCATACTAGAAGTCCACGCATATTTATAAATTAAATTATAATCTAAGGCTATGCAGCCACGTTGCTGTTACTTAAGTAAAAAGCCACGCATACAAGGATTTCAGAAATATTTATATAATAGATAAATATTCTAAGGCTATACAGTCATATTACTGTTACATAAGTAAAAGCCACGCATACTAGAAGTTCACGCATGTTTATAAATTAAATTATAATCTAAGGCTATGCAGCCACGTTGCTGTTACTTAAGTAAAAAGCCACGCATGCAAGGACTCAGAAATATTTATATAATAAATAAATATTCTAAGGCTACACAGTCATAAAATATTCTAAGGCTATACAGTCATATTACTGTTACATAAGTAAAAGCCACGCATACTAGATGTTCACGCATATTTATAAATTAAATTATAATCTAAGGCTATGCAGCCACGTTGCTGTTACTTAAGTAAAAAGCCACGCATACAAGGACTCAGAAATATTTATATAATAAATAAATATTCTAAGGCTATACATATCACATCAGTCGCGTGGTCGCATGCAGTGACGATAGGTCGTGTCGCGCGTTAAAAATGGCGTCTACGCAAGTCAAGTGTGCTAATTGTAACGTAGTAATAAATGAGGTGTTAGCATTCATTTGCAACAAAATCGATGTTATGGATGAAGTGAGCATTAACCGTATATGTACCAGTGCATTCACGGAGAGTGACATAGTAACTGCTAAAAATTTACTGTTGGAATCATTAACAACGGCAAAGCGGAAAAAAATTCGAAAGAAGCAAGGGAAAGCGCTTCGTGACATCGACGATATTGTCACCGTTTTAAAGGAAACAGATCCAGAGGATATCCCTGTTTTTGTGGCGCGGGACTTACATAAACTACCTCCCGTATTATTCGATCATGTTGATGTTACGCGCTTGCTCAAGGATCTTGTGCGAATGCAAAGCGATATCGAATTGATAAAAGAGCAATATGCCACTGTAAAACAAGTAGAAGAATTAAAACTAGACCTAGAATCTTTAAAACAAGTGTCACTTGTAAACCCGTACAACATTAATAAAAGACGGGGCGGCGCCTGCCTGTTGAAAAGTTTTAATGACAATGATAGTGGACCGATGGGATTATTACCGCGTCTGAATGTAACTCCGCCACTCCAGTCTTCGCCAGATGTGCAACAGGAGTATAGAAACATTAAAGACGATAGGATATCAATGGGGAGTAGAATAATTAATGTGTCACCGGTTCAAATCATAAACGGTCATCGTAGTGAATCAGCTGACGGCGAGTCTAAGCAAACCGGTTTGAGTGATATGAAAAAACACGATGCGAGCGAAACAAGTGCATCTATGACTCATGCGCAGCGGCCGGCATCTACTCTGCCTACGACAGATACACAGTATACAGCTGAGCCGGTTTTATGCAATAATGAAAGAAATAGTGGACAAACGTTAGCCGATGTTGTACGTACGGGAACTTGGAAGGAACAAAATGTGCATGATAATGATTGGATTACAATGCAGCGTAAGCGTTTAAGAAACCGTTTTATAGGTAATATGGGTAAAGCAACCACAGAACCCCACGACAAATTTAAGGCAGCGGATACTAAAATTCCTATTTACATAAATAATGTGTCTAAAGAGGTATCTATGAGTGACATATTAAAATATATTGAAAATAAATCTCATGTAAAAGTTACGTTAGAAAAAGTAAACATGAAGATAGCAAAGGATTATGATGCGTACAAGGTTTTTGTGCCAAAACATAAAGTTGACCTGTTCTTGAATGATAACTTTTGGCCTGAAGGCATATCATACAGACGCTTCATTATTTTTCGACAGAATGGAAATAAACGTGGTACCCGTCAGGATTGATGCATTGTTTTGTTTCTTATACAATACTTAATATAATGGATAATATTCATACATTAAAATTCATGAGCTTCAATTGCAAAAATATATTTCGGTCAGTCGACTGTGTCAGAAAACTCTGTCGGTCAGTAGACGTGATGGCTTTACAAGAGACTTGGCTCTTACCCCACGACATCTCATTTCTGGGTACCATCGATGACAGCTTTGCGTTTACTGGTGTATCAGCAGTAGATACGTCGGCTGGTGTGCTGCGTGGAAGACCACACGGTGGTGTAGCGATTCTTTGGAGGAAAAGGCTATTTACCTCAGTATCTGTGATAATGTGTACCAGTGTACGTCTCGCCGCGATCAAGGTAGTAAGCCAAGATAGGTCGTTCATCATCTTCTCAGTGTATATGCCTACTGTACGAGCTCTTGTTAACTACGTATATTAGTAGAAGAAAATGATAAGACTTCGTATGATAACACCTTTTGTATTTTTGGAAATTGGTATTTAAATCTATATGAAACGTAATGAAACTTGATGACGTGATAAAAGATGAGCACGCGCGACCCTTGACGGCTGATTGCGAACTAACTAAAAAACATATTAATTGTAATTAAATTGTGTCGCACGCGCTCGCGTAAATGCTGACCCCAGCAGATGCACGGTTGCACCGTACATGCTCCCAAGGGCAGAAGATGAAGGGTGAAGTGATGTGCATGAAGTGCATTGTTATGAGTGCTGATTTTACAAGGTGATTCCATTAGGTCCTTATTATAAACATTTAAAGTCCCTAAGTGAAATTTATCTTCCTAGGCATAGGTGTTGTACACTTGTTCACTTTATGCACTTGGGGAATTTGGGGAACACTGTATCCACTTTGACACCGCACTTCACTAACACATTCACTATCGTATCGATCAACGTCACCATCACTGTTTACACCTTGCTTCGATCGTCGACTTGGTGGACTCGCCACTGCAGATCTGAAGGTGACCGTAGGTTCCGGGATCGCTTGTTCGACCCTGGCCACCGCCCCCTGGCACAGCGTCCATTGCTTGCTACGGACCTTGCCGGCAACAACAGCCGCTCCAACCACCAATATAATTCCCATGATCACATAGATAGCAGTATAATGGTGAACATCGTGATATGATATGCGTTGATAGAGACTCTCATCTGATTTGAGCTTATTTATCTGCTCCTTGATCTTCTGCAATTGTATTTCACTTGAGTTAAATGAGTAGTTTAGTGATAGAGGAGTTGGAATGCTTATATTTATGACGTGATTGATTGGTTCTGTTTCTTGCATAAGGAAGGATACTCCCCAGAGGATAGTGAAAAATTAACAAGATGTGTAATTATGGGGAGCAGGTCGTCTAAAATCATGAATATCATGTCTCTGCTCACATCGTCACATCCTACTGCCTTGGACTTGATTGCTAAAATCGTCTTTTTTATGTCGTCTAGGCTAACAGAGGAGAATTGAAAACTGGGTGTTAAGAGAGGTGACGAGGACGCGATGGAAGAGATGGTGTCAGCACGAATTGTAGGGTCCAAGACAGGTGTGGTAGCGAAATGATGATTAATAACACCTAAAGTGAGAGATGGACCAAAACCTGCCATTATTGGCTCTCTAACACCCAGAGTTCTTAAGAATTTCCACACATTCGCGGGAGAAGAATTGGAGATATTATCATGGATGTATCGGCGTTTTGCTGACCGTATCATCTGGTTGCAACGATTTCTAGCCCTTTTGAATGAGATCCAGTTCTCTTCAGTACGGTCCTTCTTATATAGTCTGAACGCTTTGTTGCGGCGGGTCATAGCCATGCGCACGCCCTCAGTCATCCACGGGGCAGGAAGACGTATTTAATGTTTCTTTAAGTTGTTCAGGAGAAATTAAATGAAAATTAAGATTGCCTTGGTATATATCTGTTAAAGTATCCAATAAATTTTCCTGCACACTAGATAACTGTCTCAGCATGTTGTTTGCCGCAATAGCACCTAGTGTAAAATCGTTATTCATAAGGTTTTTCTCTTGTTCCTTTTTCAACACATTCCGAAAATGATCAAATTGCTGCGTTAAGTAGTTCAACATCTTATGTTGTTTATTAAGCGACTCTTCGCTCCTTTTCAAAACGTTATATTCAGCCTCTACTATAGACGTTTGATTTCTTATAAGTGCCGCCAAATGATTCTCGTTGTCATGAATCAATTGTATATCGTGTTTATACTGTTCGGCGAATCTCTCGTCCAGTACTCCAAAGAGACTGTTTGCCAGATACCCGACACCGTCGATAAGACCCCGGCGCTTACGATGATCCCGACGCGTGCTGGAATGCTGACTCAATAACAGCTGGTTATAGTAATCTAATTCCGCGTATTCTTGTTGCAATTGTATTGAAATTATGTCACAATGGGAAACATTTTTTAATTGATTACACACCTGTCCTAAGTAATTTATGTATTTGTTGCATGCTTTCATTCCTTGCCAATACGAATCCATGTTATAGTATGTAACTATTTTCCATTCGTCTCGTATTACTTTCATTTCGGAAATTTTATCAAAATATAGACCTTGATCGTCTTTCAGAGCCGATATATTAAACGAGCATTGAACTGTGCCGAAAATATTCATAAAAAATAGTAATAAAGTAAATAAAGATAAGAAATTGCAACTCGATCGCTTCACTCGTCCTTTGTTATTTGATACCATGTCTGTGTTTGATACACTAGTCGGTTCCGCCTCTTGTTCAGTACGTGTATTGTTGACAGGAAGAACTGATAGATTTATAATTGGTCGTTTAATGAAACCGCTTTTTGTTTTTAATGTGACCATCCTTACTAGGCCATCAGTATCTAGAAAGGGATTAAATTGCAACAACTTGCTTTTTGCACACAATGCCTTGCTTTGTTGTAAGTTATTTATATCGCTTGTAAATTTTAATTGTTGTACATATTTGATTGTTGTATATTTTGCTACATTAATTTCTTTTAATGTTAGGTAATTAAATTTTTCTTTTTTGTCTTGTTTCATCATGTTAATAAATCGTAAAATCCATGCTAATACTCTTGTTAGTTTTTGAAAAGAACTATATCTTGCTAATAGCTCTTCTAGTATGCTTGATGTTTTTAGTAAATAATTGACTTGCTTAGATTTTTTAACTTTCTCATCTGTCTTGAAGATTTGGTTACTATCCAGTTTCATGCTATATTCTGGCAGCCATGACGGCCCCTTCCACCATAAAGAATGCTCCTTCAGCTGAACCACACTCATGCCTCGGCTGGCACAATCAGCTGGGTTCTCTTCTGATTTGACATATCGCCACTGATTCGGAGGTATAATCTCAGTAATTCGTCTCACCCTGTTAGCGACGAATGGCTTCCATCTTGATAGATTCCCTTGTAACCATGCGAGAACAACCATCGAATCAACCCACCCGTACACCTTGATGTTGTAGTTACCGAGGCACTTCTGTACCTTATCCATGAGTGTAGCTAAGAGAAGAGCACCGCATAGTTCTAGCCTTGGTAATGAAATAGATTTACTAGCTGGGACGAGCCTGGCTTTCCCAGCTACGAGTGAGATCTTGACATCTTTCTTGAATGTAGTTTTGGAGTAAATAACACTTGCGTATGCCTTATTCGAAGAATCACAAAATCCGTGCAATTCAACTTGATTTTCTCCTTCTATGGTGAATAACCAACGTGCTAGTTCAATATGATTTATGTATGCCATATCCTCCCTGATCTTGATCCATTCCTTTATAATATCCTCTGATAACTTTTCATCCCATTTTACGTTAGATATCCACACTTTTTGAAATAATAATTTGAGTCTGGTCGATACTGGCCACAACCATCCAAGCGGGTCATATAATTTGGATGTATCTGAAAGCATAGATCGTTTGGTTGGTATCTTCGACATTGGCTTTAACTTTGATTGGAATGTGAATACATCTTGTCTAGGATTCCATCGTAAACCCAATGTTTTTGTTGATTCCGGTTGTTTAAACTCAAAATTCTCATGTGTTTGTTGTTTAATCTCTGTTTTATCTATTGTTAACTCATTACGCATAACATAATGGTGCGGCGTGTAATCAGGTTTCCGGTTACCTGTAGACAGTTTCATTTGACTGAGTTGCTTACATTCATTTATAAATAACTCATATTGATATATGATGTTAGAATTATTTTTGAATTTTCGCTCTGATTGATGGAATTGAGCTACCGCCGCATGTTTTGATATTCCTAATTGTTTCTCGAAATTATCTTGAAATGGAATTCGGACCTCATTAGTTCCATCTTCGCGCCTTTTTGTTGTATACTTGTAATATTTAAAACATTTAGTATCCTCCTCTGATAAATTGGATGATTGTCCGATCGAAATATCTTCTATCTCCCAGATTTTTCTTATTTCGTCGATTGGAGAGAGTACTACATTACATTGCCATGTTTGCATATTACCACAAAGGATCCAACCTAAGCGAGTTTTTTGGGCTATGGGTAGGCTGGCTTGATCTGATCGAATAATCCCATCTAGTATGATATTTGAATATACATCTGCTCCGAGCAATATATCGATAGGTCGGCTAACATTAAAGTCGGGATCGGAAAGTTGTATACCATCCAAATGAGACCATGTAGGCTTGTTAAACGTGTAACTGGGTAGATTCTTGATGAGCGTGTTCATGATGAATGCTTCAGTCTTGAAAGAAAAATCTCCATATAACGAATTGCATGTTATCTCTGTGACACCTTTGCAACTACTTTCCTTGGCCCCAACTCCTGATATTATTCCTTTACACCACTTTCTTGGCAAAGCTAAGAGTTGTGTCGCTTTCTCGGATATGAGGGAAATTTGAGAGCCTTGGTCTATGAGCGCTCGCATCTTATGTAAAGTTCCGTCCCCTGCTTGGACCTTTATTACCGCCGTAGCTAGTAATATTTCATTCATGTTATTGCCTTGTTGCATTACTGACTTTTCATTAGATGCTTGATCTTTGACCGCAATTGTTATATTTACTGCTGAATTACTTGAAAATGCCTCATGAACAAGCGTATTATGGTTACCGTTGCACTCACGGCATCTTTTTTCTGATGTACAGGCCTTGTCGCCATGCGAATAAAGACAATTTTGGCATAAACGAAGTCTTGTCAAAGTTGCACGTTTGTCTTGTGGTGTCATGTTTAAAAACTTATTACAAAAATAAATTCCATGCATTGCCTTGCACAATGGACATGATAACTTCGCAGAATTATTATTGTAAGAAGTTGATTGACCTCCTTTATACGTAGGTACTAATTGTTTCGTATTATAATGATTTGAGTTAAAAGGTTTGAAATTAGAAATATGTTTTTGAGAATTATGAGATGGCTTAAAGTTGTCCTGTTTCTTCCGGGAAGATTCTAACGTTGTAAATCTGTTTTCTAAAAATTTTAAAAATTCCTGTAGGTTTGGTAAATCACGTGGGCTTTTTAGAGAGTCTAAATAACCATTGTGAGTTTCCGTGTCCAGTTTTTGTAATAAGATATGAACGATTAACGGATCCCAGCCACTTGTATTCACTCCTAGGTTTTTAATCGCGTTGAGACACTCTTGAGTAGTGTCATGTATCTTCTTGATATGATTGACGGAAGCTTGTTGAATAGCTGGTAGGTTTAACAAGTTATTTGCATGTGTTGAAAATATTAACCTTATGTTGTTATAACGATTGTTTAGAATTTCCCAAGCGATAGGATAATTTTCAGTGCTAATAGGCAAATGTTGTATTAAACGCTCAGCTTCTCCTCTCAATTTACCTTTCAAAAATTGCATTTTTTGTGCATTTGAGATGGAAATATTATTGTGAATGGCCTCTGTAAACAGATCTTTAAATGATACCCAGCTCTGGTAGCTTCCACTAAAACTGGGAATTTCCATCTTTGGTGTCCAGTGCTCCTTGTGCGAGACCGACCACAACTTGCAATTGATTTCTTTCTTCAACTCGTTGTAAGTACTTTCATGATTAGTGTAAGCTTTTTCATATTCTTCATCCATCCCTTGTAACTCGCTGTCCAATTCCCAATGCAGAGTATCTATTATTGACCACCTAGATTGCAAACTACGTAAGGCGTCTTCTAACTCCCATTTTTGAGTAATTACATTTAAATTGATACCTGATACTGTACGAAGGAAAGCTCTGAAGTTACTTGATTGACGCTTCAGCATCTCATCTAGCTTACTACATGACCCTCTGGACATTTGCTTGACGGATGTTGACTGACGTGCGTTCTCATAGTCCTGGAACTGTTCTGATTGTTCTGACTGTCTACTCATTTCTCCTTGTTGAGACTCCAATGGTTGAAGGTTACCAGTAGGTTCTTCTGCTTTGCTTTCCATAAAAGCTTGCTGTTGCTCAAGAATGTACAACTTTGTTGATTTATAGACATCCAACACCTGCTCATACTCATTGTTAGTGAAATACGAATGGGCCCTGTTTCCTTCCAAACTAAGAAGATCATGGTTATATTGATACTTCGCCAAATAAGCATCTAAAGTTTCCAATCGCCTCTTGAAATAATCCGCAGATTTACGATCTCTGGAATCTTTTTTAATATTAGAGACTATTTTGGACATAGCCACATGGAGCTCCACCTGATTTTTGTAAATATCTTCCATATTTGCAAAAATAAATGTAAACGATCTTACTTGATAACTTGATCCTTACTGCTCCCGACGTGCTCCCTGCTTGCACGACGATCCTGCTGCTGCGGTGACGATCCTGAATCCTCACTGCAATCCTGATATTATCACTGCAATCCTGATTGAAAGTCTGTCCTTGATAACCTTGATGTTACCACACACTTGATATGCACTAGTTCAGCACACGCGGTACTTTTCCACTACACGCGGTTATTACGACACGTATGCCCCTTTTCGAAGGACCAAAAACTAATGTACGAGCTCTTGTTAACTACGTATATTAGTAGGAGAAAAATGATAAGATTTTGTATGCTAAGAATTTTGTATTACTGGAAATCCGTATTTAAATCTATATGAAACTTAATGAAACTTGATGACGTGATAAAAGATGAGCACGCGCGACCCTTGACGGCTGATTGCGAACTAACTAAAAAACATATTAATTGTAATTAAATTGTGTCGCACGCGCTCGCGTAAATGCTGACCCCAGCAGATGCACGGTTGCACCGTACACCTACTGATTCGATGGATAACTTAATTGAATTTACCGAGTGCTTAAGTGAGATTAATGCCGTGATTGAGAATAATGATGTAGATTCGGTTTATATGCTCGGGGACTTCAATGCACACCCAGGTGAGCTTTTTGCTTTGGAATTAATTAACTTTTGTGCAGAACAGGAGTGGTCTTGTGTTGATATGGACTCACTACCATCGGATACTTATTCTTTTGTCAGTGAAGCGCACGGCTGTCGTCACTGGCTTGATCATTGTGTCGCGACGAAGGCCGCGCGCCAAACCATTGTGAATATTTCTGTAGTGTATGATATATTTTGGTCCGACCACTACCCTTTACAAGTTGAATGTAACATCCAACTTATAAGACCTAGGATTATCAACCTTTACCCGTCTGTTAATAAAGTTATCTGGGGGGAGAGAGATATATCTCAAATTAATTATTATGAAACTTTATGCAATTCGAGACTGCGATTATTACTTTTCCCGCCAGAATTTAATATTTGCGCGGATAGAATATGTTCGGATGCTCATCACAGGTTATTAATTGATAAATTGTATAGAAATATAATATTTAATATATATATAATATTGACTGAAAGTGCATCACTTTGTTATAGGGACGTAAAAAATAAAAGAGGCCAACGTATAATTGGATGGAATAAGCATGTCGGGGACGCTCATAGATGGGCTCGGTTGTGTTTTCAAAATTGGTTACTGTTTGGGAAACCTAATACTGGGCATATTTATAATGATATGGTAGATTCCAGAAGGATCTTTAGGTCAAAGTTACGGTGGTGTTAGAACAATCAGCAACAAATTAAAATGGATATTATTGCTAAATATCACACCAAAAAGGACTTTAGACATTTCTGGAAATCTACAAACAAATTAGATCCTAGACCTGGCCTTCCTGTGAGCGTTGCTGGCTTGTGTGAGCCCAGAGATATAGCGAATGCTTTTCAAAAGCATTTTAACATTGAATCTCCTCTTGCACCTGCGAGTGCTATGGAAAATAATGAGAAGCCTATAAGGCAACCTATAAGTCTAACTACTAGGTTTTCAGCTCAAGATGTAGCACGTGTAATAAAGGGTATGGTGCGAGGTAGATCACCGGGATATGATAGTCTCAGCATAGAGCACTTACAACATGCTGGAGCCCACCTGCCAAGGGTTTTATCCCTGTTTTTTAACCTGTGTATGAGTCACTCACACTTGCCTGGTGATCTACTTCGTACTATTGTGGTGCCTATTGTTAAAAATAAAACGGGTGATGTGTCAGACATGTCAAACTATAGGCCAATATCACTGGCTACTGTAATTGCAAAGGTGCTGGACGGTTTGCTTGATGGATACATGGACAAACACATCAAGCTAAGCGATGCACAGTTCGGTTTTCGACCGAACTTATCTACAGAGAGTGCTATTTTTTCTCTCAAGCAAACCGTTCAGTACTACACATATAGGAATACGTGTAGTGGTATGCCTAATGTTATAATAATTATGTATCGTTCATTTCATATATGCAATTATTTCTAACTCAATAAACCAGTCTAGTAACAACCTTCGTGCCTTTTACTCGCCTCCTCTTACACATACACTACATGGCGACCCTGCCTAACAACAGGCGTCATCTTCGCGCGCGGCTTTGAGTGAAATCTGAAACGTACCGAACTCATAGGTGGTCTAATATCTCTTTGTTACCATGGGGGAGTACAAGTTTTCGCATTCGCCGCAGAATAACGTTTTTTAAGATGTGCCAGTCCACGCAAAATAAGGAGGAGGTGTTCCTGGCCCAGAATGCTGGAGGGTCAAATGGGGCAAATCTCGAAAATATTGGGCGACATTTAAACACGCACAATATAGTCACCTCCGTGCTCGCCCTCACCCTTATCATTATTCTGATATACTTGGGGTGTAAACTCTATGCAAAGTGCACGAGGACGTGGATGCGCCAGGAGATACTGCGCAACAATTTCCGAAGTTTCCGGGAGTCGTGGCGTTCGAGGAGGCCCCGTCCCAGCGGCACCATTGCCGACGCTGGTCATCATGGTCATACAGACACCGCAGAGATGACTTTGTAAGAAGATGCGTACGTAAAGCGAAGAAGTTCGGTCGTAAAGTGAAAGTGCGTTATTAGTGTAGTGCATAAAGTGTGTGCGTATATAATATCAACGGACATCGATTGGTATGAAAATTATATTAATCATATTTAGTGGACTATTTTACCCTTTCTTTCTTTATTATTATGGCAATTTATATGTAGCCAGTACATCTTAGTATGAGTTTTTACTGTAATATTAATTATAATTTGCAATATTTCATTTTAACTAAACATATTTACATTTCTTATATTTTTTTATTTCTTTTTACAATTATATACACGTTTTTAATAATTGGCCAATGTTAAGCTGTTAAAACATACTTATTAATGATTGTAATGTTATGGCTAAAGAGCTAAATGATATTTTAAGAGAGTTGATATACATAAAAGATTATTTAGTTAAAATAGGTCCTATAAGAAGGTCGAAACAAGATTTAAGTTCTAAACATAAACGTGCTTGTGAATTGTACGAAAAGTTGTTGTATGTTTCTAAATGTATTGATAAGCAAATTGCTAGAAAAGAAATTAAATCTTCCGATCTTCTATATATTCAGAATATTTTTGATAGGATAACTTCATGTTTTTTACGTATTGAGGAACTTTGTTCTACGTGTACGGTGGTAGAGTCCATTAACGCCAATATAATTATGGAGAAGTTTGACTTAAAAACTGCAGTGTCCTTACTGCCAGTAATGTCGGGTAGCGAGGAAGTTACTAAACAATTAATTAGTAATATAGAAATGTATGAGTCGATGTTAGATGAGGCTGGAAAAGTTACGTTAATTACATTTGTTTTAAAATCTCGTCTTTCTGAGAGTGCTAAATTGCGTATGAGTCAAAATTATTCCTCAGTTTCAGAACTTATTTCGGACATGAAACGTTTACTGCTTACGAAAAAATCTGATACAGCTATCCAACAACAACTACAGCGAGCAAAGCAAGGTGGGAAATCTATCGAGGATTTCGGTAAGTCCATTGAAACTATGTTTTCTGATTTGACCATTTCCCAAGCCGATGGCGATTCAACCAAATATGGAATTCTAAAACCTATAAATGAGAAAAATGCCATCAAACGTTTTTCCGACGGCTTGCGAAATAGTAGAATTAGCACCATTATAGCAGCTCGTAATTATGACTCATTAAAAGACGCAATCCGAGCAGCCATGGATGAGGAATTATCTTCGACTTCACCCTCGGAAGGAGAACTCATGAACTACTCGCGTAATGTTACAGGTAAGTTGAATAATAATCGCAGATATAATCAACGGTATCCTAGGAATACTAACTATTACCAACGTAATATTCCGTTTAATCGTTCGTCTCAGGGTGCGAGTTCTAGCGCAACCTTTGCGAGAAATAATGTTCCTCATCGGTCCGTACCGACGAGTACATACGGACATAGTAGACCGTTTGTGAATCGTTCGAGTTACGATCGACGTTCACGTGTGAATCAGACTCGTGGTAGGAACTTTACGTTTAGAAATCGTAATTCACTCGAATCGAGGCAGCATGTTAACGTAGCTCAAAGGAGTCAAGTGGAAAACCCGCGTGATACCAATTCAACAAATCATTTTTTTCGGGCATAATGAAGTAAATAGTTTATGCTATAATATTAGTTCTGTAACTATAACAACTTTAGGCGTTCCGCAGAACTGGTTAGTAGACACCGGCGCCTCACTCTCCGCCGTGAGATGCGAGAATTTGATCGCGCGTAACATTCCTTTCCATAATGAGAGAATATGCATACGAGGCATAGGAGGAGGAGGTAATGTTCATTCTGATGGATATGTGTATTTAAAATTACAGATAGGTAACTCGCAAATCACACACAAATTCTATGTTTTCAAAAATTTACCATGTAGAACAGACGGAATTCTAGGTCAAGACTTCTTAAGTAAATACGATTGCATATTAAACTTTGAATTAAATACTTTATCGATTAATACTAATTTAGGAACTACTGTTTATGATTTGCTAATGGGTAACATGGGTTACAATAATTATTTGATTCTGCCGCCTAGATCCGAGTCGATACATTACGTTGATACGAGTGTACGTCAAGATTGCGTAATATATCCGAAAGAATTAGGCGAAGGAATTTTCTTAGCTAGTGCTTTAGTTTCGCCGAAAAATGGAAAAATACCTTTAAAGGTTTTGAATACCAGGGACGATGAAGTTAAATTAAGCTATTTTACACCCAGCATTGATTACTTGTGTAATTATGATATTTGTAGTTTCGATAAAAATTTTGTTAATGCAGATAGAGTTAAACGATTATTTAAGTCGATACAATTAGATCATTTAAACGTTCCGGATAGGATTTCCATAGAGAACATTTGTGCTAAGTATGCCGACGTTTTCTATATTGAGGGAGGCAAATTAGGAGTTTGTAATATTTTTCAACAATCTATACACCTTAAAGATAACGTTATGCCTGTATACGTAAAGCCGTATAGATTACCTAAGTCTCAAAAAGCAGAAATATATAGACAGATTAGTAAAATGTTGGATGAGGATATAATTGAAGAATGTCAGAGTGAATGGTCAAGCCCACTTCTCCTTGTACCGAAGAAGTCTGAAAGGTCGAGTGAGAAGAGATGGCGTGTAGTGATTGATTATCGAAAGTTGAATGAAAAAATACAAGATGACAAGTTTCCCTTGCCGAATATCAATGATATCTTGGATGCATTATCTGGCTCAATTTATTTTAGTCACTTAGACTTAACACAGGGTTATTACCAGCTAGAATTGAAACCAGAATGTAGAAAATATACTGCATTTACAACGGATAGACAATACCAACTAAAACGGTTGCCTATGGGTTTAAAAATAAGCCCTAGTGCATTTAGCCGTGCAATGACAGTTGCTATGTCGGGATTAAACTATGAAAAGTGTTTAATTTACTTAGATGATTTGGTTTGCTTTGGACGAAACATTAGTCAACATAATAAAAATTTAATGGATATTTTTGAAAGATTAAGAAAGGTTAACTTAAAGCTCAACCCCGTTAAATGCCAATTTTTGAAAAAAGAATTGCTTTATTTAGGCCATATCATATCAGGTGAAGGCATCAGACCCGATCCCCAGAAGACAAAAATTATTCAAAATTATCCTAAACCATGTAACAGCGACGAGGTGAAAAGATTCATAGCTTTTGCCAATTATTACAGGAAATTTATACCTCATTTTGCAGAAATAGCGATACCCCTTAACAAATTATGTCGTAAAAGTAGCCAGTTTATTTGGTCAGATGAATGCGAAAAATCATTTTTAATATTAAAAAATTCGCTTACAACCCCCCCTATTTTGCAATACCCCGATTTTTCCCAGGACAATGAGTATATTTTACACACAGACGCTAGTGGTGTAGCAATAGGTTCTATGTTATGTAATAAAAATAACTTACCTATAGCTTATGCAAGTCGACCGTTAAACAAATCTGAACTTAATTACCCTACAATAGAGAAAGAATTATTGGCGATAGTTTGGTCTGTACGTTATTTTAGACCATATTTGTTTGGCAAAACGTTCACTATCAGAACGGATCATAGACCATTAGTTTATTTATTTAACATAAATAGCCCTAGCAGTCGTCTTTTGAAATTCAGATTAATTTTAGACGAATATGACTATAAGATTGAGTATGTGAAAGGAGCAGATAATGTAGCTGCAGACGCATTATCTCGCATTGTTGTGACATCGGATGAGTTGAAAGAGATGAACAGAAATATTATGAATGTAATGACTAGACGAATGAAAAGAATGCAGGATTCGAACTCCTTAAATGAAAATATTGACGGACCAAACAACGACGAAGCTTCCACACACCCAATTCGGACTGATCACCCGAACGTCGTGGAAATGCTTACAAAACCGAATTCAGGCGTGGAAATTATTTTCCAAAACTATAGGAATAGGAATAGGAGTGAGTTATGTATAGAGCATGACAACTTCTTGTATGTGCCTTCTAGGCTTACGATATTCGTCGACGTTAATCATCGATTACGTTCTGCGCGAGACGCGTTCGTACGAGATTTACAGTCGTTTTGTAAGAAAATAAACGTTTACGAAATATATATCGCAAAGAATAATTGTTACCTGTATTTGCTTCTTACCTAGATTTGTCTAAAGCATTCGACCTAGTGTCGTATAAAATACTGTGGGAGAAGCTGGAGAGGGAGACCGATCTGCCACCTGATATAATATCGATACTGCGATCTTGGTATAAACATCAAACCAACACGGTAAGGTGGGCGGGCTCCTACTCGGACGGGTATGGGTTAAAGTGCGGAGTGAGACAAGGGGGGATCACGTCTCCAAAGCTCTTCAACTTATATGTGAACCGTCTAATCGACGAGCTCAGCAGCGCTGGTGTCGGATGTCACGTGGATGGCGTGTGTATTAACAATATTAGCTACGCGGATGACATGGTGTTGCTGAGTCCGTCGATTGGGAGCTTTGCGCAAATTATTGCGGATATGTGAAAAGTATGCGGAGGCCCATGGGCTCAGATAGAATGAAAGTAAGAGCGAATTCATGATCTTCAGAGCGGGCTCTAAGTGTTGTACAAATACACTGCCCGTGACGCTGAATGGAATTCCTCTCAAGCGCGTCTAACTTTTCAAGTATCTGGGCTACTGGGTGTCCGATGATCTTAAAGATATCGTGGATATTGAGAGGGAGCGCAGGGCGTTGGCCGTCCGATGTAATATGTTGGCCCGCAGGTTTGCTCGTTGTACAATTGAAGTAAAGACGACGCTTTTTAAAGCATACTGTCAATCTTTTTACACGAGCAGCCTGTGGATCAATTATACGCAGCGGGCGTACAATGCCCTGCGCGTGCAATATAATAATGGGTTCAGAGTGCTGATGGGGCTGCCGCGCTTCTGCAGCGCATCAGGGATGTTCGCCGAAGCTCACACTGATGACTTTTTTGCCATTATAAGAAAGCGATGCGCATCACTGTTGAGCCGCCTGTGCGGCAGCACCAACAACATTCTGAGCACACTGGCGGATAGGTGGGACTTTCCGTTTCTGAGGCACTGGATTGGCCTGCATGTGAACGGAGCGGTAGCGGCCGTGCCCTAGGGACGGAAACGCTCACGCTTGTCCCTTGTATATTATTAAGATATATTAAGATGTAACTGTATTTACTAACCCCTAGTTTTTAAGAAAAAATGTTACTAACAATTTATTGGCTGAAAATGCCTGAATTAAAATTTTATTATTATTATTATTATACAGTCATATTCCTGTTACATAAGTAAAAGCCATGCATACTAGAAGTTCACGCATATTATAAATTAAATTAATATAAGGCTATGCAGCCACGTTGCTGTTACTTAAGTAAAAAGCCACGCATACAAGAACTTCAGAAATATTTATATAATAGATAAATATTCTAAGGCTACACAGCCATGTTGCGGTTATATAAACAAAAAGCCACGCATACACGGTGCACATAAAGATTAATAATTCAACGTTTTAAGGCTACGCAGTCATGTTACTGTTTCATAAGAAAAAAGCCATGCATATACGATGTCCGCCAATATTTATAAATCAGTGTTCTAAGGCTACGCAGTCAAGTTACTGTTACATTAAACTGTTAAAAAGCCATGCATGCACGGTAGCTGCATATATTTACAAATTAATGTTTTAGAGCTATGCCGTTATGAAGATTATTGAAAGCCAAACATGTCTGTTGGATATGAGTCATGTGACACCTATTCGAGATGTCTGATGGAAATGATTCTATCATAATCGGCCGGCCGCATTTCACTTATATGAAATCGTGGGATGAAATAACAAATTGCAGGTTTTCAGAAAGCTACCCCAATCACAATGAATCACAAATATCAAGTACAGAAATGATGCAAGTATTTATTTATTATTTATTTATTTAATGATTTATGCACACCATACAATTTTAAATAGAAAAACTTAAAGGAGATGTTTCAGAAATGTATAGCGCCTGGGCGGGGACAGTGTACATTCAGTAGGAAGTAGCTCATATTATATCAAAGCTTTCCTTACTATCCAAATTCTAGATTTCACGTTGCTTTGGCGACAATAATTAATTATATGGATAATATATTGTAACACTGAGACAGTATGGTGGGTGTCGACTGCATATGACAATTGACAGTTGTTATATCTAATGTCATATCATATTAGGAGTGTCAAATGTCAATGTCAAATGCATAGTCATTATAGTCAAATAAGCACGATCTATTTGGATTTGGTCATGTTGGATCCATAATAATCCATTAATGGATCTATCTTCTATTATTATTAAATCATTGTGTGTTAATTTCTAAAGCTATCTTATCTTAATATACGGTGCAATTCGTCGCTTCGATTAATCTGAACAAAATCGTGACGATAGATCTCCAAGAGTCAACATTGTCGATTTATTGTTACAATATTCACGTTTGCATGGGTTTTTGTTGAGATCTCGGACTCCGATATAGGTAATTTTCGATAGTCAACGATATTAACATACATAACAATAGATCTAAAACGACATAATAAACTGAAAGCAGTTTGGAAACGCCTGCGACCAGACTACTAAAATGCGCATATGGTATAGAAGCATGATAAAATAAAAGTTATTTGCACAAATCATCGATACACCAGCAGAAGGCTGATGAGCATCTTACTGAAAATTCAACCTATATAAACATGCCAATGCAAACTTAAATAAGTATGAACCTAACGTGAAACTGCATAATTGTGTGGCATAAATGAAGATTTGTCTTATCAGAAATTATAACCCTACACAGATGCAATTTCTGTATTTTAATATTTGAAATATGACAGAAGTAAATAAAAAACAGCATTTTATTTATTATCGTTTTATTTTTTCATTTCAATCATCATCCTCTCTTAACAATATGCCATCCAGGACCGAAGCCGGTGCCTCAATATTTGTCTGATACCGAGCCCAACCCAGATTTATTTATTTATTTACTATCTAAGGTTTGCCAAAGAACATACATTGTTGATACATTGTATGGACAGTTAGGTATGCATAAAGCTAATTTAGGTACAAGTAATTTCACTTATAGACAAACACAGATACCATACAATGGTCATTACGTATACACAGCATCCTATTGTTCGCTTTCCAAAAGTACAACTGCAGTAATAACCACTTATCATGCCATCCCAACTTACTGCTTGTCTCGCCAACATTATGTATGTATAATACACTTTTCTAGATTGATGGTGATACTTTATACAACCTCGTATTAATATGGTATCCTGTTGGATTGGCATGAGTTCACTAACAACTTCCAGGTTGTTAGATATTTCTGCCTGGAATGACCCATATTGCCTAATATATTCCCCATAATAACTTAGCACCAGCATGCATCACACCACATCATGCCACCATCAGGAATCTGAAACAAATATAACAAATCTATGTATAACATGTTCTATTTACTGTTGTAACTTAACACTGTTATTATTTAATTATTATAATTATAATTTATATTATAATTTTAAAAATACATTATTAATAGATGCATAATATTATCATTTAATAGATATATAAAGATACATTGTAGAATATTGGTCTTGGTATCATCGAATTCCCGCCAAAATTCGTACGCCGTTGCGTTCGCGCCTTCAAAAGGCGAACTAGTGCTGCCACCTAGCAGCCTTCTTCAAAAAAAACTCCCGTACGAGCACGAACGTGTCCGCCCGTGCTCCGCGACAAATTATCAAAAATTAGTCTCAAAATCAACCTAGTGCATTGTGTGTGCCTGAATTCAGTAATTGTGAACTGTGTGCGTGTGCGAAGAAACAAATTTTCAAGAACTCAAGTCCTGGGACATTAATACCCAATCTAGAATTCTACGACACGGCGTGGCGGTGAGTAGTTAGGTATTTCCAAGACCGTTCCTTTGTCAGTAATCAAACATTTTTGGTCATTCGAGCCGCGATAGCATTTTAGTTTTGGACCGGGGTCGCATTTGGTCATTTTACCAAGCAATCGGTTGGAATTCTCCACTTACGACGCCAATAATAACCTGGTATTAGGTATTACATTTTACTTATTTGCACACTGTACACAGCGGCATACATATATTACGGTCAATAAGTGCATAAAACTAACCCTGTATCAATCATTCATCATAAATATCTATTATTCAAAGAAATATTCAATTCTTCAATTGCGTAATCATTATAACGTTGAGAGGACGCCATTACAGGTTTCGAGCGTACGCGCTTCGCGCTCTTTTGTAGTTACCTACCTTCGTGTTTATTCATTTTATTAAGCGATGGCGAAAAATCCTAAATCGGAACAAGATCTCCACAAGATATTGTTACCACACATAGTAACAAAAGAATTATATTTTACTCGTATTCAAGCTTTGTATGATTTATCACTAGACGTTGGAAATAGTCCTGAATCTCGAGAGAACTTCTGTTTACGTCTTAAGGACATTGAGTCATGGCGCAGTTTGTATGAAACGGCTGTTCACGAAATGATAACGTTAAAAAGAAAGTACGACACTGAATATGTTCCTTCATACAGTGACATTGAAAGTTTCGATCAACTGTACTATTCCATCAAATCGGTAGCATCAACTTGCATCGATATGTCCAATAATAAACATTCCATTGAGTCGAAAGACAAGTCTAGTGTTCAAGTAAAACCTAGGTTACCTAAATTAGAAATTTTTCATTTTGATAGTTCGCTTGAAAATTGGCCTACGTTCCGTGATACGTTTACGACTTTAATTAATAATAACTCTGATTTAGCCGACATAGAAAAGTTTTATTATATTTTGTTGTCATCTGTTAGCGGTCCTGCGTTAACTATCGTCAAATCGTTGCCAGTGACATCTGAGAACTATTCTATTGTTTGGGATACGTTATTTAAGCGGTATGAAAATAAGCGAGCGTTGGCTACTGTATACCTAGATAAATTATTTAACTTCAAGCCGTTACAGAATGAATCTTTTACGTCTCTTAATTCATTTTTACAAACTTTTCAAGATAGTGTTAGGGCACTTAACTTACTGAACATAAGCGAATTGTCGGAATTCATACTATTTTATATTTCAATCCGTAACTTAGACCCTGTTACTAGGCGGGAGTTTGAACAGTCCACTCAACAAGATAAAATTCCAACTTTCAAGGAACTAATTTCATTTATCGAAAATCGTGTCCGTATACTCGAAATGTCCGATTGTAAAATTATTTCTAAATTCAATAATAGTAGTAAACAGAGTCAATTTCAGGTAAATGAGAGATCTATGCATTCAAAACAAACTGTTTCAAATAAATATAATGTTCGTAAGCCAACATTGTCGTCGTCAGCTGCTGTTATCAATGTTAAATCTAAAGGAGATTACACACAGTATAAATCTAAAGGTGACTGCACACAGTATAATAATTTTAAAGATTGTTTATATTGCAAAAAATTACATTCAATTTATCGATGTCCAGATTACATTGACCTTTCACCTTCTCAACGTTTGCAAGCTATTACTAGGTTGAAATTATGTGAAAATTGTTTGCGGAGTAACCATACTGTCAACGAGTGTCCCTCTTTGGTTCGTTGTGCAGTATGTAAGAAAAATCATCATCATACCTTGCACATGGATTCAAATTCAAATAATGATAATTCAAATCCCCGATCCCCGATCCCCGATCTTACCTACCCGTAACTACTGCAATTTATTATGTATGTGTTTGTGCACTGTTCCTACCTGTTACTTACCTCTAATTGTTTATACGGAGCAGGCAGATGGCCGAGCTATTGTCACACAGGCCAGACTGAAAATCGGTGTCGTCTCGTACGACTTAAGCCAAGTCTGGACCATTTCGAAGGACTTGCTGCAGCGCAGACATCATTTGTTACTGTTTTTTCTTTTTTTTTAAGATTAGGGGTCTTATGGCCTTATTCATAAAAGGTTAATTTTTTTTTTTTTTTTTTTTATGGGTGATGGATGTATTTTCATACGTTTTGTCGTTTTCATAGGTAAAAGACTAAAAATTCCTTTATCTTTGCTTGTTTTTGTGAATAAGGGAGTGAGATTCTTAGATTTTATTGTTTGTGCTTTGCTCCTTCGAATAAATGCTTTTTCTTTCTTCTTCTTTCTTCAAATAACGCGGTTTCGTTAACGTGCTCGGCGACATTGACTGTTTTGCTCGGTACTGCTGTTATACATGTCGCAGATCGTTGGGGCAAGTACCACGCCGTACGTGCTATAATTGACAGTGGGGCTATGACTGGGTACATTACTCAAGAATGTGCTGCGCGCTTAGGTTTAGCTCGCCGTCGATGCCATTTTCAACCTGTCGGGTTAGGTGGTAACGCGGTTCAAGATTTCGGCTTAACCACGTGTAAAGTCAAGCCAACAAATCGAGCGGGTCCTGTCTTGTCGACTGATACAGTCATTGTCTCAAAAATTACGGGTCATTTACCTACCATGCCTTTACCTGAAAGGGTGGTTGGTAATTTTAAAAATTTATGTCTAGCCGATCCTTTCTTCTATAAACCGGGTCCTATTGACATGTTATTAGCGGGTGACTTGTTCCCTTATATTTACGAAGGCAACAGGATTCTACCACAGAATAGTGGTATGCCAGTAGCTTTGAAATCGATTTTCGGTTACGTCATAGCAGGTCAGACTGTGCTATCTCAACATTCGAATCAGTCTGCGCCCTCTATCGTTCAACCAGTGAATCTACAAAGCGCATGTGACCAGACTCTGCTGTTTCAACATTCGAATCAGTCTGCACAAATTCCTTTTCACCCAGTTGCTCAAAATGATGAATATAATTCCTTTTGCGGTGTTTCGATACACTTAGATCGTATTATGAGTTCCTTCTGGGACTTAGAAAATATACCAACCGAGGTGCCTCAAAACCCGGATGACGTGTTAGCGGAGCAATTATTTTCAAAAGAACATAGTCGTGACAGCTCTGGTAGGTATATTGTTAAGTACCCAATGCGTCCTCTTGCAGAACTTGGTGATTCGCGTCAAATCGCAATTCGCCGACTTATCAATTTAGAATCAAAATTAGAGCGCGAACAGGCACTTAAGGTTGAATATCACAACTTCATGCGTGAATATGAGTCTCTCGGACACATGACTTGTCTAGGTGAAATACAAAATGTGAATTCGAAATATATCATTCCTCATTTCTGTATTGTGAAACCTTCAAGTACTACCACGAAGTATCGTGTAGTGTTCGATGCCTCATGTAAAACCAGTAACGGTAATTCATTAAATTCAATTGTCTTACCAGGTCCTAAACTTCAAGCTGATTTAAATCAGTTAATCATACAATTTCGGCTGAAAGAAATTTGTTTGTCTGCTGACATAGCTAAAATGTACAGACAAGTTAACTTGGACGAAAGTCAACGACCATATCAACATATTTTATGGCGTTATTCTTCTAATCAACCTATACAGGTTTATGAACTGAACACTGTGACTTACGGTGTTGCCAGTAGTCCTTATTTAGCAATCAAAGTGCTACAAACCTTAGCCAATGATGAAGCGGCTTCCTTTCCTTTAGCTGCTGAGATTCTTAAAACAGCATTTTTTATGGATGATTTTCTGTGGTCTGTAGATTCTGTTGAAGAGGCTATTCAGCTTCAAGAAGAATTAATAGCGCTGTTAAAATCTGGCTGTTTCTTATTACGTAAATGGTCCAGTAACTCTTCACAGGTGCTTGAGCATTTGCCTGATGATCACAGAGAGACCCCATTATCGTTCGACGACGAGAAAAGTCATGCTATTAAAGTTCTTGGTCTGCAGTGGTTACCGGCTACAGATAGTTTTACATTTTCGGCTCAGCCTCCGAACCCTGTGGTAACTAAGCGCACTATATTGTCTCAAATTGGTCGTCAATTCGATCCGCTGGGATTTGTGGCTCCTTGTGTGTTCTTTGCTAAATGCTTAATGCAGAAGATTTGGTCCCAAAAGCTAGGATGGGATGAAAGCTTGCCTGCAGAGCTTGAGTCACAGTGGCACTCTTATGCCCGTGAACTGCTGGTAGGCTACTTATGTCGTACGCATCCATGGTCTCACTCGATCAAAACAAAACTGACTCGTTATCTGAAAATTAATCAGAAATATCTCTATAGTTACATGTTAAAAGTGCATAACACACAGGTATACAATGTCGTTTCATCATGTTTATCTCAATTGACAAATAAGTATCTAGTTAAGTCGGTACACTTTCAAACTTTTCAAAGCGATTCTCTGAACACGATTTAATTGCTTTAACTATACAAAGTTGTCAACCTTTTGCTTTGCCCATCGCTGGTTTAACTAATCAACATTATTTTAATTTATTTAACATCTTATTAAAAATGTTTGTTAATTATAAATCTGCTAGTCCCTCCACACAAAGACGAGGGATTATCTAAGATTAAAATTCTAATATTGTCCTCCTGTTAAAGTAGTCCTTAATTTAATATAAGCTTAACTCGAACTTCTAACTGTTATTTATTGTGTTGTTTATTTAAAATGTTGATTGCACACACCAAAACAGAAATTTATAAAAGTTACACTATTAATCGATAATCACAATACAACGGGCAGCCTTGTCGCTTATCTAAATCTATACATTGCTTTTACTTTAAGTAAATGAAACTACTATTACAGAAAACCCTTCTGCGGTCAAAACTCGAGTATAACTGTACGCGGTACGTGACAAATTCAACTCGAATTGAGGCTGATAATCAACTGATAATGAATTTAACTGTGCCAAACTTCACACTTCTCCGTCCACGTAATTGCGATGTTGACTAATTTTAGGAAAAAAATATTATAAAAAATATCTTCAATTTAAAAACAAAAATTGATAAATAAAAATAATTATCAAATTTCCCACCAAAACGTCACGTAACGTCACTAAACTATATTCAATACTATCGGTCTACTGAAGTTTGTTGAACTTCCATATAAAATAAGTACAATAAGATTACGTGGCACTGGGTACTATTTTTAACATTTTAAATTAATTATATTAATTTATTGGGAATTTGGGATTGACTACGACAAAATAATAATATTATAGGTTTTTGAATGTTTCCCTTAATACTTTTAAACATCAATTTAAATTAATTTATAGTAAGTGTCAACATTCCTATTTAATTGTCGTAAAGGATTTCCGTTCACGTATTAATATTAAAACTATAACTGATCAACATTAACCCTCTGCGACTGACGTGGTAGTCCAGAATGTGAAATACTTATTTAAATTATCAAACTATTTCTGGTGTATTTATCAATTCAATAAAATTCATAATAATTACGAAATTATTTTGTTATACTTTTTTTGTTGTTCATCGGTTTATATATTTATCTGTGCCTTAATTATTGTTTCCTGATAATTTCAGAAAAGTTTCAACAGACTTGTTCGCTTTATCTAATTTATAAAAATCTCGTGTCATGGTGTTTGTAGTCGTACTCCTTTGAAACGTCTCGACCGAGTTTTTTTTTGTGTATATTTTGTAGATATCAGAATAGGTCGTAAAATATATTTTATGCCACTAGGTAATCACGGTAGCTAAGAGTGACTTAAACTTACTTTTATTTCAGTCGGATCACAGTTTAAGAATCTCGTTTAAACATTATTTTCTGGTATGGATGCTGGCTTTAACGAAACGAGCAATAACTTGTAGGAAAATATTATTGTATTTGACCTTGAATCAAGCAGTGTTATCGAATGGGTACGTGTCCGAGATTCATTATAATAATTTACAAAGAGTAATTTAACTCCTCTCTCAGAGTTGCCAATTTAGCCCTTTCGGGCTAGCCCCGATAGATCTAGATCTAGCCCTTTTTGCGATTTTTCAGCCCTTCAAATAATTATTTAGCACCTAGCCCAATTTATAGCCCCAAAATCATTTTCCACCATCTTGAAAAAAAAAGGATAAATTCAGGTTTTCGACGAACTTTTACATGCAATCGATCAAAAAATAACCAATTTAGGTAGTGAAAGATATCGAAATAATGACCATTATTTGTTCCGTCTCGATATTCGGAATCCATATTGAGTTTAGCCTTCCGTTTTTCGTGTGTTCCGGCCTAGTTTTACCCTCTCTTCCGGTGGTGGCGCCTCCTGTTTTCAGTTCCAGTTTCCGGTTTCCGGTTACACGTTGTCCTACTGCACCTTTTACCCCGTGCAGTTTTTTCTCGTCATTATAGCGTCGTTTTTCGTAGTGTTCAGACGTGTCTTAAAGTTCTTAAGCGATTATAAGGTGTTAAGTGCTTTATTTTTTCGCAAGAAAAGTGCCCTCTCTTTTGCGATGGAAATAAACGATAACGAGGTACTACAAGCTGGAAATAAGAGGCGAAATAGTCAGAGGATTGAATCGTCAGATTCATCTTCGGATTCAAGTAGCGAGGAACAAAGCGTGGTAAATGAATCTGATACTGGCACGCGCTCAAGTGGACGAAGACCTGCAAAGCGTGCACGACATGTAAGTGATTTAAAGATTGAATTCTTATCTCAACAAGTAGCGTTTTTAACTAATTTGATAACTGGCTCTCAAGCGAAAGTTGCCGAAAATTCCCAGTCATCTTCAGAGGAAGTGCAAGTAACAAATAAGAATAGTAATATTCATAGTGATGGAATTACTTTACAACCGTTGCCTTCTACAAGTTCTGAAAATGCTTCTCTTAATATTTCGGGATACGCTACAATAGTTAAAGATCCGGTTTATCCCAAGTCTAACGAGAGGCGTTTGATGAGGTTAGTAGAGCTACAACGTTTTCAAAGTGATGACTGGCTAGGTATTCGATTTTCCGAAGCTCAAAAGAAATATTTAAGTACTCCAGGTTTCATAGAGCTTGGTATTAACGACGAGCTAAGACGATTTGAATCTCCATCAAACGAAGATTATCGTATGTATCTTATCGAGCGTTCTTTCGCGGCTATGTCAAACGCAATGCTTATTCAAAAGGAGGAGTTGTGTAGTACCTTACAGAGTTTGGTTAATTGGTCAGGTGAGAAAGATACTAACCTAACACCATCCACATTATTTGGAAAAGTTGAGCAATTATTTAGTAAAGACTCTGCATTTATGAAGGTAAGCGATGACATATTACAAATAGCATGTGGAAGGAGAGCCGATTTTGTTCGTTTACGGAGGGACTCCTTACTCAGACAAATACCGGATGAATTTGTTAGTGCCGGCTTAGATAAAATACCCCCTAGTGCCGAGAATTTATTTGATAAAGACCTATTGAACAAGTATATACAAAAAATAGGGGGGGCCGATAAATTATCCTTGACCCCGAGTTCTTCTAAGACAACCACGCTGCGCTCTAATCACGAGGCAGGTCGGCCTTGCACTAGTAGTGGTCACGTAGGTACCGCAATGACATTTAAACATCCAGGCCATCCAAAAGAAGACACCTTTCGATCTAATAATTCACGGAACAAAGGCAAATCTAACCACTTTCAAAGCCGAAAAGGAAAGAAATCTAATACAAAGCCTAGACATCAATCAAAAGGCAGAGCTCCCCGCTCCTACTCTCCATCCAAGAATAAAAATCGGCGAGCATGACTCGAGACACTTTCAGGGCGGTTGTCTCAGGCAATATCAGCATATTTGGCGAAAGTTGGGAGCTCCACAAGAAATTTGCAAGATTTTAAATGGTATTCGCATTCCTTTTTTATTGAAGCCGCCTCTCATTTATCCAAGTCCAACAGTAATTTCGAATTTCGCAACAAAAATATCAACTCAAATGTCGGAACAAATAACAATTATGATAGAAAGTCAAGTACTCGAAGAGGCGGAAATATCTCCAAGCTACCTATCGAACTTTTTTCTCATACCAAAGCAGGACGGCTCTGTTCGGCCGATTTTCAATTTAAAACGCCTGAACAAGTTCGTGAAGAACAAGAATTTTCAACTTTTCAGCCACTTTCGAGTTCCAACCTTTCTGCAGAGCAAGGACTGGATGGTAAAATTAGACTTGAGTCAGGCCTACTTTCACTTACCCATAGACCATCAGCATCGCAGGTTTCTCAGAGCAATCTACAAGGGAAGACTCTATCAGATGACCTGTCTGCCCTTTGGCCTCTCTGCAGCACCAGGAATATTCGCTGCAGTGACAAATTGGATAGCAGAATACTTACGAGCCCATCAGATCCGTTGTGTGGTATATCTCGACGACTTTTTACTGGCCAACCAATCTTACGATCTGCTGAAAAAACAGGTGAGTTTCGTGACCACTCTTATGCAACACCTGGGTTGGATGGTCAACTACGACAAATCTGTTCTGGTTCCGACGCAACACTTAGAATTTCTAGGTGTTACCTGGGACACACGAACCAATTCAAGGTCCCTGTCGGAACCAAAATGCCTAACGCTACGCAGGGCATTACAAAAACAGATCTCACGCGGCAGTTGGTCCCTCAGACAGGCCCAGTCCCTAATGGGGAGACTCAACTTTGCCTCGTTCGTGGTAAGCAGAGGCAGGCTACATTGTCGAACGATTCAATACTTCAGTCGACTTTTGCCGAAAGCCTCACCCCACAAACAATTCAAGATTCCGCAACCAGTTCTAGCCGAGATGAATTGGTGGGAGAAAATGGCATCCAGCGCACTACCACTACACAAGGAGCCGATTTCACATCTGCTTACAACCGATGCATCAGACATAGGCTGGGGAGCCCAGCTCGGACAGCTGACTCTAGCAGGGGAGTGGACAGCTGCTCAACAGTCTTGGCATGTCAACTGCAAGGAACTGTATGCGGTCCATGCAACGATCGAACGCGAACAGCAGCAGTTAAAAAATGCACATATATTGTTACAGACCGACAATCGGACAGTAGTAGCATATATAATCAAAGAAGGCGGGACGAGATCCAAGAAACTTTTAAATCTGACCAAGCAACTCCTAGACTTACTGGACCGTCTAAACGCAAATTTATCGGCACAGTACTTCCCAGGACGATACAATACCGACGTCGATGCCCTATCGCGCAAGAAAGTGAGTCCAGAATGGCACCTATTACCTCTAGCGACGAAAGTCATCTTTCAGATGTGGGGGACACCAGAGGTAGATCTATTTGCATCGAGGACAGCCCATGTGGTACAAAGGTATGTGTCGATGGATACAAAGGACGACGAAGCACTCTACCACAATGCTTTTCTGCATCCATGGAACTTCAGCCTAGGGTGGTTGTTTCCACCACCAAACCTGATACCACAAGTGTTGAATCACCTGAACTCATGTCGGGGGCAATACATCGTCATAGCCCCGAGATGGGACAAAGTGTTTTGGATGGCGGACCTACAGAGGCGGGCAATATTCAAGCCGTACCAGATCAGAGACCTTCCGAATGTGCTGATAGACACGAAGACAGGTCGTCCTCCACCCGAGGTGACGAACATATTCTTGGAGGCATGGCTGATTCGCGCTGGGCAAACTTGATAAAAGATTGGTCAGAAGAAGAAAAAGCTTTACTCCTGGCCAGCTGGAGGAAGTCTACCATTCGTACATACATTCCAGCATGGAACAAATGGAAAAGGTGGTGTTTATCCCGTTCAGTAGATTTTCAAGGGCCGGATCCACCTACAGTAGCTCGGTATCTAGCTTACCTCCATAATAGGGAGGGTTTAGCTTACAGGACAATTCTGGTCCACAAATCAGTAATTTCTACTTTCACCAGAACTAGTGACCAAGATGTAACATCAAATTTTCTGGTCAAGCAAATGCTACGAGCGATTTCTAATTCAAGGATTAAAGAAACAAGATCCCCGATATGGAACCCTATAGATGTTATAAATTATTTAAGTTCTGATAGCCCAGATCCGGGTAATTTCTATCAAGTTTCTAAACGCACTGCTATATTACTATTGCTTTCTTCTGGGCGACGAGTCCACGATCTTACTCTACTACGAACCGGATCAGAAAGTTTAATCGATGAAGGTGATTCTATAACAATGTGGCCAGCCTTTGGTTCTAAGACGGACTCTGCTACTCATAGACAGTCCGGCTGGAAGATCAAGGAGCACCCTGATCGAAATCTCAACATAGTGTACTGGATTCGCCGGTTACTAGCAACATCACAGCAACGTCGCAGGGAAGGAAACTGGTCAGAGTTGTTTATTACAACCAGAGGTCAATGTAAACCTGCCACAAAAACGATTATCGGAGGATGGATTAAAGCTGCACTCCGGGAAGCTGGGATTGAAGCGTCTCCTGGATCGATTCGTTCTGCAGTGTCTTCACTAAACTGGTTAGAAAAGTTTCCAATAGATCAAATTCTGGCTACAGGTAACTGGAAACAAGAGCATACATTCAGGCGGTATTACCAAAGAAGAATAAGAGATTTAAATGAAACCGCGTGTACTGATAACATGTCTTTATCTCAGTATTTTGAAGCAAAGTGAAATATAAAAATGTCACTCAAAAGTTAGAAATGTCCATCAACAGCATCAAATAAAGATGAATATTTTTAATTGATAAGTTAATCTATAGTTGATTATTGAATTACTTATTCATTACATATTCAAGTAATTTTTTGTACAATGATGTCATAGATAACAATAAAAGTTCTAATATTAAAGGGTAATTTCATTTCCAATACTTTTAACACATTATAGCATCATAATTTTAGTACCAGGAGAAATCAAACACATCACTCAATATGGATTCCGAATATCGAGACGGAACAAATAATAGAGAGTTTTACCTACCAATAAAACTTACCTATTATTTTTCCTGAGATATTCGGAATCCAGGTAATTCCTACCTGGTACTTACGCGTATAATGACGAGAAAAAACTGCACGGGGTAAAAGGTGCAGTAGGACAACGTGTAACCGGAAACCGGAAACTGGAACTGAAAACAGGAGGCGCCACCACCGGAAGAGAGGGTAAAACTAGGCCGGAACACACGAAAAACGGAAGGCTAAACTCAATATGGATTCCGAATATCTCAGGAAAAATAATAGGTAAGTTTTATTGGTAGGTAAAACTCTCTATTATCATACTTGTAGAGCGTCTTAAGACCTTCTTTTTTACGCTCACCTCTATTAATTAAACAATAGCCCCTATTTTCAATGTATTAGACGAATCTAGCTCTGTTTAGCCCGAGAACTTGATACCGAGTTGGCAACTTTGCTCTCTATAAATCATCAAACAGAAAATAAGAAATCGGTACTTGATAGGTATATCATATAAATAGATGACCACTTAATGCAAGTTTGTACGATAGGATAATCGTGCACAATTTTGCCACCACCAGTACCAACGCTATCATGAAAATATTTCCTCATTCAACCATCAAACATCGAACTTTATCACCTTTATTACAAATTCATATTCCTACTATTAAATGACCAAATGTTGTTCAATTATTTATTTTTAATTATTAATTAATTATTTATTTTTAAGCGAAAGAAGGGCAGTTAGTATTCAAGCAGGACATAAATCTGTTTTAGGTATAATGGGCACACTTAATTATATTATGCATTTTTATTGTTAAAAATTTGGCTATAGGGTAATTCAAAAACGATCGCCTATTTATCCGAGTGAACGTATACAAAGCCAATCTTCGTTGTTTTATACCATAACATGCAGTTATTTTTCTACATGTAAATAACCGTGTGGGTGCGTGTGTGTGTGTGTGTGTGTGTGTTGTCTGATAGTGTTTAGTTATAATGTTGTCTTCTGAATGTTCAAGAGGTAAATTTTGTATTTTTTCCTAAAATTTTCTACTGTTCCCAGGTTACAAATAGGCGGTGGTAAATTGTCCCAGCGTTTGGTGGCGCTGTATTTGAAGCTACCACGAAATGCTGCTGCACGGTGTGCTGGGTACAATAGTCTGCCAGAAGACACCAGTATATTCATGAGAGTAAGAAATAAAAGAAATTATATAAAAACAAGATTTCGAGTTGTAATAGTTGATCAGGAGTTTGTTGCGTATTGTACTGTGGTCAGACATAGTTTAGTCTTTTATTATAAAATTTCTGTTAGAAAAATATCTGTAATTATTATGAAATTATTGCTTTTACAATCAATTGTATGTTCTTTTATGTTATTTTATCTAACTACTTAATTACACTTTGACTTACTAGTCTAGTTTTTACTCAATATTATGAACCATTCATTCTGAACTTAATTTTTAAATGAGGAAGGAAGTAATACAAAACGAAGTTACATGTTATCAACCGGTTTATAAGTGACTGACTATTAAAACACGAATGTATTGTGTCAAACTCCCACAGTTTACTTTTTTAAATTATTATTATAATAAAATGAAGCCATCAGCATAAGTAAGCCTTACAACTTATTTAATTCATTGCCTACTGACCTACGAGATGAAATAAAGCCAAATAATATTAAAAGTAAATTAAAGTCATATCTATTAAACAATTGTTAGAACAACCATTAACTATTAACTTAACATATATATATATATATGTTAAGTACAGTGTGTCCGGTCACGACCTAGCGATAATTTAAGGTTACAAAATATACCTAATTTCATCGACAAAAACACCCATATATAGGGGTCTACCCCCCCTCCTGGCGGAATGGCCGCCATTTAATTTTTTTTTATTCTTGTAGATACCTCTGCCGAAAGATGCCGATTTCTCTGGACAGAAAGGTCCTACAGATGAAAAAAAAATGTTATTTAAAAGGTAGAAATAGCATCTATCAAATAAAAATAAACATTATGGAAAATTTTCCCTACAAAATATCTTAAAACATTTACAATGCTAATTTAAGTGAAAAAAATTGACTGTTTTTTTTATTTTTCTTAACATATTTCAAAAACTAGCACATTGATACTAAATTTTTTATTACTTTCCTAATACTTAAGGATATTAATTACAAATTGACGTTAAAATTATTGTTCTTAATTGCATAACTCGAGAGTTAGGGCTGTTTGAATATGACCCTTTTGCGAGGATCATGAATGTAGTGACCTGTCTACAAAATAGAGGTGGACATTTTGAACAATTTTTAAATTAATAATAATATGTAATGCCATTAAAAGTTTTTTAAAAGTTATTGTGTATTTTTATTTAATACATTATCGAAAATTAATAGCGCTCTACATTCATGATCCTCGCAAAAGGGTCATATTCAAACAGCCCTAACTCTCGAGTTACGCAATTAAGAACAATAATTTTAACGTCAATTTGTAAGTAATATCCTTAAGTATTAGGAATATAATAAAAAATGTAGTATCAATGTGCTAGTTTTTGAAATATGTTAAGAAAAATAAAAAAAAACAGTCAATTTTTTCACTAAAATTAGCATCGTAAATGTTTTAAAATATTTTGGAGGGAAAATTTTCCATAATGTTTATTTTTATTTGATAGATGCTATTTCTACCTTTTAAATAACATTTTTTTTACATCTGTAGGACCTTTATGTCCAGAGAAATCGGCATTTTTCAGCAGAGGTATCTACAAGAATAAAAAAAAATTTAAATGGCGGCCATTCCGCCAGGAGGTGGGGTAGACCCCCATATATGGGTGTTTTTGTCGATGAAATTAGGTATATTTTGTAACCTTAAATTATCGCTAGGTCGTGACCGGACACACTGTATATACAGGGTGTCCCAGCGCGAAGTGACCGCCCGGCGTCTATTGATTGTGTGGACAAAACTATCGACAAAAACCATTAAAGTAAAGGTCTTATCGGTTTGGTTTATTTTTTATTAGCTTTTTAATTTTTTTGTAGAAAAACCTGACTTCTTGCACTATTTTCAAAATATTTTTTTTATTTTTACATTTATTTTCATTCTGTTTTTTGTATTTACTAGCTGTTTTCATAGTTTATCTATTAAAGGTATAAAATCTACGTAAAATTGAATACGACATTTTTTAAAAAGAAATTAAATGATTTTTTTTTGTAAAAAATTACCCCTTTTCATTTAATTTCGCTAAAAATTTGGGAAAATGCCCTATGAATATTATTATTTTATTATTTATTATTAAATAACATGATATTACCTACAAAATCTCATAAAAATTTTTATAGTTATCTCAGTCACTTACCGAACTACAAACTCTTGAATTATCCACCCTATTTTCGATAATAAGAAGAGTAGACTTTTAAATCCAGGCTAGTGGATCATTTAAGTGTCTTACTATCAAAAATACCTTTTGCCCTTTGATAGAATAATTTTAAAGGTAAGGAAACAATAAAAACAAATGGAAATTTAAATCATTTATTTAAAAAAAAGAGTAATTAATTCATAATGTTTTCGAAACGACCGCCATTGGCATTAATACAGGCTAAGGCTCAAAATGACATCCTTTGAGTGGTTCTTTGCACTTCCAAGAGGTTCAGTCCTATTTTTGTAGCATCAGCATCAATACTTTGTTTCAATTGAGACCTTGGAGGACCATGCTACTGGACCACCTCTCTCTCTCGGTTGGATTTAACGCCTCTTAATTATTATTTTTGAGGCCCACATTAAACAAAAAGTGTATGATATGCTAATAGCTACGAGAGAACAATTGAAACAGAGGATTGATGCTAATGCCATAAAAATAAAAGCGAAACTCTTGGAAGTGCAAAGAACCATTCAAAGGATGTCATTTTGAGCCTTAGCCTGTATTAATACCAATGGTGGTCGTTTCGAAAACGTTATGAATGAGTTTTTGATGGGAGCGCGATGTCTTCTAATGGAACCACACTGAGTGACATTGTCCACACAGGTCCAAAGCTGCAAAATGTGTCAATTCCGTGTACACACTCTGAAAATTCTAGTATATATTTAATCAGTAGCAATCTTTTGAGCAAAGCTGTGATAATATTATAATTAAGACATAAAAAGTACCCATTAAAGATATTTACATAACTTATCGATACCTCTTATTTACAGGTTCGGCATCCGATTCGCTATCTGAATCCAAATCGCAATCTCATATTATTAGGTTAGGATGTAAGCACATTGATCAATTTTAAGTAAATGGATGTGGAAGAGTGGTGTTTACATTCACAAAATCGACATTTCGCTGCTTAAATTCAAAAGGGCCACAAGTCGAAAATTCACTTTTTTACAGGAGAGCCCATCAAAGTTTTCGTATCGGTTTTTGTTTATTATTTTTATTAATCTACGTTGTATATCTATGTGTTATATATCATCGGATGTACATTTTAAGCCTCTATTTGTCTGTAATTTTATGTTTCCTATAAGTTTTACCCAGTTAATAAAAACATCACATAAGTCCCTTTTGATTATAAAAAAAATATATAATGATTATGAATTTTATAAATAAAAAGCCACAATTCAAACAGAAAATACGTTTTATTGAGTCTTTTCGTATAATGTTTTTTTGTTTAATAAGCTAGTTTTTGTTTATAACTAAATGGTAGCATATTAGCAATACCTTACAATAAAATTACAAAAAATCAACCATAAAAACCATCGTTTTTTGTTTTGAAAATATTCATAATCCGGCGAGCTCTGCTATTCATTCTATAAATACAGAAGTTATTAGTTAAATTGTTGACGGAAACAATTCATGCGTACAACAATATTATCCGCTCAGGTGTCAAACAAATTTTATGCAAAACGGCGGATATGGTCAGGCCTATCTAGGTCCTAGACCAGGCATAGCGGGACCACCCACGTCGCAGCGCACCAAAATTACTATATCTCCAAAATTTTCTATGGAACATGTATATAAAATTTATGTTGTTATAATCTGTGTGACTTAAGCTAACAGAATATATAAAATTAAGTATATTTATACCTTCAAATATATTGTTTATTCCAGTGTCAAGTTGGAGAAAGTAAAAAAAAAGCAAAAAAAAAGTTGCGAAAGACGCAATATTTTGCGTTATATTTCTAAATTTATAAAATAAAATCATTAATTTATAATATTTTAATGTTATTTTCACAAGAATATATTGTTTTACAATATTACATTAAAAAATAAACATGTCGATAGACTTTTTATATTATATACCCCCAAACATAAAAATCAAAACTTAGAAATGTCCGTGGCCGTCTGCAGGCCTATTTTCTTTATTTTACTACGCAAAATATAATCGAAGATATACAAATTAAATGTTATATACATACGTAGTTATATGTCTTATTTGTAGAAAAAATAAATAATAATAAGATATTGAATGTTTTTATATAAAAAACTAGTCAAAATGTATAAGGGTGGCGCAAATCATGATGATGAATGATAGTGATAACGAAGTCAATTTATAATCGAAATCTTTATTTCGAACTTAAGTTATGAATTAAAAAGTGTTTATTACGTATCTATAATAAATATAAAAAACTACACTTTATCAACAAATTTATAACAAAACTGACAAAATAATACGAAAATATCGTGACTCGTACGCGTGAACGCAAACTATAACAATGGCTCCGCTCAGACTGATATTTTTATCCCACCAAAAACATAAATGTAAAAAAGGAGGAGCCAAGTTCAATACAAAAATTATGCTTGGCTGTGGGCTTGGCCATAAAAAGAATGGAGATCTAAATGAGTGCCAAGTTCTATGCAAAATCTAAATATGTATTTATAGGAACAAAATAACATTATGAATAAGTATTAAACTCTATTTCTTTGCTTTATTGGATACCTATAACAATTGCTGTTATTTAAAAAAGTGAGATCTTAAAGTAGGTTAGATTTGACTTGGCCAGTTTTTATCAGAATGTTGAATAACTTTATAAAATCAAACTGGCCAAGTCAAATCTAACCTACTTTAAGATCTCACTTTTTTAAATAACAGCAATTGTTATAGGTATCCAATAAAGCAAAGAAATAGAGTTTAATACTTGTTCATAATGTTATTTTTTTCCTATAAATACATATTTAGATTTTGCATAGAACTTGGCACTCATTTAGATCTCCATTCTTTTTATGGCCAAGCCCACAGCCAAGCATAATTTTTGTATTGAACTTGGCTCCTCCTTTTTTACATTTATGTTTTTGGTGGGATATCATTAATTTTTGTAAAGAAAAATATACCCTGTTCACAAATCTTAGAGACTAAATTGACGTTTCATGGGTGACCAGTTTCGGGTGTAAATTAAATAGTGATGACCATAAACCGAAAAAACAACAATCCATAATTGTCCCACTGCTGGGCTCGGGGTCTCCTCTCACAATATGAGGGGTACAGGCCATAGTCTGCCACGCTGGCCAAGCGCGGATTGGTAGACTTCACACACCTTTGAGAACATTATGGGGAACTCTCAGGTGTGCAGGTTTCCTCACGATGTTTTCTTTCACCGAAGCAAGAGATAATTAACTTGTAATACGCACATAATATTAGAAAATTAGAAGTGCGTGCCAGGATTTGAACCCGGGCCCCCGCGTTCGGGAAACCAACGTTCTAACCACTAGGCTATCACTGCTTGCCTTTACGTGCTGGGCCCATAAACCGAAAAGTGAATCGGAAAAACATTAGCTTTTACGGTGAGTCGAATATTTGTATGATTATTGAAGAGTCCCTAAAACTGGTATAAAAATAAGTTTAAGCAACCATAATTATCATATATAATTATATTCATAATATAGTTACCCTGATTAACTGAATTCAAAAGTTATTCTGCTTTCAAGAACGAGTATTTGGTTATGGTTATGTTCGGTATATAGCTAATTTTATACTATTTAGCCGAGTACTAAATATCTAGGTAAATATGACAAACAGGTGATTCTCACACTGCTCCGCGCCCCGCCACACAGCGTAGATCTGCCTCACCGCGCATTGTTTTAATTGTGTACCAAAGTATATCAGCTTCTATGGAAAACACGCATTGTTTGTTGCGTTGAATGTGTTGTACATTACAACCAATTTCCGCGAGGGACAGCAAAGCGAAAAGTGTCCGTAAAACGCATAAAATTACGGGTGGGGCTGCGGTGCGGTCTACAACAGCTATGTTCGAATATCTATTTGGCGGACACTAGCACCATTGATTAGGGTGGCATAACTCAGCAAACTTCACTCTGTTTACAACAGCCATGTTCATATATCTATTTGTCACACACTAGCGCCATTTAGAAATAGCCATTATTGGAACCTCTATTTTTTGTAAACAGCTGGAAACTTTTTCAACTTTCCCTTCATATGAGATGGCCCTCGTTCTACCTCAATACTCCATGCACTGAAGTATGCCATATTGAGCCCCGCGTGCACAGAGGCCTTAGTGTGAGTTTTACGTGACATAACGGGCTCACAATGTAAATGCGAGTTGGCTAAGATTTGTATGGGACCGAAGCTTTTCTTTTCACTGCCGCTAGATGGCTCTGCTTCGGTCCCATACAAATTTTGTATGGGGACACCACTTATTTTTCGACTTTTTTTAATTTTTTGATTTTTTCCTACGCTTACACATAATTACCAAGCTGGATTCCAAATTTCATCCTTCTAGGTTATCTGGAAGTAGGTTAGATTTAGGTACTATATGTCAGTCAGTCAGTCAGTACTAAAATTTACGACTTTTTGACCTCCATATCTTTATAACCGTTTGAGCTAGCTTCATGAAATTTGGGCTTCTACATGTCCTTATGTATATAATTACACACACGTAGTTTTATGTGTTTACGTTAAAGAGGTTTTGAGTTATAGAAGGGTCAAAAGTGGCACCAAGTGGTTCGTGTAATATTACACTCGGCGCTGGCTAGCCAGTTCCTTTGCTTGAACTTGGCTTGACACGCTGCCGCGTGTCTAGATTAAACCGGCTTTATGTTCTTTATTTAACGATATTATATTCAATCCTTATCTTATTAACTATAAGTTATGCAAGTTTGAACAAGATAGCTATAAAAAAGAGATATAAAACACCGTGTCTGACCAACCTTTATTCGGTTATGAAAGTCAACTTTTCTCCCCGATTACATATCAATTTCTAATTAAAATCTTTAGTTTGAACTAACGATATGAATTAGTGTTCAATATTTACCTTTTTATAATAAACATACACTTTAATCTTAAATTTATTATTCTATACACCAAAATAACACGAAAATATACTACGATATAAAAGCAAAGCAAAGCAAAGCAATAACCCATAATTGTCCCACTGCTGGGCTCGGGGTCTCCTCTCACAATGTGAAGGGTATAGGCCATAGTCTACCATGCTGGCCAAGTGTGGATTGGTAGACTTCACACACCTTTGAGAACATTATGGAGAACTCTCAGGTGTGCAGGTTTCCTCACGATGTTTTCCTTCACCGAAGCAAGTGATAATTAACTTGTAATACGCACATAATATTCGAAAATTAGAGGTGCGTGCCAGGATTTGAACCCGGGCCCCCGCGTTCGGGAGACCAACGTTGTAACCACTAGGCTATCACTGCTACATTTAAAACTTAACACAATAATTACAACCTTGTTTAGGTTGTAATTATTATGTTAAGTTTTAAATTTAAACATTGCACATTTGTTTAAATAAATACTACCACAATCACCATAATTTTATATGCAAAACAGTAGCATTCCAAATACTGCACTTATCTTTAATATAATAATAATAAAACACATTTTATTTTAACTCAAAATGGACATATCACAAAATACGGCACTTTTCCATATGAGATAATGTTATATTTACATGTATTTTTAAATCAATACGATCGTATTTTGAAAAGTGGCACTTTTCATTATAACTTTCGATCCCATTTTAGGTCTTTTTCGGAATGTGGCCCTTTTTCACATAACAAACGTGCGTTCGCGCTGACTGCAGGGTTGCAACTGGGAAGATGGCGGTTTTGATCTGAAGTTAGCCACCTAAGTGTCAAAATGCAAAAAGGGCTGTTGTGCGATTAGATCCATTTTTAATGCGAAAACACTCTGTGTCTTTTTCGAATATAAAAATATAGGCAGAATAGATACGATTTTTGCTTTAAAAAGGATTTGTAATTTTTTCGACTTGTGGCCCTTTTGAATTTAAGCAGCGATTTAGATAATGACTTGCAAGCGGAATAATAATGTGAAAGACTTAAGCAATTAGTACAGCCTCGGTGATCTTTAACGAGCTTAGATCTGTTTTCAATTGAAAGATTATATAGTGGATGCCAATTATTGTTGCATAAGGAACACGACGACGTAGGGGCAAAGCGGTTATTCAAAGAGGAAGATGTAACGAACGAATGAGTTGATCTTTGGTTTACTGAATGTTTATTTAATTTCAAAGCGGTATCAGTTATGCGTTTATTAGACGAACTGCCAACAACTGTGGCTGTGCGGTCCAGTATTTTTGATTGTTCGCGAAGGAAAATAATTAAATCGTTATAAGTAGGCAGTGCGGTATCTCGCTTTAACATTTCAAAGGAGCGAGCGGTTTCTGAATCTATCTTCTTTAACGCCAAGTACAAGATTATTAAATCTGACAGTTTATCGATTTTTAAAGAATTTAAACTTGATACAGCGGTACTAAATGAGTCTAAAAACGAGTCAATATTCTTTGAATTAGCGGTCGTGAATGGTTTAAAATCGAACATTTGATCTAGGTACGCCGTAGCGAGGCGAAAGTCAACTAATGACGTCCAGATAGTTTGATAGTTGTCACTGTTTGGAGTTATGCCTACACACACGCTGAGGGCGCGACCAGATAGCTTGCCGATCAAATATTGGACTCGTTCATGGTCTAGAAGATCGGGGTTCTCATAAATAGTGCGTTTAAAAGATTCATAAAATATTGGCCACTTAATTGGATCACCTGAAAAGGTGGCTAGTTCAAGTTCGGGCAACTTAATAGATTTTTACTAACGGAAAGCGGTGTAGTTCCCGAAGTAGATGCGGTTTTTAATTTTGATTCGACGTATTTACAGCGACAATACAAATCTTCAAAAGCCGCTTGATTTTGATAGTTTACGTCAGCGTGGGGTTTAAGTTTTACTTGTGTTTCGATCAGCTGATTCGTTATATCATAGAACTCTGTACGTAAATTATCCAAAGTTGCGGTGCTACACATGAATAATTCTTCAGAAGCTGTATTTTCAAAAGCATTTAAGGACCGATCGTAAACGATCTGTAATCGAGCGAACATTGCGTCACGTCTGCCTTCTAAAACCTTTAAATTAATTTTTAAGATAGAAGTTTCGTCTTCCTCAGAAGAATCGTACGCGTCTTTCTTTTCACAAACATCGCGTTTAGGAGGCATTGTGAAAAGATGTTAATGTCCACGCAACTAAAGACTTCACTAGTAGCAAGCGGATGGAACGTTCGAGAACGCGCTAACCGGTAAGTAATATTCGCGTAATGCAAAACTACCGACACAAATAAAAATATTGTATGGAGCCGATTATGCGTAGAAAATGGAACATTGAATGAATAATTATGTTATGTTTTTAGCGGGAAAAGAGAAAAGGAGAAAAGGGACTAAATAAGAGTCGAAAAGACTATTTACTTTCTAAATTAAGTTAGGAACCGGGTCGATGGACCAGAAAATAATGTTGGCGCGTCCGTACAGCAATAGTACAGTACGCGACCTAAAGCGGGATTCCGTGTGTGCACATAATACCAGACCATTCTAGACTTACCTTCAAGTTGGTGGTGGTGCTGACGAAGAATACTTCACGCGACTTGTCTTCTTGTTGGTTCGTCCGAACTGTATCCAATATACATACACACACGGCCTTTGATATAAGTGGACTGTATAGAAGCGGTATTAAGCGGTAGAAAGAAAGAGTTTCCACGATGGTGGAAGATCAGCGGTGCGGATGGGCACAGAGAGCCAGCGGTTAGCCCGATAGCCAAGTATGGACTGATTGAGAAGCGTACGCGCAGATTAAACGCGTTATTAAAATGTTTGAGGGTGGATATAGAAATCGCCTTACTGGCGCGAACAGGTACTGTGTCTTCATATTTTTGCTCTCTCTTATTATCCCCTGTAAGGTTATCAAAGACATCTAGCTAAAGGTCTCATATCCGTCAGAAGTTAAAATTGATAAAAAAACCTGTTCTCCAAAACACATTTAATTTTAAAAGAAACTCCATAATACAAAAATATTGTTTGTTTCAGTGCCACAAAAATATTTTATCTCTATCAGACGTTACGAGACTGTGGGACGTATCAATAGCAGACGTACAACAAATGTATTTGCAAGTTGGTGTTCCTGCAGCTGATCGCAAATATTTGCGCATATTGTTTTTATTTCTGTGATGTGGAGTAGGGTCGCCATGTGATGTGGTGCAGGGTCCAGCAGCAGATAGGTTGCGGTTCGGGTAGGGCTACGCCGTAGCCATGGAGAGGGCTGTCTCGGAGAGAGTATCTCCGAGAATAAGTAATCAACAACAGCTTAGGTGTCGAATGAGACTTCTATATCCCTTTGCTTTATTTAAGACTATTTATACTATACATGGACGTGACTAGGTTGCTTATGCTAGCTTAAATTAATCTTACAAATTATGTTTATAAATCACTAAATTAGAGCGTGACAATATCGATATACGTGAGTATATGGTGTGATAGACTTCCGTGTCACATCTCATCACCCTTCTTAACAAAAAAAAAAAATTCGATACACATTTTTTTTTTAAATTAACATAAAACAATGCTATATTAAGTTAAATGTATGTAAAAACAATGATTCAAATTAAAAACAAACAAAATGCAAACATTAACTATTATTACAATATAATTTAGTCCTATTCTTATGTATAGTATCTATTCTATTCTTATATTTAATTTTTACATTAGGTGATTCGTCTTTTATAACCTCATAGGGTCCCTTATATACACTATCTAATTTATTTCCAATTTCATTCCTAACTAAAATTAGGTCTCCTTCTTTATATTTTATAGGGTTAATATTTTTATCGTACAATTCTTTTCTTACAATCTTACTAGCAATTACATTCTTCTTAGCATCCGCCTGAGCTCTCTGTAACCGATATTTAAACTCCAAAGGGTAATCGTCAAAATTATATAATGGTTCTACAGTTTCATTCTGAAAATTAGTTGGTAACCTACACGTATTCCCGAAAACTAACTCATAAGGCGTATACTTGGTTGCAGTATGCACTGTTGTGTTGTAAGAAAAACACCAATACGGAATCCAAGAACTCCATGCCGACGTGTTGTTATTAGTTTGTATTCTCAAATATGCACCTAGAGTTTTATGAGCGTTTTCTAACGAACCGATACTTTCGTGACGATACGCAGCGGATATTGTTTTACTGATGCCTAAGAGATTGCAAAGTTCTACCATAACGTTAGAAATGAATTCCGAACCCCTATCTGTAGCTATACTTTGAGGTATACCGAACCTTAGAATAAAATTCTCTGCTAACGCTTTTGCTACTTCATTTGCAGATTTATTTTTTAACGGATAAGCTTCCACGAATTTCGTAAGTTCGCATTGCAGCGTTAACACATACACATTTCCATTTACGTCCTTATCCAATGGACCTACTATATCCAAGTAAATTTTTTCAAAAGATGTTGATGCTGTTGTAGTAATGGTCATTGGTTCCTTAACGTTTCTATGAAACTTTTGTTTTTGACACTTACTACACTTGCGTACATACTCTGTAACATCTTTTTCGAGAGATGGCCAGTAATAATATTTCTTTATATTACTAATCATTCTACGTATACCCGCATGTCCACTTGTGGGTAAAATATGAAAATCATTCATAATAACCTTTTTTGCATCAGGATCTTGTACTCTATGTACTCCTGCCACTACACACACTTTAAAATCTGCACCTATCAAATTACTATTATCTTTTAGATATTCCGCCATTTTTCTAATCATACATTCGTTATAACGATTTTTCACAATAATTACTTCTTTTATGCCTCTTTCAATACAAAATGTTACTACTTCCTTCGACAACTCGTCTCGCGATGATGCCGATAAAGAATCATAGTTTACATTAATACTCGAGTTTTCAGGCACATACAATAACTTGCGCGACTTTGAAAATATTTTAGTATATTCCTTGTTACGTAACAGCTTTTTCCACTCATTTTTTCCTATCTAAAGTACTTCAATATCTTTTTTTTCTTTCTTAAGAATTTCGACGATTCTAGGGTAATCAGTCCTACTAACCGAAGAGTCTTTACTACGAATATCCGAGTTCTCTGACTGAGACTGCAAACGATATTGCGCTCGCGTCATCACTGAGATACTTTTCTCGTGCATTGTTTTCAAGTCGTCACTTGAAATCACTATTCTAGACAATGCGTCTGCCAAAACATTTTCTTTTCCTTTTATATATTCGACCTCGAAGTCATACTCCTCTAAACATAAACGAAACTTAGTTAATCTACTTGAGGGATCAGTCATATTAAATAAATACAAAAGAGGTCTATGATCCGTTTTTATAACGAACTTCCTACCATATAAATAGGGTCTAAAATACTTAACTGACCAAACTATAGCTAACAACTCTTTCTCTATTATAGGATAATTTAACTCGCTTTTTCCCAAAGACCTACTAGCATATGCAACGGGTTTCCCGTTCCCATTACACAACACACTTCCTATCGCATATCCTGAACTATCCGTTTGTAACGTAAATGTGTTACTTTCAGAAAAATCTGGATAATCTAATATTGGAGGATTCATTAACGCATCTTTCAACAGTAAAAATGATTTTTCGCATTCTTCCGTCCAATTAAACACAACATTTCTTTTACACAACATATTCATCGGTATTACAATATTAGCAAAATTAGGAATAAATTTTCTATAGTAATTTGCAAATGCTATAAAACGTTTTACTTCGTCACCAGTGGAGGGTCGCGGGTAATTTTTTATTGCCACAACCTTCTCCGGATCTGGTAAAATGCCTTCTGATGAGATAATGTGACCTAAGTAAAGAATTTGCTTCTTTAAAAATTCACATTTTGTCGGGTTTAATTTAAGATTAACTTTTCTTAACCGTGAAAAAATAGACAAAAGATTACGGTTATGTTCATCTAGGTTTCGACCAAAAATTATTAAGTCATCCAAATAAATTAAACATTTGTCATAATTTAATCCAGACATAGCTACAGTCATCATTCTACTGAAGGAACTAGGACTAATCTTGAGCCCCATTGGTAACCTTCGCATTTGAAATTGACCTTTATCTGTTGTAAAAGATGTGTACTTCCTACTTTACTCATCCAAACTACATTGGTAATACGATTGGGATAAATCACAGTGACTAAAATACATAGCACCGGATAATGAATCTAAAATTTCATTAATGTTGGGTAAAGGAAATTTGTCATCCAGAATCCTCTCATTCAACTGCCTGTAATCCACCACTACACGCCACTTCTTCTCTCCGTTCCTATCCGCTTTCTTAGGTACAATCAATACAGGACTCGACCATTCACTCACGGTCTCTTCAATTATATTATTCTCTAACATTTCCTGTACCTGCCTATCAACTTCCTTTTTCTGTACAAAAGGTATCCTATACGGTTTCCTATAGACTGGAGTAATATTTTCCTTTAATCTTATCGACTGTTCGTACACATTTGTGACTGATAACTTGTCTCCTGGAATATGGAAAATATCTGGAAACTTTGCACAAATTTGCTCAATACTCAATCGTTCTTCATCATTCAAATAATCGAGTTGGAGAAGAGAAAATATTTTCTTAACGCGTTCAACGCTTTTCTCTGACTCCGTAAAAGCACAATAATTATATTCACACAACGGACTAATATCTACATTCGTTAAATCACACTCCACCTCTTCTGAAGTTGTATTTAATATCCTAACGGGTACCATTCCATGTTTAGGCCTGACCAAGCTATTAGCCAGAAAAACACCCTTTTGCAACTCCTTCCTCAAAACAACACAATCCTCTACTCTATTGACAGGTAAATACTTAATCATTTCGCAACGCGGTGAAACAGTTAAAGAAAAATCATAACACTGTAAAGGAATCGAAACTAACTGTCCCCGTTGTTGAAGAGATAACTTATTCTCTGAAAAATCTATAACACCTCTATATTTTTGCAAAAAATCTTGACCTAATATACCAATTGTTCTACACGGTAAATCATCAAAAATATAAAACTTATGCACAAAAGAAAATTGTTTATATTCTAACTTTAAATAAACGTATCCTATAGCCTTTAATTTACCGCCTACACCGTTAATTATTAATTCGTCCTTGACTATCTTAGAACTCAACGCGCTATTCTTAAAAAAACTATTCTTTATTGCAGACAACGACGCGCCAGTATCTATTAACCATTCTGAATATATATTATTTACTAACAAATTAACCCAATTAATACTATTGCAAGCTAAAATATGCTTAGACACGAAAAACTGACCTACATTACCTTCTGAACCTGACCTTGCATCCGAGCCACGGCCTTGCGGGTCTTGCACAACGCATGCTAACTGCCGACGAATTTGCTGACCATGCGGTCCTCGATAATTATTGTTTTTCGGAGCACGACCGCGCGTGTTATTATAATACCGACTAGGATTCGTATTTTTACACGTACGATCTATAACTGATCTTTGCTGCGTATGATTGTAATTAGAATTATTATACATACGAAAACTATTATTATTCTTATTACTCCTATACTGCTTATAATTACGTTGGAAAGTCATGCATGATCCAGATGGAGCAGAAGAAGCACAATCCTCATCCTCTGCCACTCTGATCGCATCCTTTAACGATGTCAAATTCCTAGCTATAATTATGGTCCCTAGCCGCTGGTTACGCAAACCGTCTGCGAATTTTCTCACAGCTAACTTTTCATTTAATGGACTTAAGACTTTAAGAGCCTCTTCGCTATCCCCGGCCTGGCATATGGTTAAATCCACCATTAATTTTTCTATTTCCGAGCCGTAGTCACTAATCGTCCTATTATCCTGCCTCGCACGTGCGAGCTTAGCCTGTATGGCGACATCTGATTTCGAGGTAAGCAAATGCGTCCTCATGTCCGCTATAAGGCTATCAACCGTCAAATAAGTAGACGATAAACGCATTTTAGCTCCCTGGTTGAGCCGCGTGGCGAGCACGAACTTTATAAGCTTCCCCTTATCGTCCGCTCCTAGCATGGAATCATATAATTTAATTGCGTCTATTAGGTCCAGGGTCACTTGCTCATTACCGTCCATTTTCGGCAGCAAGCTGACCGCAGTCTTAAGACAAAACTTTTCTGACGCCATGACTTCTGCCGGTGTCTCGAAAACGATATTATTATTTATATTTTTTTTATAATTCCTCGTTATTACCGATTAATAGTGACAATTCCTTTGAAAATTTAACCCTATCTTTAATAATTATTTTATATCGGTTATAGATAGCTCTAGCTTCGTTAATTTTCCCATCAAAATTCTATCCCGGCCTACTGCGGGGTTACTGGACAATATGTTCTCATTAACAATTTTAAATTATATACTACGAAGTGAGCTCTACTAAAAGTAATTAATATACCACACATACAAAAGAGAAAAAAAAAACAAAAACAATAAGATCAAATTACATTAATAGAGTTGACTCACGCTATGCCGGCTGTACCTCCGGGTTACTTCTTGCCGGATCAGCCATCATGCAGCCCAGCACCGTGTTGACAGCAGCCACTTGCGTATGCGCGACGGCAGCAGCACTCGACAACGACGCAGTCCGCGCCATTACAACCTCTTCCTTGGAAGAGCCTCCCATCTCGTTTTTGAATTACTGACCAAATTCTTCTGCAGGGGTAACGCCATCCATAATTCCCGCCATGGTCGTCCAAGTTCTCTCAGCAGGGGTGACGCCGTCCAAGTTCTTTATGCAGGGGTGATGCGTTCGATGTTATTCAAGCAGGGCCCAACGCTGTCCAAGTTCTTCAAGCAGGGCCCAACGCCATCCAAGTTCTTTAGGCAGGGTCGCCATGTGATGTGGAGTAGGGTCGCCATGTGATGTGGTGCAGGGTCCAGCAGCAGATAGGTTGCGGTTCGGGCAGGGCTACGCCGTAGCCATGGAGAGGGCTGTCTCGGAGAGAGTATCTCCGAGAATAAGTAATCAACAACAGCTTAGGTGTCGAATGAGACTTCTATATCCCTTTGCTTTATTTAAGACTATTTATACTATACATGGACGTGACTAGGTTGCTTATGCTAGCTTAAATTAATCTTACAAATTATGTTTATAAATCACTAAATTAGAGCGTGACAATATCGATATACGTGAGTATATGGTGTGATAGACTTCCGTGTCACATCTCATTTCACGACACTAAAAATGTGTCAACTTTTCAATCCAACCGAGTTCCCTTCGGTTTGAAATGTAGTTCCTTTTTAGCTATGAGGACATTGCGTCAGCTAGCTATTGACATGGGCCCTTCTTTTCCTGAAACTGCTAATATAGCAGAGTCAAAGTTTTATATGGACGATCTTGTGCATTCAGTGCCTGACGACGCAATCTGTTCAGAGCCATTTGTGTCGGTAGTAATCGCGTACTAAATTAGTAGCGAGTGTAAAACATGTGTTTCAATGGGTTTCTGAGTAAAATGATGAAAACGCCCACAGTCTATTATTTTCTAGACCACCTATTTGCGACATATATAATAATAAAAGAGTATCTGCACTACCCGCACACAAGGCATTCAATATCTAGCCGCCAAGTGAGTGAGTGTGTTGTAGCACTAAAAACTATTTTGTGTTTAAAATCTAATACCTAGTCAGGTAAACACAGACAGCACAGTTATAGCCTACCTTTAAAAAGAAATCGTTTAATGTTTTTAAATTCTTATTAGGGAAACTGCCGTTTCGTGTCGAAGTTATATTATTTCCTACAGTCAACATATCAATTGGTGCGTTGAAGTCTTTTGTACGAGACAGCATGACGGCGCGGCGGCGGCGCGGGCGGTGGCGTGGCAAACGGAATCGGAGTGGCATATACCTGTATATATACAAAGTTACTCTATGAGCATATACGAGTACAATATAGACGTCATAAATTGCAAAAACAAGCTGGTATTGCAGAGATCCAATTTCTTTCTTTCTTTCGAAATACCGAAAAAGATTTAACACATAGATTTGATATTGAAATTATTAGAATAATTTAAATAATTAATAATTGAATAATAACAATAATAAAGTATGGGATGGGATAATATTGCTAAATTGTAAAATATTGCCACTCTACCAGGGATGAACCCTCAGCTCAGACCATGCCAGCTCAGACCATGTACATACATACCTACTTTATACGACAAACTTGAATGGGCTGAGCGTACAAGAACTTCTGGCAGACTATTGTACCCAGCACACCGTGCAGCTGCATTTCGTGGTAGCTTCAAATACAGCGCCACCAAATGCTGGGACAATTTACCACCGCCTATTCGTAACCTGGGAACAGTAGAAAATTTTAGGAAAAAATACAAAATTTACCTCTTGAACACTCAGAAGACAACATTATAACTAAACACTATCAGACAACACGCACACACACACACACACACACACGCGCGCGCGCACACACACACACACACACACACACACACACACACGCACCCACACGGTTATTTATATGTATAACTTTATATGAATGCATATTATTATACTTTATATGCCTACTTTAATTATAGAACAGAACATAGCATCTTATTCATTAGTAGGGAGACAATAAAACGCATTTCTTTAAAACATTATTTTTTACAATCAAATATATTTATGAATTTCCTTTGTTAAGGCTCTATAACAATACTCGTTACTATTATGGATGGAACAGTTGTTAAGCCATGTCGAAGGACCTCGGGTAATTGTGGTTGGCTACATATACTTACATATATTCAAATACACATAATATACATACATATAATAATACATAAAATGTATATTACATATTTATCTTATAATTATACTTACATATATAATGATATACCATAATATACATATATAATTATTGTACAAAGGTACTTCTTAGTATTAAGTTTTTTTTTGTTTTGTCCCGTTTGTGTCTTTATCTTCCTATTTTTTGTATCTTGAATTTCTTTTTTAATATCGCTGCTTAAATTCAAAAGGGCCACAAGTCGAAAAGTCACTTTTTTACAGGAGAGCCCATCAAAGTTTTGATATCGGTTTTTGTTTATTATTTTTATTAATCTACGTTGTATATCTATGTGTTATATATCATCGGATGTATATTTTAAGCCTCTATTTGTCTGTAATTTTATGTTTCCTATAAGTTTTACCCAGTTAATAAAAACATCACATAAGTCCCTTTTGATTATAAAAAAATATATAATGGTTATGAATTTTATAAATAAAAAGCCACAACTCAAACAGAAAATACGTTTAATTGAGTCTTTTCGTATAATGTTTTTTGTTTAATTAGCTAGTTTTTGTTTATAACTAAATGGTAGCATATTAGCAATACCTTACAATAAAATTACAAAAAATCAACCATAAAAACCATCGTTTTTTGTTTTGAAAATATTCATAATCCGGCGAGCTCTGCTATTCATTCTATAAATACAGAAATTTAGTTATTAGTTAAATTGTTGACGGACACAATTCATGCGTACAACAATATTATCCGCTCAGGTGTCAAACAAATTTTACGCAAAACGGCGGATATGGTCAGGCCTATCTAGGTCCTAGACCAGGCATAGCGGGACCACCCACGTCGCAGCGCACCAAAATTACTATATCTCCAAAATTTTCTATGGAACATGTATATAAAATTGATGTTGTTATAATCTGTGTGACTTAAGCTAACAGAATATATAAAATTAAGTATATTTATACCTTCAAATATATTGTTTATTCCAGTGTCAAGTTGGAGAAAGTAAAAAAAAAGCAAAAAAAGTTGCGAAATACGCAATATTTTGCATTATATTTGTTTTACAATATAACACTAAAAAAATAAACATGTCGATAGACTTTTTATATTATATACCCCCAAACATAAAAATCAAAACTTAGAAATGTCCGTGGCCGTCTGCAGGCCTATTTTCTTTATTTTACTACGCAAAATATAATCGAAGATATACAAATTAAATGTTATATACATACGTAGTTATAAGTCTTATTTGTAGAAAAAATAAATAATAATAAGATATTGAATGTTTTTATATAAAAAACTAGTCAAAATGTATACGGGTGGCGCAAATCATGATGAATGATAGTGATAACGAAGTCAATTTATAATCTAAATCTTTATTTCGAACTAAAGTTATGAATTAAAAAGTGTTTATTACGTATCTATCTATAATAAATATAAAAAACTACACTTTATCAACAAATTTATAACAAAACTGACAAAATAATATGAAAATATCGCGACTCGTACGCGTGAACGGAAACTATAACAATGGCTCCGCTCAGGCTGATATTTTTATTAAACCGGCTTTATGTTCTTTATTTAACGATATTATATTCAATCCTTATCTTATTAACTATAAGTTATGCAAGTTTGAACAAGATAGCTTTAAAAAAGAGATATAAAACACCGTGTCTGTCCAACCTTTATTCGGTTATGAAAGTCAACTTTTCTCCCCGATTACATATCAATTTCTAATTAAAATCTTTAGTTTGAACTAACGATATTAATTAGTGTTCAATATTTACCTTTTTATAATAAACATTCACTTTAATCTCAAATTTATAACTCTATACACCAAAATAACACGAAAATATACTACGATATACCATGCGTCAACCGCCACTAACAAACACGGAACGATGACGTCGCTTTGGCTAAGTTTTATTAAAATTACCGGCAGGAAATTGTATAACAAATTTGTGAAAGTTTGAGCAAGATAGATAAACCACTATATACACCGGAAATATATAAGCGCGGGAAGAATCGCCCTTCTAGCCGGCCGCGGGCACTATTTTAAACCTTTTTGACCTTGCATCAATATTTCATTTAAAACTTAACACAATAATTACAACCTAGTTTAGGTTGTAATTATTATGTTAAGTTTTAAATTTAAACATTGCACATTTGTTTAAATAAATACTACCACAATCACCATAATTTTATATGCAAAACAGTAGCATTCCAAATACTGCCACTTATCTTTAATATAATAATAATAAAACACATTTTATTTTAACTCAAAATGGACATATCACAAAATACGGCACTTTTCCATATGAGATAATGTTATATTTACATGTATTTTTAAATCAATACGGTCGTATTTTGAAAAGTGGCACTTTTCATTATAACTTTCGATCCCATTTTAGGTCTTTTTCGGAATGTGGCCCTTTTTCACATAACAAACGTGCGTTCGCGCTGACTGCAGGGTTGCAACTGGGAAGATGGCAGCTTTGATCTGAAGTTAGCCACCTAAGTGTCAAAATGCAAAAAGGGCTGTTGTGCGATTAGCTCCATTTTTAATGCGAAAACACTCTGTGTCTTTTTCGAATATAAAAATATAGGCAGAATAGATACGATTTTTGCTTTAAAAAGGATTTGTAATTTTTTCGACTTGTGGCCCTTTTGAATTTAAGCAGCGATATGTGTGTGGCAATAAACGGTTTTATTATTATTATTATCAATTTTTAGAAAATGGTATAAGAGGAGGTATATCTCAATACTCGTTAAGGTATGCAAAGGCTAATAACAAATACTTGCCAAATTTTAATGAAGAAGACCCAAATTCTTTCTTAGTTTATTTAGATTGAGGACCTAATTTCTCAAAAAACTAAATGAAATAAATGAATAAATGTCTGTAAATAAATGATTAACTATTTTGATATGTATAACTGTGTTGTAAAAGTTAGTTAAGGTCAAGTAAATTTAATATTTTCATGTAATATTTAGTATTTTAAGAGCTATACAGGATAATAAATTAAACAAGATATGATTATGATAGTACAATATTTTATTTCACATATCAAATTACATATTAACACTGTAATTTATATATTAGCTAAGCTAGAGTTATAATTACAAAATACGAGTTACATTATAAAACATATTCGCAATAAAGAATATTCAAGATACAGTGATTTGTTTTCATTTGCATATGCATCCCTTACTTACTATATTTTGTCTTATTGAGTAAATATCATCATACGAACAAAATCAGGATACTGGTAGTTAACAATAGCGATCAAAGCAATGCAAATAATTATGTAATAAATTAGTTAATATACAATATTATTTAAAATAAAGTGCTATAATGTCCCAAAGGCAAAGTTTTATATATATGTATATCATCAAATATACAAATCAATCAAATATACTAATCATGTCATTCACATATAACAGGTATTCGGTAGGTCCAATAATCGAACCTTGGGCTGTTTCTTGTGTAGTTAATATCCCACCAAAAACATAAATGTAAAAAAGGAGAGTCAAGTTCAATACAAAAATTATGCTTGGCTGTGGGCTTCGCCGCAAAAAGAATGGAGATCTAAATGAGTGCCAAGTTCTATGCAAAATCTAAATATGTATTTATGGGAACAAAATAACATTATGAACAAGTATTAAACTCTATTTCTTTGCTTCATTGGATACCTTTAACTGTTAATTTTTATAGGTATACATATTAGGTTACAATTGGAAGAATATAATTTTACTGTCGAATACTTGAAAGGACAATCCAATTCTGTAGCCGATGCATTATCGCGAATTAATATATCTTCAGAAGATTTAAAAACAATGAACGATCAAATTTCATGTGTTATGACAAGAGCGCAGTATCAAAAATTAAAGAATAGCGAGAAAGTTAGTACTAGCGATTTGGCGGATAATATTGCCACAAGCTCGAAGTCTGATCAACCTAGAGTCGTGGAAATAATTAAAAAACCAAATCTCTATACTGAACTTTCGTTAATTGACTGTAGGAAATTAAGGAAAATGGAATCAGACGGATTAGTGACGGAAATTTACAAGAATTTTTCTTATGTACCAAGTAGATCTACCATTTATTTATGTACAATGTCTAAACCTCGATCGCCGATTACGCGAGACGGATTGGTGAGAGATGTGGCAGTTATGTGCAAAAAATTAACTATTAATGAGTTATGCATCCTAAGAGATGAGATGAATAAATAATTTATTAATGGAATAGTAGATATAATAAATAAATTAGATAAATGGACCGGTCCACGGATATGTATTTTAAATAAGGTACAAAGAATAAATAATATAGATAACAGAAAGGTTATTTTAAACGACTTTCACCTGTTGACCTCCAGTGGCCACGCCGGTATCAGGCGAATGTCTAATAATATTAAAAGATATTATTTTTGGCCCAGCATGGACAAAGATATATACGACTATGTTACCAAGTGTGAACAATGTCAGAAACAAAATTACTCGGTGAGTACTAAACAGCCAATGGTAATCACGAGTACAGCTCTGCTTTTGAGAAAATGTACTTGGACGTCGTAGGACCGCTCCCGAAGGACGCTTTGGGGCAGGTCTATATTCTCACATTACAGTGCGAATTGACAAAGTTCGTAGAAGCGTACCCCTTGCCTAGCAAGGATGCAGTTAGCGTAGCTCAATCATTTGTAAATAATTTCATTCTTAGGTATGGGATACCGCGAGAGATAGCTACGGACCGCGGAACAGAGTTCATCTCCAACACCATGAAAGAGGTATGTCGACTTCTTAATATTACTCAGCTGACGTCAACGGCGTACCATCACGAGAGTATAGGAGCGTTGGAGAACTCTCACAAGGCGCTAGGTGCATTTTTAAGGGTAAGTTCTTAAAACAGGTCAGGTTATTGGAGTAGTTTTGTGCCCTATTGGTGCTTTTCCTATAATAATAGTGTGCACACAGAAACGAAATATACGCCACATGAACTTGTTTTTGGTAAACGCTGCGTAATACCCAGTAATCTGAATAGTGGCATTGTAGAACCCTTATATACTCACGATAGCTATCCCTCAGAGTTAAAATATAGACTTCAAATAGCACAAAATGATGCTAGAAATAATCTTATTAATAGTAAATTTAAAAGAAAGGAAATTTATGACCGTAAAATAAACCCTGTTTATTACAAAAAAGGTGATTATCTACTTGTTAAAAACCCTTCAGGTGACAAGATGGACAATATATATCAAGGTCCTTATTTAGTAGTTGAAGACCTTAATTGTAATGTTAAAATCATTAAAAAAGGGAAAGAAGAAATTATACATAAGAATCACACAAAACTGTACAAAGTGCCAAATTCTTCTTAATGTATGCAATTATGTTTAGTAATAAGCAGATTTTTTTACATGTTATACCTATTACCTATATCTAATTCATTATTTTTACACTTTTACATTTTACCTTAGTTTACATATTTTTTGTTAAAAAATATTTTTGCATATTATTATATTTTAAGAAAAAAAAAACAAGCTTATGTTGTTTTTTTTTATTATGGAAAGGGAGGTGTAGTAGATAGATTATATTTTATTATTATGTTATCTTACCAACCATATATATTGGATAGATCTTAATTAATAAACAGTATTTACTCAGTTTTCGTGTCTTTCACTCATCGCCTAAGCACATCCTTACATTCCGATAAGTGTTATAATTTTTTTCTGAAATAAATTATTTTATTTATAAAACTTGTGTTCTAGACACGTGGCAGCGTGTCAAGCCAAGTTCAAGCAAAGGAACTGGCTAGCCAGCGCCGAGTGTAATATTACACGAACCACTTGGTGCCACTTTTGACCCTTTTATAACTCAAAACCTCTTTAACGTAAACACATTAAACTACTATCATCAAGAAGCCCTTAACAAAATAAAACAAGTACTACAGAGTCCTCCAGTACTGAGGCTATATGATGTTAACAAACCTGTAACGTTGACAGTCGATGCTAGCTCAAAAAATCTCGGAGCTGCACTTCTCCAAGAGGGCCAACCAGTGGCATATGGAGCGAGGGCATTAAATAAATCAGAACAAAATTACCCTCAAATAGAAAAGGAAGCACTCGCCATTTGGTTTGGTTGTAAGAAGTTTCATGAATATGTGTATGGCAAACAGCTAACAGTAGAATCAGACCACAAACCGCTGGAAACTATCTTCAAGAAAAACATTCTGTCGGCTCTTGCTAATCCGACGAAACTAGGGGCTGGCTCTTGCTATGGATGGCAGTGAAATAAAAGATAACTCCCTTGTTTAAATATTATTTTATGCACCACTTTCAAACACTGATACACTTATGCACTATTACAATATTGTCGAGCTTCTTGCTCGACGTCCCAAAACCAACTGCCGAGCGGGCAGCGTTGTCACCTCGGGGAAAATCCCCACTCCACGAGTACCCTCTCCACAAGAGCTTGTGATTGGTCGAGAAAGCTGCCCGCTCATTGGCCGTTGTTGTCAGTGAAATCAAGTTAAGTACTAATTTAACAATAACGTGACGGTAATTTATCTAATGATGCTTACAGTCGGCCATCCAATTTGGTCGTTCGACCTCGAGCGACTGATGATAAAACATGTGTAGATTACATGGGTAGATTACAGTTATAATACTAATGTAATCGCTATTACTATTTTACATGTTGACCACAATTTACTTTTAACTATGGGTCTAAACTAAAATAAGCTAAACATAAATAAGGATGCACATCAATGGCTACTCAAAAGTGTTATTATAGTTTAAAAGAGTTTATGGACGAATAAATTAATAGCAATAAGTAATCTATGTAAGATAACTCGCTTAATAATCAACTAAATCAATTCTGTACTCACATTTTAACTTGACTGAATCCGATAAAACTGACATCTAAATTTATTCTAATAATTTAAAATTAATTAAGATTGTGACATTAATAAGTAATTAATTTATATTATTTAATGTAAATAGGTATGTGCATGACATTCAATCAATTAAAATGTATAATGATAAATTTTATAGATTCGAACTCTTAATATCATTGCTAGGTGATGGGCTCCAGTTTCCGTACTTAGCCTCTAAGCTGGGCCATTGTACGTAAATATGTGTGCCGGCTAGTTATCTAGCCAGCCTAGCTCCGTCCAGAAGCGCAGGATCCTCCTGGTGTCTCCACAGGCTTCACGGAACGACCTCGGGGTGCCGAGGATTTCAGCCCGTTGGGTTGCTACTCCCACGCATTCCAGGATTACGTGAGGGGCTGTTTCTTCTGCCGACAGGCATGCCCTGCACAGGGGACTGTCGGTCACACCTAGAACATATAGATGTTTGTTAAGTGGGCAGTGTCCAGTGATATCACCTACGATTGTCCGTAGGTCTTTCCTGTCAAGTGACAGTAGCCGTCTGGTCAGTCGTGCATCGGGGCAGGGCACTGTTTCCCGAGATTGTCTGCACGTACTATATATACGTAATATCATTGCTAGTTGATAATAACTAATTATTTTAAGAAATAATTTGTATGCCTTTATTCTTGGCAAATGTTAGCGATATTCGACATCCAGCTAACACCTTTTGTAACCACATTTTTGCAAATAAATATCATTTCATTTCATTTAATTTCATTTCAAGGAACCAGGGTAGTCCCAAAATCTAATAAAGAACCAGGGAAGTTCTAGAAATAATGAACCAGGGATGTTCAGCATAGTAACAGGACCAGGGATGTCCTAGAAATAATGGACCAGGGATGTCCCGAAATATTACAATCAAGGACCAGGGAAATCCTCGAACGTAATATACATTTAATTTCATTTCAAGGAACCAGGGTAGTCCCAAAATTTAATAAAGAACCAGGGAAGTCCTAGAAATAATGGACCAGGGATGTCCCGAAATATTACAATCAAGGACCAGGGAAATCCTTGAACGTAATATTTATTATATTATTATTAATTTAATAAATATATATTATTACGTATATCAAGGTGTTGAAGTGTTTGTACTCATCTGCAGTCAGAGTACACGACACAGCAACGAACCCCATCCAACTGCAGAGAGGTGTCAGACAAGGGGATGTCATATCCCCAAAACTTTTCACCGCTGCGTTGGAAGACGTGTTCAAGCTGATGGAGTGGAAACGACGTAGCATTAACATCAATGGCGAATACATCACACACCTGCGATATGCTGATGATATAGTCATCCTGGCGGGTTCCCTGGAAGAACCTGGTGCAATGCTCGGGGACTTTGAACAGCGCCTCACAACGGGTGGGTCTTAAGATGAACATGGACAAGACGAAAATCATGTCGGATGTCCATGTCACACCCTTACCGGTTGTTGTTGATGACGCTGCTCTCGAAGTTGTAGACGAATACAATTACCTAGGACAAGTGATCCAGATGGGTAAGTCCGACTTCGAGAAAGAAGTCACTCGTAGAATCCAACTCGGATGGACTGCGTTGTGAAACTGCGTCATATCTCGTCGTCCAAAACACTACCTCAGTGCCTGAAGTCGAAGGTGTTCGAGCAGTGTGTGTTGCCAGTGATGACATACGGATCCGAGACGTCGTGCTTTACTATTGGCCTAATCCACAAGCTCAGAGTAGCGCAGCGGGCTATGGAGAGGGCTATGCTCGGTATTTCTCTACGTGATCGAATCAGAAATGAGGAGATCCGTAGACGAACGAGGGTAACCGAAATAGCTCAAAGAATTAGCCGGCTGAAGTGGTAATGGGCTGGCCACATAGTGCGAAGGACCGATAACCGTTGGGGAAGAAAGGTCCTCGAATGGCGCCCACGTCTCGAAAAAGGGGCATAAGACGCCTTCCGACCAGGTGGACTGACGACCTGAAGAAGACAGCGGGCACCCGTTGGATTCAGAAGGCTCAGGACCGGTCAGTGGCACAAGTTAGGGGAGGCCTATGTCCAGCAGTGGACCTACAAGGGCTGATGGATGGATGGATGGAATATATATTTATTATTATTTATTTATATTTACATATTAATAATATCTACCATCATATTATTAGGGACAATCATACTTTATGACGTTGCGTGTAATTAATATTATTCACTATAATATGATCACAATATAATTACTTATTATATATGTAAAAGTCACGTCAAACTCGCCTAAGAGGTCAAAGCACGGGCCGAGGCCAAGTGCCTATTTACTAATGCAGAAATTTCCTAACTATTCGACATGTATTTAGTATTGTAGCCTTTTGCATCAGTGCGACTATGGATGAGTGTATATCTAATGTATTGAGACTAGTGTGTGAAATTTTAGATGTAATGCCAGTAGAAGAAATAATGATTGGAACTGTTTTAACAGTTTTAATCCCCCAATGGATTTTTAATTCTATTTGGAGATCCATGTATTTAACCAACTTTTCGGTATGTATGTGTGTATTACAAACTGCAATATACATTTGTAAGGAATGCTATATCTTTTCTTTTTTTTTTAATTTTATCTAATACAGTTATATCTGGGCTAATTAAGTGTATTTTTTTTTGTCTTTTTTTTTTTTGTTATTATATCATAGTATAGTCTAAAGTTTCTGTTTTCTAATATGGTTTCGGAGGCACTATGGCAACGTCGGCAGGAGTCGGTTGGTAAGTTAGGTATGTGACAAATACACTTTTGGTAGTTGTGCGTTTCGACAACTTGATCTTGGATTGCTATCATAAATCCCTCCGTTTCGGGGAGAAGTTCGCCATATCGCAGCCAAGCTTCCAACGCGTTCTTATCGACATGGGGCTGCAGAAGATCCTGACGATGTCTTCCATGGAGAGACTTATGTTCTAGGCTGCAATTTTTTTTTTTTTGTTTGTCACTTGCTCATTTCTCTGTAAACTTATTGTTATTATGTGGATTAAGAGGGGTCAGTCGTTTATCCATCTGTACAGTTGCTTTGTGTGGTAAAGGTTTTTTTCAGCACGTGTGTGGAAATAAAACCTAAGCAAAGTGATCTGTTTATTGTGTAAGTTATTTATGTCTTCAATTCCCCTACCTCGTTCATCACAGGGTAGACTCAGTCTCTGTACGCAAGAGCGGGGTGGTGTTTGCGTTGTCCAGCAATAGAAAATATGAACTATTCTTTGGAGGGCTTTTAGTTCCGATTGTGACCAAGATATAATATTAAAAGAATAGGTAAGAATAGGGAGTATGTATTCATTGCCTTTATGATGATACTTGAGCTTAATTGTGTTCGGAGTATAGCATTGAGACGATGTCTGAATTTCTCTTTAAAGGTCTGTCTTGGTTTGCTTCTGGTAAATTATTCCCAGTTTGCTCGAACCCTAAATACTTGTATGAACTTCTGTGATCAGGTGGCTTGACTTGGTTTCCAGTAGCTAGTTGTATAGTTATTATTTACTACGTTACCATTATTGATTGTGAATGTTTTGCATTTTTCGATCTCAAATTACATATGAATGCCCTGAGAAAATATGTATGAGATGTCAGCAAAGTTGTGAAGTGATTGGGTATTGTTACTATATAATTTAATGTCGTCCATCTACATAAGATGTGTTAATGAAGTGAGTGTATGTTCGTAGGTAATGAGTCCTTGGTCAGATGAGCTTAATATATTAGATAGAGGGTTGAGAGCGAGACAAAACCATAAGGAACTAAGCGCATATACTACGTATAGGAATTTCATCAGATTCATCCGCATCTGAGCTCATTAATTTGAGTTTCGTTCGCCAGTGTCGCATGGAGTATTCTAAAAATGTTATTAGTGATGGGTGAATATTGTAATGGTGCAATATGTATATTAGCCAGCTATGTGATTCTGATAATCTATATACATAGTGGCTTTGTCCGCTTTTCTTTTTAGGGCCTGCTTGACTGTCACCGTACCTATAACGGGTTGCTCTTTACAGTCTTTGCTCATTTTAAGACATCATTTGTGCTCTTCAGCTAATATGTTGTTATGTGTTTATCTATGTGCGTTGCTATGCACGATGTGAGGATTTGATAAATGTTTCAAGGCAAGTAATTGGTCAATAATTAGCAGGATTTTGGGTGTCATTATTCTTTGGTATCATGTTAGATGTTTCAATAAAATCGCGTTAGTGTGTTTGTGTAACATTGGGTGGAGAGTTGTGAGTTTCTTATACCCGAAACTATAAATTTTTTTTTTGTAAGTGTTCTATAAAATTGACATTCATTATTATTGAAATTGTGTATTTTTTTGTATAGTTTAAATATCCTTTAAGTCTATTAGAGGCAGTGTTTAGTTTTTGATAACTTTAGCTCCATTGCAAATAGCCGCAGTATACAGTGAGTAACTTCTAAATTGTCATCTTTTGTAACACGTTTTGTTAGTAGGTATGTGTGAATTTATGTGTATGATTGGTCTGATTAGGCGTCTTCGGAACATTTACTCGTTGAAACACGGCTTGTTGTTTGTCGTTGTTAGAGCTTTGGTTTCTAATCTCTTCAAGAGAAATCCTCCTGTATGGTCTGAAGTCTAGCGTTACTAATAAATTTACTCTGCATTATAACCCTCCTTTGGTCTGATAGGTATGCTAGACTTTTCCTGTAGGCTGTCACATGGGTCTCTATTTTTGTGACTTTATAATAACATCTTATCACGGATTCGTTTCATTCGGTTGTCCAAGACATTCTTTGATCTACTGTTTGAACCGCATTTATGAATTGTGTGTTGGGATCTGTGATTGGTGTTGTGAAACAAAAGACAAACGCGCGTGTGTTGTTGCTGTTTTCGGAACAGATTTTTTTTTGTTGATGTATAAGGGCATGGCGTATCTGTTTTTTTTTTATCATTGAAAGCATTTTACAGTTTTAAAAGTATTAGTCGTGATACTATCACCCTTCACCTGGCTGTCTCTACTGCGCGAGTGGCGGCTGTTGGCGCGGCTACGCGAGCGGTGGGTGGCCCGACTATGCGAGCGGCGGCTGCGCGTGCGGTGGCTGCACGAGCGGCGAGTGGCCCGACTGTGCGAGCGGCTGCACGAGCGGCGAGTGGCCTGACTGTGCGAGCGGCGAGGGGCCCGACTGTGCGAGCGGCCCGACTGTGCGAGCGGCTGCACGAGCGGCGAGCGGCCCGACTGTGCGAGCGGCGAGCGGCCCGACTGTGCGAGCGGTGCGAGCAGCTGCACGAGCGGCAAGTGGCCCGACTGTGCGAGCGGCTGCACGAGCGGCGAGTGGCCCGACTGTGCGAGTGGCTGCACGAGCGGCGAGTGGCCCGACTGTGCGAGCGGCTGCACGAGCGGCGAGTGGCCCGACTGTGCGAGTGGCTGCACGAGCGGTGAGCGGCCCGACTGTACGAGCGGCGAGTGGCCCGACTGTGCGAGCGGCTGCACGAGCGGCGAGTGGCCCGACTGTGCGAGCGGCTGCACGAGCGGCGAGTGGCCCGACTGTGCGAGCGGCTGCACGAGCGGCGAGTGGCCCGACTGTGCGAGCGGCTGCACGAGCGGCGAGTGGCCCGACTGTGCGAGCAGCTGCACGAGCGGCGAGTGGCCCGACTGTGCAAGCGGCTGCACGAGCGGCGAGTGGCCCAACTGTGCGAGCGGCTGCACGAGCGGCGAGTGGCCCAACTGTGCGAGCGGCTGCACGAGCGGTAGCTGGTTTGGCCGCTCGTGTCAGGGCCTTGAAGAGTTGCACCTCCTTCCTCATGGCCACTTTGCATCCCCTTCGGACGGGACGGAGAATATCCTTGTTCGGGAGGATTCACTGAAAGCATTTTCAAACAGAAGGCAATAAAGGTTCAACAAGTACAATAAAGTTTATTATTATTAATCATTTATTTCTTTAGAATATAAGTATTAAGATTCAACGGGTCCCATAATATAAACGGGTGGAACAAAACTTAATTGGGGTATACAAAAATTTGAAGTGTTTCGCTTTGTTAGGTACAGCGATGCACATAGATGGCATTTATTTCAAATTGTATGATTAGAAGATCATTCAGTAATTTTTACAATACTTTATAATCAGTGACTGAGGGAGTAACACAAATTTTGTAATTACTGTTAGAGCTTACTTGAAAAACAAGCGTAATTGATTAATTTGTTTCAGCTACAAATACATGCATAAATTATCGCCTGGAATAAACATGGCATCAAAAATGTAAGCAATATTAGCAGAGTAAAAACTTAAAAGTAGGTAGCCTGCTTTAAATTTAAGATCCGAAGGAGTAATGCGAATCAGAACGAATAAAAGACTGGCCCGTTTAAAATATTAATAAGTAACGAGGGTGCGCTTTCCCCTTTTTTTTTTAAAGAGTAATATTATTTATATATATTTATTTATAATCTACACTACTAACGTGGCAGTCAGCAGTCCTACTGGCCACTAAGGTTCTGGATAGATTTCCAGCTTGACCACTAATTTATTTTCAAGGTGACATTCATTCGTAATACCGACTTATTATAAAGTTATCAAAAATAAAAGAAAGAAAAGAAAAGAAAAAATGAAATAAAATATAATAATAATAAGCTGCCTGTACGCTTAAAGTACTGTATGTTCTTCATATTAAAGTTAGATGGCATGCGGTCTACACTTAATTTTATCAGTGTATTCGGCAAGATCGTAGAAAAAATAATAATTTATATTACTTATCTTTGTGGATTTTGCGTTCGATCGCACTTCTGAGATGTCGGCTCTTGCTAATCCGACGAAACTAGGGGCTGGCTCTTGCTATGGATGGCAGTGAAATAAAAGATAACTCCCTTGTTTAAATATTATTTTATGCACCACTTTCAAACACTGATACACTTATGCACTATTACAATATTGTCGAGCTTCTTGCTCGACGTCCCAAAACCAACTGCCGAGCGGGCAGCGTTGTCACCTCGGGGAAAATCCCCACTCCACGAGTACCCTCTCCACAAGAGCTTGTGATTGGTCGAGAAAGCTGCCCGCTCATTGGCCGTTGTTGTCAGTGAAATCAAGTTAAGTACTAATTTAACAATAACGTGACGGTAATTTATCTAATGATGCTTACAATTCAATCTGCACCAGCAAGGCTGCAACGAATTATGTTCAATCTTGCACCTTACGCACCCAAAGTTATATATATTTTTTTTTTTATAGCCTGAAGGGCAGACGAAAAAGCATACGGGCCACCTGATGGTAAGTGGTTACCGTCGCCTATGGACATGAGCAACACCAGAGGAATTGCCAATGCAACGCCGGCCCTGAAGGAGAACTCTTTTCACACCTTTTTTGAAGAACCCCATGTCATAGCGCTCCGGGAATACCTCGGAAGGAAGCCCATTCCACAGTTTGCACGTGCGTGGCAAAAAAGTTCGTGAAAATCGGACTGTAGAAGTACTCCACGAGTCCAATCGGTGTGGATGGAACTTCAATCCTCGGCGAGTGGTGCGATGATGAAAAAGAGACGTAGGCATCAAGTCGAACAATTCCTCGGAGCACTCACCGTTGTAAAGTCGGTAGAACACGCAGAGAGAACTGATGTCTCTTCTGAGACTCAGGTGCTCTAACCTGTGAGTGACTCGTGGGTCGTTGACAACTCGGACCGCTCGCTTCTGTATGGCGTCAAATGGGTTAAGCTGGTATTGTGGAGCCCCTGCCCAGAGGTGTGAGCAGTACTCCATGTGAGGCCTGACTTGAGCTTTATAAAGCATAAGCAGGTGCCTCGCAGTGAAGTACTGCTTAGCCCGGTTCAGGACACCGAGCTTCTTGGAGGCCAGCTTAGCCTTGGCTTCTAAATGACGCCGATACTGTACGTCACTCGAGATGTCAACTCCCAGAATCCCAACACTATTACTCACGGTGAGCGCGGTACCCTGGAATTGAGGCGCTATGACAAATGGGGTTTTCTTAGCGGTAAACGCGCAAACTTGTGTCTTCGCGGGGTTGAACTCGACCAGATTGAGTCGACCCCATTCCGAGACTTGCTCCAGAGAGTTCTCGACTTCAGACACAAGTTTTATTCTGCTATCCGCCATTTGCAACTGAGAGGCATTAGCGGGGGCTGTGTAGTAGGCATCCCCTGTACTATCATCTGCATAGCAATGAATGCCACTTGTATGCTGCAGCAAGTCATTGATATGCAGAATGAATAGCGTAGGAGATAACACAGACCCTTGGGGAACGCCAGCATTTATAAGTTTCATATCTGAGCAACAACCGTCAACTACGACCTTGATATGTCGCTCAGATAAAAAACTGGCTACCCAATTGCATAACCTCTCAGGGAGACCGTAAGATGGTAGCTTCGTGAGAAGGCCCCTGTGCCAGACCCGGGCAAAAAAAGGGCAATGAAATACCCTTAGCAGACTTGCTTAGCCGAGACTGTAATGCATCTAAACTGAAATATGAACAAGAAGAAGATTTGAAGGTGGCAGTCATCCTGCCCATGTCACTAGATTGTAAGGAGGAACTGATTACAGCAACCAAACAGGATCCACACTTGCAGTTGCTCACTGAGACAATTAAGCGAGGATTCCCAGAAAAAGTCAATGAACTTCCTACAGAACTAAGACATTATTTTAACTTCAAAGAGGAACTAACCTATCTCAAAGGAATAATTTTCAAAGGTGACAAAATTGTAGTGCCAAAATCACAAATTCCTAAGATGTTAAAGAATATTCATCAAGGACATCTAGGTATACAAAGCTGTCTAAGAAGAGCTCGACAATTCTTGTACTGGAAAGGACAATATGATGATATCACAAAATTAGTCAGAGACTGCCCTGTTTGTGAACAAACACAAAGAGATAATATTAAGGATACAGTACTAGTTAAAAAGATTCCTACACTTCCATGGCAAATAGTTGCATCAGATTTATTCGAATTAAAAGGAAAAACTTACCTAGTAATCTGCGACAGTTACTCTGGGTATCTAGATTTTCAACAGCTAAAAAGTCAGTCATCATATGAAGTAATCGAACAACTTAAAAAATGGTTTTCTGTACATGGAACACCTGAAGAGCTACAAACAGACAATGGAACACAATATATGTCTAGAGAATTCAAGACCTTTCAAAAAGAGTGGAGATTCAATCACGTTACGTCCAGTCCACATCACCACCAAGGTAACGGGCTCGCTGAAAAAGCAGTTCAAACAGCAAAGAACCTACTAAGAAAATGTAGCATTGACAAGTCAGATGTCCAACTTGCTTTATTAAATTGGAGAAATACACCACGGAATGACCGTTTAGGCTCACCAAACCAACGTCTTTTCAGCAGAATTACTAGATCTCCAATACCTACAAGTGATATTAAATTAAAACCGAAAGTAATTCGAGGAGTCCCAGCAGAACTTCAGCGATTAAGAGAGAAACAAGCTAACTACAGCAATAAACATACTACAAAACCGGTCCATCTTGAAATTGATGATAAAGTCAGACACAAAGTTGCTCATCGACATTGGGAAGGGGCAAGAGTGATAGAAAAGCCCGAAGGTCTACCAAGATCCGTAATAATTGAAACAGACCAGGGGCAAATATTAAGAAGAAACTCCAGTCATCTGCACAAGACACAAGCAGACATAAACAGAAACAGAATTGTAGTGCCTAAAACTAACTATACAGATGAACCAGTAAGACAACAGGTTCCAGCTCAATCACCAACTGTTCCAGCTCAATCACAAACTGTTCCAGAGTCACTCCCAGCATCATCACATCCATCACCAAGCATATCCAATCACACGCAGAAGTCGACCCCGACACAACCAGCAATGGTACCTAGAACTTCAAGGTATGGCAGAATAATTAAACCAGTAAAGAGATTTGATCTTCAATAACACTTAAATTGTTATCACTATTTAACTTTCATTACAGTTTAAATCTTACTTTGAAATTGCATTGTGTAATGTAACTTAATTCATGATTATGATCATACTTACTTACCATATTCTGTTTGTTTGTAAAAGATGTAAAAAGAAAATACTACAAATTTCATTATAGTTGAGATATTATAATAGGTAGAGTCTATTAGAGAGAGCTTTGATACCAGATCATTTAGATTTTAGATACTGTAATGCCTATGTTAACTTTAACTATGATAGGATGTCAGTTATATCAAGTTACTTTGTATAATAACTAGATCTTTTGTATTATTTTAATGTAACTTCAAATATTACATTAGGTTTAGGTATTTTTTGATTGTTTAGAGTTTTGAGTCAGAATGTAAGTTGATTTAAATTAAATTAGCAAACTAATGTTTTCAGTTCATTCCAAAGAAAGGGAGATGTAAAGTAGGCATAGACTACTGAATAGTTATAGTGCTCTGTGGTAGGCTATGTGCGCACGGCTCTCTACTACTCTGTGTCAATACTCCATCATATATTGAGCTTGTCAAATATAATACCGTTCACGCAAACACGTTTTTAATTTGAACCACCATAATTACCGAAAATACTAATGTTACAATAAGTAAATACACTATCTTAACTATAATATTATAAAGAGGAAAGATTTGATTGTTTGCATTGAATAGGCTCCGAAACTGCCGAACCGATTTGAAAAATTATTTTACTGTTGGGAAGCTATACTATCCCCGGGTGACATAGGCTATATTATACAATTTTTTTTACTATTTTTCCCGAAGCGAAGCGAGGGCGATTTCCTAGTATTATATTAATATAATATGCGACTATATTTTTAAGTCTTATTTTCAAGCCGTGTAATAATTTTATTATTTATTTTTAACTTTTAATATTTTTATTTTTTAAACGTATACTATACAGGCCCACCGTGACACCACTCGCGGGCCTCGCGGAAGACCAGCGCTGGTTGTCCTTGTATAACCAGCATAACGCTGAGCGAGATCCGTTTCAGATTAAATCCTATATACGTACATTAGGCTAACTAAATCAGATGTTATTACGTGTAACTGTATTTAGTCTGAATAAAAATGTTTTCTTTCTTTCTTTCTTTCTTTCTGCTTTCTTGGGGCACCTAACTTTATTTGGAGCTTATGTGAGGGTACACCAGACAGCTCAAGTGAATTTAGGATATGATGTGCACTGTTCTGTGTCAATGACTGTGTCTATTAATAAATATTCTGTCGTATCTCCTGTTATTGAGTGAAGACTCAATATGTGTGAATTTATTTTGTTTACAATATCGTTTTTAGGTGCTAGAATCGCTCTTTCACACAGATATTGATCTTCATATATATTGTTTTGCAAATCTGGGTAAACACTTGCAATTAGTTCTGAATTACTCTGTACTAAGTTACAAAAATTTTCCGTTAGTGTCACACAGCTCTCGGCATCAGTTTCCAAACGCCCATCTCCAATTTTTAATAGTGTTTCAGCATAATTTCCAGCATTCATGTCATTGTACAGATGCACCCTCATGTTCGTTGTGAGACTGAATTTTTTTACCCTGTTCCATAGAGTAGACGACTTGAGACATGCTTTTATTTCATCTGCAGGTGTACCCACTGTGTAGTGTATATGATAAGTATCTATACCTTAGATACCTTATGATGCCTTATTACTTACTACAATAAATCAGTGCTACACGAAACTTCGTTTCATTTAGACACTTCATAAGCGCCGACCAGTATATGGCGACCCTGCCATACTCATCGCGCCGCTAGCGATGTGGATCTGGTGTCATCGCGCGTGTTAGATTGAATGTGTAATGGTTATGGAAAAGGCAAGAAATATAAATTGGAAGTCATGTTATAAAGCGAGAATCGACAAATATTTGCAACCTGTACTATTATTAATAAAGATAAACCAAAAAAGGCACAATGACTAGTTGTATTTCATGATAATGTAACTTTTTCATATTATTATGGAGGTATGTAAATGATACACATATTTGCGGCAATTAATTTATTGAAACCCTTAGTTCGCAATGTGCTTTAGTCGTTGGAGAAGAACTAAGGGGAAAGAAACTCCAAACAGCACAAAACCGCAGTAATATTATAATTATCATTCCACATTTCATATCTGTATCAATGTTACACATTTTAAAATGGAACAAACACTACGACAATATTGAATTGAAAGCTGGCTTCCAGTATAGCTTTACAACATTATGACACTACAATCGTTTTAATTAGAATGATACTTAACAATAATTAAATATACGTAGACTGGCAGAGTGACATTATAAAAGTATTACAAAGTACTTAACTTCTGCAGAAGAGCAGCTCACACACCGAATTAAACGAGACAATTACAAACACTCGCTTTTATCAACCCAACTGTCTACCCCCACACCATAATTACGAGTATCACCTGATATACCTACCACAGACAAGACAAACAATTTGTAATTCTACGTAAAAAGATCGTAATAAATACTAATAATAATAAACACAATTCAATAACTGATTTAAACAATTTCAAATCATCAAAATTAATGGTATTTTATAAAATAATTAAAATATTTCTACCGGCAAACAATTTAACTTCCCGTTACAAATAATCACCTATTTTAAAAATTAGCAAGTAGTTGACATTTAACGTTGCTATAAATATCAAATACCTTATTTTAATTTTATGTATATTGTATATTATTACCAAATCGTACAATAATATTATGTCTATCTAATTGTACAATAATATTATATTACCATATTTCAAGTGTTTCATGTTACGATTAATACAAATAATACAAGTTGTCAAAATATAAGAACATTATCATTAATGGATACGTTTCCATTTTATAAAAATCTAAATTTCATATTTTCTATTTATTGAGCAATTATTACATATACCTACATTATAAATATACAATATCTCTCACGGCCAGACTGACATGTACTTCGCTCTCGAAGTACTAAAAATACTACATCGTTATACATACTAAGTACACAAAAATACCAAGATAATATAGTTCCTACCACATTTACGAATATTGTCTCTTTTCACATTAAGATAAACACAAGTAAAGATATTTCATTTCATTTCATTTCATAAGGGCCCACTAGCCTCCCACCTGCTGCACATGAGTAAGGCTAGGGCATTTAAATCAGTAGACATTATCAGCAGTTCCTTCAGTAATAGGGATGTTGACTAATTTTTAGGCTTTAATTTTATTTTATAGATAGAACCTTGATATTCACGAAAAATAAACATTATAAAAATAATAATCTTCAATTTAAAAACAAAAATTGATAAGTAAAAATCATTATCAAATATCCCACCAAAAACGTCAAAGTTTGTTGAATTTCCATATAAAATAGGAGCAATTACGTTATATTCTCAAAATTGCGTTTAAAGTCACGTGACAGTGAGTACAATTTTTAACATTTAAAATTAATGATATCTAATTTATTGTGATTGATTTCAATAAAATAAGGCCTTAAAATAGGCCTTTAAATGTTACCACTAATACTTTAGACATATTTTTTTTATTAATTTGTAATTAGTGTCAACATCCCTATTTGATCTAGCCTCTCACCTGCTGCACATGAGTCAGACTAGAACTTCTCAGAAGACATAATCAGCAGTTTATTTATTAATTTGATCTAGCCTCTCACCTGCTGCACATGAGTCAGACTAGAACTTCTCAGAAGACATAATCAGCAGTTTATTCATTGATTTGATCTAGCCTCTCACCTGCTGCACATGAGTCTAGACTAGAACTTCTCAGAAGACATAATCAGCAGTTTGTTCAGTAATATCATCCAGCCTCTCACCTGCTGCACATGAGTCAGGCTAGGACTCTCACTCAGTAGACATAATCAGCAGTTTGTTCAGTAATTTAATCATCACTTCTTAAATTATCCTTAGACAATTATTATTGCATTTCATTTCAAAATTTACCCATCCATTGTATAATATTTCATTTCAATCCACATCACGATTGTGTTGACAAAACGTAAACTAACAATATCGAAGATACTAAGTATCTTTTCCGTTTGGCCATCCGATTCAAAACAATTAGTACAAAATTTAACAGTGATGATTAATTACTACAATAACCGTAGACAATAGTAAATTGCTATCGTTACTTACTTACTTATAACATAAACTTAATTGAAACTAAATAAAAAAAAAATATTGTGAAATTAATAGAATTAGATCTTTTAATTGTATAAGATCTTTGAATTGTGTTTTGTCTTTTAATTGTCTAATTGTGTAATTGAGTAGTATGTGTCTAATATCTAAATTCATCATAAATCATTGTGGATAAATCTTAAAGATTATATTATGTAATGTATGTCGAGTTATATTCCTTGCTATATACTCTCACTGGGGCTATATTACATATAAACATTTCAAAATAAAATATATAAAAAAATCTTTTGAAATAATATATTAATTATTAAATTAATTATTAACCCCTTCCAAGCGGCCGTAACGTTTTTTCGTGACAGAAAAAAAACATCCTAATACGGTGCCGCGTCTACATAGAAGTTTCACTTTAAAAAAAAACGTGATATTATTATAAGGAGGAAAGATTTACATTTTTGTAAATTAGTAATGAATAAACTCAAAAACTACTCGACCGATTTGAAAAATTCTTTCACAAATTGAAAACTACATTATTTCTAAGTTAATAGGCTGTATTTGATTGTGATTATTAATTAGTTGTTTTTTTTTGCAAATCGCGTAAGGTTCAGTTAGTAATACATAAATGTTTATATCGTAAACCCTATTAAAAATATTACAGCAAATTATATTACATGTCATTGTAAAGGTAATAAAAGTAAGAAGCTAAGATTTCTTCAAGATTATTTGAGAAATATCTAAACAGGTTCTACTCGTAATGCAATTTTCACACAGTACCTACTGCGCTATTTTTGTTTCAATTGTACCAACAAAACAAAAATGACAATATAAAGAACATCTCAGTCACATAACGGTTACTTAAACTTCTCCTTAGTATAGAGACAAACAAAAAAAAAATTCACTCTCATGGACAATTAAAGTATAAAAATACCTTTAAATAATTATTATTAAAAAGGTATTAGTTTATAAATATAAGTTTTTCAATATGTTATGGCAGAAAGTTTACTCAGTATTTTTGAAAAATTAAAAAATGTAAGAACCTATTTAATAAAAATTGGACCTAAACGTAGGATAGGCGAAGTAAAGTCACGAAAATTAAAGGATGCTCAGGATTTATTTGTAAAATATTCTAAAACTAACGATATTATAAAAAATCAAATTATACAGGGACAATTTTCTAATTTTGACACTGTGTATTCCGAAAGGAGATGTTTCAGAAATGTATGGCGCCTTGGCGTGGACAGTGTACATTCAGTAGGAAATAGCTCATATTATTTCAAAGCTTTCCTTACTATCCAAATTCTAGATTTTACCTTGGTTTGGCGACAATAATTAATTATATGGATAATATATTGTAACACTGAGACAGTATGGTGGGTGTCGATTGCAGACAATTGACAGTTGTTATATCTAATGTCATATCATATTAGGAGTGTCAAATGTCAAATGCAAAGTCAAATAACTACGATCTATTTGGATTTGGTCACATTGGATCCATTATAATCCATTAATGGATCTTCTATTATTATTAAATCATTGTGTGTTAATTTCTAAAGCTACCTATCCTAGCTAAGTATACGGTGCAATTCGTCGCTTCGATCAATCTGAACAAAATCGTGGCGACAGATTTCCAAGAGTCAACATTGTCGATTTATTGTTACAATATTCACGTTTGCATGGGTTTTTGTTGAGATCTCGGACTCCGATATAGGTAATCTTCGATCGTCAACGATATTAACATACATAGCAATCGGTCTAAAACGACATAATAAACTTAAAGCAGTTTGGAAACGCTTGCAACCAGATTACTAAAATGCGCATATTACTAAAAAAAAGCAATGTTCTGTCTAAGGTGTAACCACATAGTAGGCACCTTTTATATAAATAACAGAAAGGTGTAACTAAATGAAGGTGAGCACTGCATGGGCAGATGGTATAGAAGCATGATAAAATAAAAATTATTTGCACAAATCATTGATACACCAGCAGAAGGCTAATGGGCATCTTACTGAAAATTCAACCTACATAAACATGCCAATGCAAACTTAAATAAGTATTATGGATAGCCTCAGGGATCTCAGATAATTACAATAAAAATACAATTATATTCCTTCTCTTTGCATGCTTATATTTTCATTATTACAATATTTTGCTATTTTTTTAGCTTGACAATGAATGACAATCATGTTATTCTCTAATACTATGGTAACCAAACCAGGTTTGCTCATCTACAATGTACAAATGTAGGGTCGCTACACATTCATTTATAAAATAGGCTTACAGTATGAACCTAACGTGAAACTGGATAATTGTGTGGCATAAATGAAGATTTGTCTTATAAAAATTATAACCCTACACAGTTGCAATTTCTGTATTTTAATATTTGAAATATGACAAAAGTAAATAAAAAAACAGCATTTTATTTATTATTGTTTTTATTTTTCATTTCAATCATCATTCTCTCTTAACAATATGCCATCCAGGACCAAAGCCGGTGCCTCAATATTTTGTCTGATACCGAGCCCAACCCAGATTTATTTATTTATTTATTAAGGTTTGCCAATGAAATTACATTGTTATTACATTGTATGGACAGTTAGGTATGCATAAAGCTAATTTAGGTAGTAGTAATTTCACTTATAGACAAACACAGATACCATACAATGGTCATTACGTATACACAGGATCCCATTGTTCGCTTTCCAGTAGTACAACTGCAGTAATAACCACTTATCATGCCATCCCAACTTACTGCTTGTCTCGCCAACATTATGTATGTATAATACACTTTTCTAGATTGATGGCGATACTTTATACGACCTCATATTAATATGGTATCCTGTTAGGTTGGCATGAGTTCACTAACAACTTCCAGGTTGTTAGATATTTCTGCTTGGAATGACCCATGTTGCCTAATATGTTCCCCATAACTTAGCACCAGCATGCATAGCACACCATGCCACCATCAGGAATCTGAAACAAATAAAACAAATCCATGTATAACATGTTCTATTTACTGTTGTAACTTAACACTGTTATTATTTAATTATTATAATTATAATTTTTAAGATACATAATTATTAATAGATACATAATATTATCATTTAATAGATACATAAAGATACATAATAATCTAATTTTAGTGTAACTTAATTTAAAAGATACAAAAATATACCTCTCTAGGGTGAATTCTTGCCATGATATCATTTCGCTCGGGTCCTTCTGGTATTGAATGAACTTGAACCCTGGTGCGGGGAGTGAACGACTGCAGTTGACTGCTCCATACACACAGTGGCGGCCTTAGGGGGTGGCGAACGGGGCCACCGCCCGGGGCCTCGCGCTTGCAAGGGCCTCGCGCTATCATCCGATTTCAAAAAAACTTTGTAGACCAAAACAAAAATATAATTGCATAACTACGAACGAAATACTATGATATACAGTCTTCGATCAGGTGTATTATAGATCGATGTATACAGCAAAATAACAATAAAAATACATAACAATGTTTATTTTTTGTTATTTGTCTGTATATATAACAAAACCGAAACCATTACAATATGCACCTAAGTCGTACCTCTAGTATTCATTTTAGTTTATCTCTGGTTTTCTGTCGTGATCGTAATAGGTTTTTTGTGAATCTTACGTACCTATTAATATTACAAAAGCGTGTTTATTGTATGTGCGCATTAAAAGTAATAAAATGATTATTTACGTGATCGTGATTCTGGAAGAAAATTTAAATAGGGCAGTTCGAAAAGAAAACTAGCTCTCAAAGGAAAAGGTCAAATTAAAGGTGTTAAAAAAACTGAATAATTCAATTTAATGTCAATTTAATTTTCGTTCAAGAAAAGACTTCACGGAGATTACTGTAAATATGTAGGGCACCACCATTCATAATCACATCACCTATTTTTTTTTCTTTTTTCTTATTAATGAATGTAGTATTTATGTATATATTATATTTATGTATGTATGTATGAAGTTATGTATTTATTTATGTATGCCTATGTATATGTGTGTGTATGGTATATATATATATATGTATATATATATATATATATATATTCTATTATTATTATTATTTCTTTTTGGTTCCTAAGTATTTTTTTTTACAGCCTAGATGTGCCGATGTGCAAAAAGTTAAATAAATAAATAAATAATTATTATTAATTACTACTGAAATTCTAAGTGGACAGACTGTGGGCGACTATAAGTATTAAAAACGGTGACTTGAAAATACTTTGTGTAGTTTGTATTGAAATTTTCACAACTCATATTATATTCAAAATGCATATAAATTTAGTCTGACTATTTTTTGCGAGGTCCCTCCCAATTTTATGCGTAAAATAAAATTATTCAACCTAATAGTCCAGTCAAGGAATGACTCAAAAGAGGGTATAGAGTGCGTGAGCGGGAACCTAAGCGATTTCTTCAGAAACTTATTCAGGGTGCTTAGGGAGATACATACTAAAAGTCATGGCGTCTAGGAGGCGAGCCGGAGGAAGGGAGGGGACAAAGGTCCCGATTTTAGGTTTTTCGGCAATATTTCAAAAACGGTGCGTTGTAGCAAAAAATGTTCTAAGATGAAATAAAAGCTTATAAATTTTTTTATAACTTTAATTCTGTATACTTCTTCCATATCCCCAACCGTTTTTAAACTACACGCTCCTGTAAAAAAAATTGTAAATGTAGAAATGTAGAAATTAAAGTTATTCAGCGTGATGACCATTGTCTGATGCGAAAATTATCTTAAAATTTATTGTAACCTAAGCTGGGAGTACCTCCAAGTGGTGAAGGCTGTAACAATAAGAAATTGCGTTTTTTATAACAGTGGAGAACTGAACAGAGACGGGAAAACAATCATGATATTGACGAAGCTGAATAACTTTAGTCTCTAGGGAGAAAGTGTATGAGAAAGCCTTTGAATCTATCGAGACCTGGGCAGTACTAAATTCTCTTCAGCGGTGCCGGATCGACTACCGGTATATCGAGGTGTTGAAGTATTTGTACTCATCAGCCACCATGTCCGTCAAAGTACACGACACAGCCACGAACCCCATCCAATTGCAGAGAGGTGTCAGGCAAGGGGACGTTATATCCCCAAAACTGTTCACCGCTGCATTGGAAGATGTGTTCAAGCTGATGGAGTGGAAACGACGTGGCATTAACATGAATGGCGAATACATCACACACCTGCGATATGCCGATGATATAGTCATCCTGGCAGGATCCCTGGAGGAACTAGGTACAATGCTCGGGGACTTGAACAACGCCTCAAAACGGGTGGGTCTTAAGATGAACATGGACAAGACGAAAATCATGTCGAATGTCCATGTCACACCCGTACCTGTTGTTGTTGACGGCGCTGCTCTCGAAGTTGTAGACGAATACAATTACCTGGGACAAGTGATCCAGATGGGTAAGTCCAACTTCGAGAAAGAAGTCACTCGTAGAATCCGACTCAGATGGGCTGCGTTCGGGAAACTGCGTCATATCTTGTCCTCCAAAACACTACCTCAGTGCCTGAAGTCGAAGGTGTTCGAGCAGTGTGTGTTGCCAGTGATGACATACGGATCCGAGACGTGGTGCTTTACTATTGGCTTAATCCACAAGCTCAGAGTAGCGCAGCGGGCTATGGAGAGGGCTATGCTCGGTATTTCTCTACGTGATCGAATCAGAAATGAGGAGATCCGTAGACGAACAAGGGTGACCGACATAGCTCATCGACATAGCTCCGGCTGAAGTGGCAATGGGCTGGCCACATAATGCGAAGGACCAATAACCGTTGGGGAAGAAAGGTCCTCGAATGGCGCCCGCGTCTCGGAAAGCGAAGTACAGGACGCCCCCCGACAAGATGGACCGACGACCTGAAGAAGACAGCGGGCATCCGCTGGAATCAGAAGGCTCAGGACCGGTCAGAGTGGCGCAAGTTAGGGGAGGCCTATGTCCAGCAGTGGACCTCCAAGGGCTGATGGATGGACGGATGGATGGAGTTTACAGCAATGGTTTACAGTAATTTTTTCGCACTCAGAAGTGAATTTTCTTTTTTCTAGTGTTTATGAACGAATATTCACTATCGCCAGTTAAGATATTTTTTCGCAAATACATAATTTCCCCGCTTGGCTGAGTATACATCCTACCTTTAAGAGTTGCCCATTTTTTTATTATTAACCCGATTAATAATATCTCAAAAGAAAACAGCTTGAACATGACCTACGTGAATCCGCGTTTTAATATCTGAAAATTGTTGATCAGGAAACCTTTAAAAACCTAACACAGACTAAAAGTGACATATTGCAATCCAATCCTCATTAAATCCACGGGCGTGCAGGGTTCGAAAAAGCATGACCTGTACACATGCAGTAGTAATGTGGGCGAATATCGCGGCATTAGGTACTCGTGGCGTTCACCCATGCTTGGAATGCACTGCCCGCTTTCTATCAGGTGATGGAGTCATTGTGGTTGACCAAAATAGAAAATTCTGAAATCAAATCTAAACACACACATTTTACGGAACGGACAAGGGCCTCGCAAGGATCTGCTGCCCTGGGCCTCGCAATGACTAAGGCCGCCACTGCATACACATGATGAAAGGTTCTCAGAAGATTGTGCAATAACTCCCCGCTCCTGCAGTATGTAAAGCCGGGTAAACAGGTATTGCGAGATCCAGGAGTCCAAAAAACAAAGCCATAGGTAGTTTATATAATTATGCACTTGATCACTATAACACTAATGTTTTATGTTGTTCACTTCACTCCAAAGAAACGCGAATGCCGCCCGATTGCGATACCGAAAAAAATGACAATTAGGGTTCGAACGATACTTTCGATACTGAGTAGGTATCTTTTTTTTTTTTTTTTAATGTAATTTATTATACCCCTGATTTTATTTTTCAGGGACCTTGATTATTAATTTTTTACTGAGTAGGTATCGATACTTTTGTTCGCGATACTCGATAATGAGTACTCGATACTCGTACCTGGTAATTACTCGCAAGTACTCATATGAAACGTCGGTATCGAGTACTTTTAAAATACTGAATACTTTTCAGTATTTTCATATGGAAAAAGATCAACTATGGACCGTTATAGCGCTCGGACTAAACAGAAAGTGTAATCGGGACATGAAATTCACTGTCGACTACCTTTTTTTTTGAAGTTATACTTCTTTTGGCGCAATGGAGAAGAATGATGAGAGTGAATTTTTACGATGCGCGCGCACTCCGACACCTAAATTCTACATCGTAAAGTTAGTTCTAGGTGGCATGGTATCGTAATAGTTCTCGTAATAGAACATAGATGGTGTTTTTACAAGTATGTAGATACAAAATTAATCACAGATGGCGCTTAACACATATAGTTTGGCTATAGAGATTCGTAAATTAAATTATTTCAAAATATTAGTTAATTTTTATTTTTAATATTGCTGTTTTTGAATTTTGTATTTTGAACAATGTTTTTTTAATATTGTTTTTTGAATTTTTTTTCATGCCAAAGAAGAATAACTTCTCACGCGAGTACATAAGTACACGTTTATGTTTTTTTTTAGCTCTGATCGGACTGTGATCCTCGCGAGTACTCGATAGTCGATACTGAGTAGTATCGATACTTCAGGACCGATACTTTTTTGGTATCGATACCTTACCCGTCGATACCACACGAGTACTCGGTATCGATACCAGAGGCCGATACTTCGAACCCTAATGACAATTGACACTTGCTGTGCTTGCTAAACTTCAAAAGTTCTACAGTACAGATAACTAATCACAGACAACATACAAATCAATGTTTGTTTTGACAGTGCCTTATAACGGAGTTATAGTTCCATGGAACCACCAATGTTGTCGTGTGTAAAAATAATTTATTGAAAATAATTTCTCTGCAGAGAACAGTTCATTTAATATTTTTTTAAATATTTTTCCGTGAATTACAAAGTCCACGCCCAAAATAAGACATCTCCTTTTGTCTTTATGTTCTGAAAGCGACACCGAAGCGCAATCCTCTAAAATGGCATTACAGGAAGTGGAAATTTTTAATTTAAAAACAGCTCTAAATTTATTGCCTTTGATGTCGGATGATGAACTTAGTATTAAGCAACTAATTGATAGCATAGATTATTATGCTCCTCTTCTCACTAAAACAGAATGTAAAAATAAACTGATTTCCTTTGTTTTAAAAAATAGGCTATCTCAATGTGCCAAATTAAAATTATCTGAAAGCTATGAATCAGTCGAGGTGTTATTAAAGGATATGAGGAGAAACTTACTGCCGAAAAAATCATCAACGGGACTTTTAACCAAACTGCAGAGTACAAAACAAAATGATAGATCAATTTCAGATTTCGGAAGGGAAATAACGGAGCTCTTTGTCGACCTTACGATTTCACAGGCCGATGGCGACATGGCTAAGCATAGTTTTCCTTTGTGGATTCACTACAAAAAATATATAAATTACAAAGAGCAAGGATTCCTTATTTCTGTGGCCAGTTTCATGCACAGTAATACCCGTATAAAAATAAAAAAATAATATTTTACAACAAAGCAAATACGTTATTGAAATATCATGAGATGATATTGCGATGTCTTCGATATACGTAGTACATTTTACCAGAGTTTATCACATAAAGGTATACTCGTATATAGATTAGTTAGGTTTTAATGTCAATAAATAAATTACATTTTTTTAAATTTATTTATCATTTAACAAAGGTTACATAAAATAGTAGCATTAGATAGCATTATAAAAACCACTGAGGTTTATGCGTTAATGCTATATGTTTACATCAATTTTTAACTTACAAAGTATGCCATCTTATAGTACCTATAGCTAGTGAAAACTATATATGTATATATATGTTAAATTAATAGTTAGTTAATGGTTGTTCTAACAATTGTTTAATAGATATGACTTTAATTTACTTTTAATATTATTTGGCTTTATTTCATCTCGTAGGTCAGTAGGCAATGAATTAAATAAGCTGTACGGTTTACTTATGCTGATGGCTTCATTTTATTATAATAATAATTTTAAAAAGTAAACTGTGGGAGTTTGACCCAATACATTCGTGTTTTAATAGTCAATTACTTTTAAACCGGTTGATAACATGTAACTTCGTTTTGCATTACTTCCTTCCTCATTTAAAAATTAAGTTCAGAATGAATGGTTCACCCAGCAAACATAATAATATTTTCAAAAGATTAGTTCGGGAACATTTTTCGAAAACTTCACCTAATCCTTGAATCTGTCGAGTTTTATTTCCACCTTATAGTATTTTTATGTATTGGTATATAAATATATATTAATTTATCTATTTATGTATTAATATTATTATATGTATGTATATTAAATTATATTCATATATATATATATATATATATTTATATCTTAAATAATTTTCTCTTCATAGTTAGCTGTAAATATTTTCTTTTTTTTTCTTTTTAAATTTTATTTTATTGTGTACAGTGGACCCCCGGTAATCCGACAAACATTTTGCAGGGCAGTGTCGGACTATCGAATTTGTCGGATTATAGAGTACTGCCTAAGACCCCCCTATAGTCCGGAATTTTTTACAAAAGAGTACCTTGTAATCCGACAAATTACAGATCCAATGATAAGTTTCTATATGTTATATTGTAGGTACTCTGAAGTACAAATCATACTTCAATAAGTATGTCCAATTTAGTAAATTAAACAACACAATAGTTTTATTATAAAATTAACGTCATTAAAGTGACGTAATTAGTCAAATTCAAACTAAGCAATCAGAATCAAAACAATACCCTACGTGTCGAGCACAATAGTGGTGATGCGTACTTACAAGTTATAACTTGTTCAATCATGCATTAGCGAAGATTGTCAAAAAAATATTCAATAATAAATAATTAGACCATGTCGGATTACAGGGGGTGCCGGATTAGACAGGGGCCGGATTACCGGGGGTCCACTGTATTTACGCCTACCTCGCATTTCTCTCCGTCACACTGGGTTGGCTGGTAGAGAATGCCAATAGGCATTAAGTCCGCCCTTTGTCAAACCTAGTCTAAGGTTCATACAATAAAGAATAAATAAATAAATGGTTCATAATATTGAGTTAAAACTAAACTAGTAAATCAAATTGTAATTAAGTAGTTAGATACAATAACATAAAAGAACATACAATTGATTGTAAAAGCAATAATTTCATAATAATTACAGATATTTTTCTAACAGAAATTTTATAATAAAAGACCAAACTATGTCTGACCACAGTACAATACGCAACAAAATTTCAACTCGAAATCTTGTTTTTATATAATTTCTTTTATTTCTTACTCTCATGAATGTACAATAACAAATTGAATAGTATAATTCCGTATATACAACAATTGGTTTTGGTATCATTCGCGTTAAGATAACAAAACAAGTAATTATTCCTGTTTTTTGGCCTCACACTTAAGCCTAATATTTCTTAGCACTTTATTCAAAAATTCTAAATCAAGACTATCATATCGAGTTTGATAATAAATGATAATCGGTTACCACATTCACAAAACCAGGAAATTGACAGGCAGGTGCAAGATATGCTAGAAAACGGTATAATAGAAGAGGCTAGGAGCGCGTGGTCTAGTCCATTATTGTTAGTTCCGAAAAACAAGACTCCACAGGTCAAAAGAAATGGAGAGTTGTCATCGACTATAGGAAATTAAACAACCAAATTCAAGATGACAAGTTTCCATTACCAAATATCTCGATTCTCTTTCAGGAGCTGTGTATTTTTCACATCTCGATCTATACCAGGGATTTTATCAAGTCAACCTAGATAAGGACTCCAGACCATATGCGGCATTTACTACGGGAAAAAATCAATTTCAAATGACCCGTATGCCCATGGGAATAAAGTCTAGTCCTAACGGGTTCAGTAGAATGATGACTTTAGCGATGTCGGGGTTAAACCACGACAAATGTTTAATCTATCAGGATGATCTTGTAGTTTTTGGTCGGAATTTACAAAGTCATAATCCGAATTTAATGGACGTATTTAGTAGGCTACGTAAAATTAATTTAAAATTAAATCCCGTTAAATGCATCTTTTTACAAAAACAAATTTTATATTTAGCCCGTGTTGTAACAGATAAAGGAATTTTACCAGATCCCGAGAAAACCAAAATTTTAGAGAATTACCCTAGGCCGCAAAGCGTAGATGAAATAAAGCGCTTTGTCGCCTTTGCTAACTATTATAGAAAGTTCATTCCAAATTTTTCAGAAATTGCACTACCATTGAATAAAGCTTGTCGCAAAAATTTATCGTTTCTTTGGTCAGAGGAGTGTGAGCAGTCATTTCAATTATTGAAGACGGCGTTAACAAAACCGCCCGTTCTCCAATATCCAAATTTTTCATAAGAAAATGAATTCCTATTACAGACAGATGCATCGGGAAAAGCAATAGGATCCGTATTATGTAACATGGATGGACGACCGGTCGCATACGCAAGTCGAAGTCTAAATAAGGCGGAGCTCAATATTATCCTACTATTGAGAAGGAGCTGTTGTCAATAGTATGGAGTGTTAAATATTTCCGACCTTATTTATACGGAAGACGTTTTAAAATCCAAACCGATCACAAACCACTTGTATATCTTTTCAGCATGCGCGACCCGTCCAGCAGGTTACTAAAATTTAGGTTACAATTGGAAGAATATAATTTTACTGTCGAATACTTGAAAGGACAATCCAATTCTGTAGCCGATGCATTATCGCGAATTAATATATCTTCAGAAGATTTAAAAACAATGAACGATCAAATTTCATGTGTTATGACAAGAGCACAGTATCAAAAATTAAAGAATAGCGAGAAAGTTAGTATTAGCGATTTGGCGGATAATATTGCCACAAGCTCAAAGTCTGATCAACCTAGAGTCGTGGAAATAATTAAAAAACCAAATCTCTATACTGAACTTTCGTTAATTGACTGTAGGAAATTAAGGAAAATGGAATCAGACGGATTAGTGACGGAAATTTACAAGAATTTTTCTTATGTACCAAGTAGATCTACCATTTATTTATGTACAATGTCTAAACCTCGATCGCCGATTACGCGAGACGGATTGGTGAGAGATTTGGCAGTTATGTGCAAAAAATTAAGTATTAATTATTTATGCATCCTAAGAGATGAGATGAATAAGGAATTTATTAATGGAATAGTAGATATAATAAATAAATTAGATAAATGGACCGGTCCACGGATATGTAAGTTAAATAAGGTACAAAGAATAAATAATATAGATAACAGAAAGGTTATTTTAAACGACTTATACTTATTAGCGGAGCAGAATAAAATTCTTAAATCCCAACACTTTCTACCGCCTTTCCTACAACATATTATTATCATACATACTATATTAAAATACAAAACAATACAATTATATTATACATTTTATACAACTTTAAATTTCAATGGCGTTTGTTTCTCAATTCAGCTAAAGTTCTTTAAACACAAGTTAAAGGCACATAACTGTTTATATTAGATATATATATTTTATGGATTATTATATGTATGTATAGTATGTGTATTTGAATATATGTAAGTATATGTAGAATACTGTTCAGGCATCAAGCGCCTGTCAAAACGCCATAGCATATTCGCGTGTGGCGAGCAATACGTCTATTTTGTGTATCTCTAAACGGAATTAACTTTAGCACGAACAATACTTTTCTCCTCGATCCCTAGTCTATAAGGTCGTCGCTGTACCACACGACTTGGATCTATTAAACGAATCTCTAACTGTCCAGTAGTCACTCGTGAAGTTGTTATCCCTACCGAAAAGGACATGGCAAACTCCTGAAGAATGTCAGTTAATTGTTGCTTAGACTCGAAAGGTATGTCGGTAACAATGGTAGTAAAATCAGTTGTTGTCTTGCAGTTATTTCTCTCACATCTATTTACACTAACACAACGAGAAAACGATAGTCTGTTGTAGCTCATGTTAACATTAAGACCTTGCATCAAAACCTCTCGACCAATCATAATATCACTCCCCAAAAACGGATCTGGTACTACATGGAATAATATGTCTAAAGTCAAGTCCTCTATTTTTACTTTACATAAAATTTGTGTTGTACTATACACGGAAGATTGACCAATTCCAGTTAAAGTTACCGTGTTGTGTAATCGTTTACCCGGGAATTTGGTTGCAATAGATTCTTTTACGAGAGAGCACTCGGCGCCCGAGTCATAATAAAAAATAAACGACTCACCAGAAATAGTCAGTTGTCCCGTGGGGTTATTGATGCTGCACAAATCCACACGGCGCTGATTGCTGCCCTCCATTTTCATTTCGATGTTACCTCCACTGCCTGCGCTGCCGTTGTTAGGAGTATTCTTGTTTTTTTTTTGAGAAGTTGGGTGGTCGAGGGCAGTTATTCGCGAAATGACCAGTACCACGACATATATAGCAAATAACACCAGGCGCATTTGATTGTTGCTTTTGATAAGAGGTGGCACTAGAAATGGTATGATCATTGGACCTGATAGTATTCTTAGAACGATAGTCATCTTTGCGATGTCCTAGCTTCCCACACGAGAAGCACTTCATGGAGCTCGGAGTTGCAGCTGGTCTAGGCCGCTTGCTACTGGTAGGCCCGATGCTCGCCACAGTATCGTTCCTCCTCTTCAGATAGGTGCAGGCGTGAAGTTCACGTTGCAGTTGTTCACGTGTAGTCACTTCGGTAGTGAAAGCAACACGTTGCAACCTTCCATCAAACTGGGACAAGTGCGCTAGAATCATGGCTATTATAATCTGTTCCACTGACATATTCTCAAAACGAGCGTGTAATGAAGTAGATAGTCGTGCAGCATATGATGCAATATTTTCATCGTCTTTAGGCTTGTTATTCTGCATGTTGATGAGGGTGGCTGCCGCAGTCTCGCTCAGGCCATAGCGTGCCAAAAATAGATCTTTAAATTGGGACCATGTCATGCCACTAAATGACACTTAAGACAGCCATTGCGACGCACTTCCCTTCATAGCTCCACAAAGAGCAAGAAAAAAAGCGCCTTGCCCTCGTTCACTCAAACATAACTCAGCAGTAGCACACCAAGCACGCGCATCAACATCTGTTTTATCTGGATCGAAATCTGGCAAAACAAACTTTGGAGTACTCACTGGCCGCATAGACTCAATTAAAGCCATCATGTTTTGGTCTTGTGCTTCCAGTAGCGTGCGCAAAAGATTTTCATTCACATGAGTCCCATCCTTTTGAGTCCCGTCGGTCCCATCTTCTGATGTCGCATCTAGGTTGGCCGGTGTAGGCATTTGCGGGCTCCTCTGGTTATCGGACATTAAGAATGGAACGTGGTTATCGATGAAATAAAGATTCTGTTTACTTGCACTTTAATTTATTATCACCACACTTCACTTGTAATTATATCACTTAACCAATATCACTACACTCACTTAGACAGTATTTAGTTTTAATCTAAACTTCAGACTATAGCAAAACACTTAAAGGGAAACTGACAAGTCTCTCGACGCGCGAGTATCTCCGGTCCCGATCTTTTCGAAGAGTAAAACAATAGTGAGTCCCTCCCAGGCTCCGTACTGTGTTTTTAAACCCACCGGAACACCCCCGCCACCAAGAGCCATGTCCAAACGCTACACGTTTGCGTTTTCGTTTTAAAATTAAGTTACATATCCGGCGTGAATAATAAGGTACTGTCTTCAAATTAATGATTAATTAGCAGCATATCCACATTACGTAATTAAATGAGTTATTAATCTTGAATAATAGACTAAGACAAATTTTAATTTTATTTCATTACACACTAAAAGAAATCAAACTAATGCCATCTGTTGGTAACTTATCAAAACCTCGTACAAAAGCGGAATTTAATACCAAAATAATTAGAAAACCATCAAATAATCATAATTACAGGGATTGTAGCTTATTTTTAAATAAGAATTAGTTTAATTAATTAGCTTTGATTTTAAATTAATCTGAATATTAAGAGAAATAATAAATCGATACATCCTCTAGATTGCCAATGGTAGCCGCATGTGTCAATGACTGTGTCTATTAATAAATATTCTGTCGTATCTCCTGTTACTTCACTCAATATGTGTGAATTTACTTTGTTTACAATATCGTTTTTAGGTGCTAGAATCGCTCTTTCACATAGATATTGATCTTCATATATATTGTTTTGCAAATCTGGGTAAACACTTGCAATTAGTTCTGAATTACTCTGTACTAAGTTACAAAAATTTTCCGTTAGTGTCACACAGCTCTCGGCATCAGTTTCCAAACGCCCATCTCCAATTTTTAATAGTGTTTCAGCATAATTTCCAGCATTCATGTCATTGTACAGATGCACCCTCATGTTCGTTGTGAGCATGAATTGCAATGAATTTGTATTCTATCAAAGGGCAAAAGGTATTTTTGATAGTAAGACACTTAAATGATCCACTAGCCTGGATTATAGGTGCTCGACAAATACATGACGCCTCTGAAATGTGAAGCGGCTCAAATCGGCCTTAATAAGTGTTGTGTAAACATCGCGAAATGTGAGAGCACTTAATAAGCGCGCTCAAGCATCGCGCCACATTTAATGTCACTGTGCTTCATAGTCTGTTTCTATCTTTATCAAACTTATGCAAAGTATAGCGAAAAGAACAAGGATGGCAAATAAAAATATTGCAAGTCTATAAGGTAGTTCGAAATTTTCAAACGTAAATCTTGAGAATTTTGATTCATTTAACGAGACATAATGCATGATGTCAATATAATGTCTACAGTTCAAACAACTCGCTCCGCGCATTATGAGAACTCAACTTCAAACAATTTTCATATGTAATATTATTTTTTCATCTCGTGTCACAATACCTAATCAGTATCTTAAACAGTATAATACAATAAATTATCGAATTAAATTCAAAAATTTATTTATTTATTTATTTAACAGTTTATGCACACGTATAACAGTGGTTACAAAAGGTCATAAAAGTAATTTTGTACATAGGCAATTCTAAATCAAGTCTAGAACAGATTAACTACACAACTATTTTTCTTCAGGTCGATACGTGGGTTGTATCTAAATTACAGTGACTAAAATTTAATCCATGTAACATCGAACGACAAATTTTACTATAATTTGTTAAAAATTTTGATGATTATGATTGTATTATAAAGGCAAATTATCCTTGATTAAAGGTCGGCAGTATTGTGGACAGTTCGAGGACGCTTCGTTGTTATGAATGGCTCGCAATAACGTCCCGGTTTCGTAGAGTTCCTCTAAAATATTAATATAATTTCTCGTTTTAATAAAACGATTAATAATACGATTAATATAATAGATATATCTAGAAGGGTGTCCTTTAAATGTTCGACTATATTTATAGCTTCTATTTTTAACAAGAATCTAGTATTTGAATTATGTAACAACATATTCAGTAAGATGATTCTTAATCTGGTCTCATCCTTACATGACTACTTAAATATAGTAAATAAAGTTTTTATACTTACTGTTAAGAACAAAATAAGCGTAACTTTTTAGGCGTCAACCCATTAATGGCCCACTACTGGGCACGGGTCTCTCCTCTTGACGAGGCCTAGAGCATATTCCACCACGCTGCTCTAGTGCGGATTGATGGATGGGTTAGTGGCCAACCCGAATGTCGGAAGTTTTTCAAACCACCCGAGGTCCTTTGACATGGCTTAACAACTGTTCCATCCATCCATCCATCTGCCCTTGGAGGTCCACTGCTGGACATAGGACCGCTCCATACTCTAACGGAAGTAGGAGTTTGTCGAGCTCCGTTCAAAGTACAAGCGCCAGGAGGCCCGAGCGCACAGCCTCCCGCACGCCGCCCCTCCCCCTCCCCTTCCATGCCCCCAAAACCAGCAGTGACTCGCAGAGCTCGGATTCAGAAGATAACCTTCCCCTTAATTTAACCATTAAAAAATAAACAAATAAAATTTACTACAGTCAGCGGCATGTCGGCACATACGTTGCTATGCTAATTGCTAGCTTGCGAGGTGAATTAACCTACTTCTCGACTTTCTGTTTCATTTTGATCCGATTCATTGTAATTAATGTAAGTTATTGTGTACGGGCTAAGCGCGTACAAATTAGCGTGTCATCAATTTCTTTAGTTCATTGCCTTTTTGTTACAATTCAATTCAGTTCGCTATTAGCAATCATCGGCATCGCGCGGACTCATATATCATTTATCAATCACTATTCGTTATTTTTCTTCACACACACACACACACACACACACACACACACACACACACACACACACTTACTTTATATGCCTACTTTATTTATAGAACAGAACATAGCATCTTATTCATTAGTAGGGAGACAATAAAATGCAATTCTTTAAAACATTATTTTTTACAATCAAATATATTTATGAATTTCCTTTGTTAAGGCTCTATAACAATACTCGTTACTATTATGGATGGAACAGTTGTCAACTAATGGTGTGTGTGTGTGTGTGTGTGTGTGTGTGTGTGTGTGTGTGTGTGTGTGTGTGTGTGTGTGTGTGTGAAGAAAAATAACGAATAGTGATTGATAAATGATATATGAGTCCGCGCGGTTTTCTAACATACTTCAAAAACTAGCACATTAACACACCTTTTTTAGTACATGCATTGATATAAACCAGGATATTATGTGCAAAACGACAGCAAAATCATTGCTCTCTACTGATATCTTAATAGGGTCTTGGACTGTAGTGTTGAAACTATGTGATAGGGTAAGGTTGCTCAAGTCGTACTACCGCCTAAGTCGTACCCCAGTGATATTCCAGCTGTTGCGTATAAAAATTGTCATCTAGTGACGTCGATCTGAACTAAATAGTCAAGCGAGCACGTGAAAACAATTGGAAGGCTGGCCGTCTTGCGGAGCAAAAATAATCAAAAAGTAAGTTTTTTCAACAGTTTTCAATTAAATTTTTAGCTCGTTGGTAAGTTTTTTATAAAAAGAGTGTAATTTACAGCTTATTTTTTTGCTCATATCTATTTCTAATGATAATCTGGCAGTCATTTAGGCACACTCAAACATAGATTTTTTTTTAGTTTATAACAGTAATTTTGTTTTGAAATTTATAATACCTGGCTACTTATGTCGTACCTGTGGGGAATTCTTTACTCGTACCGGTACGACTTAGGTATTCAGAAAATTTAATGTTTAATTTACTTAACTTTTTTACCAGGAAATAAATATGGAAAAGACAAAGTATAATAGTTGGAAGCAGGAAGATATGAACGAAGCTTTAGAGGAACATCGGAATGGTGAAATTGGATTTAATGAAGCTTGTAGAAGATATAATATGCCACAGCCTTCATTTCGATGACATTTGAGAGGACTGAATAAGATAACAAAATTTGGAAGACCTAATGATACTGTCATCAGATATGGAAGAGATATTGGCACAGCATTTGATACATTTAGAGACTTGTTTTTTCGGGTTAACTACGACTGTATTTAGAAAACTCTCCTTCGAGCTTGCTGAAAAATTTCTATTCTAATGGCACTAGCCACTAGACTGATTTTGTGACAATTAACCAAAGAAATGAAGCGCTCATAGCCCTGCGGCTTGTGTCGATCCTAAGTGATCGACAAAGTTAAGCAACAGCGGGCGCGATCGGTAGTTGAATGGGTGACCGCTAGTGGCAAAAATTCTTGAGCGTTTTCGTGCTACGGAGGACACCTAAAGCCGTCGGTCCCGGTTGTTATCATAAGATAACAGTCTTTAAGCCATGTCGGAGGCCCTCGGGCTGTTCGAAAAACTTCCGACACTCGAGTTGGCCACTAACCCCTCCACCAATCCGCACTGGAGCCGCGTGGTGGAGTATGCTCTAGGCCTCCTCAAAGAGCCTCGTGCTCACTAGTAGGCCATTAATGTGTTGAAGCCAACCAAAGAAAGACATTTTAAGTTGATCTTAGAGATTCAGGGTGAATTCTTTGTAATTTTTGTTTATTTCAATGTGATTTCTTGTTATTACCTAAGTATTTTTCTATATCGCTTATGTCTTCACGAAGGTCTTATTCTAAGTACGACTTAGGCTAGACGTGGTACGAATTAAGCGACTAGGTGCCTTAAACGTACCGAAGGTACATTTGTGTAAATCGTTAAAATACCTATGTTGATAAGAGATTTTTAAATTTCTATGAATGTTGATTAAAAGGTAACTAAATAAAGATTCTATTCATGCAAAAGATTTTGTTTTATTTGAATGGCATTAAATATTACAGCATTATTTCCTTAAGGGGTACGACTTGAGCAACCTTACCCTATCTACATTATTTATTAATCAAAATCACGCACAGTGTCTAATAACGAATTTATTTTAAAACAGGTAATAACTATAATATATATACTACACACACACACACACACACTATACTATAATATATTGCTAAGATTTTAAACACATACAGATAATGAATACATACAGGGTTATTGGTTATAGGTCACCATCCCGTGAAGGGGTAGTAGGATACATAATGTACTTAGTCTGGCCATAAATACTGTTAAAATTAAAGAAATAAACAAAATATTACATTTGAATTTGGAATCTATCATGTTTGTGTACCATGTTTGTGTCATGTGTGTGAATGTTTGTGTACCGGGCTTTTAATAAGTACAATGAGACCTCCTCTGTTCAACCCAATAATCCTATATAATAATCTTGTAAGGTCTATTTTGGAATATGGAAGTGTAATTTGGCGTCCACATTTTGCTACTTATATGTTACGGATAGAGAGAATACAGAAGAGGTTTGTGAGGCATTTGGTGTGTTCCAAAGATAAACCAAAAGGCGAATATTCCTATAAAACGTCAATAGAGCATTATAAAATCAAAGACTTAAATACTCGAAGAGATGCACTTGATCTAGTCTTTTTATTCAAAATCATCAATAGTCATTTACATTGCCCCCGACTTCTCTCTAAACTCCATTTCCGAATACCATACCATATGCCTCGTCGTAAACCAATACCCTTCTTTGTTCCTCCACCACGTAGAACCAAATTGGGCTCAAACTCCCCGATTCCTAGAATGACCAAACTTTACAATAGGTAAGTAAGTGGATTCACCACTGACATTGACATAAATCATATGTCTATAATTAAGTATCGGAAAGTCATAAACAACATGTGAATTGAGTTTTAGTTCTTTTGTTGTTTTCCTGTTTTGTGTATTCCATTTATTATAAATATGCTTTTTTTTAATTACGTGCAGGATCAAAAATACGTGTACCCATTTGTATAACAAAATTTTGTACGTGTAACCTAATATTATTTAAGATTTGTTATTTCAAGTATGCGATGTTTGCCTTTAAGTGGTTGTGCATTTATTGTTTGTTGCGAAAGTCTGATAAACCTATGTAATTTTTGAAATGTTATAACCGTTGGTGAACTATATAAATAAATAAATAAATATAACATCAAAAATTTTTCATTTCGAAGCAGCCTATACCATACTTTTCAAGAAATCACAAAAAATTAACACATCTCTGAAACGGTAGACTTTTAGATAACTAGTACCCGGATGACCGAGCTTTGCTCGGTTTAGTGTTGCTTAACAGCGCCATTTACTGAAGTAGCTTTAGTATTGCTACTTGCCAATAGATGTCAGGAAGAGTATATTGTAGAAGTTTATCATTGCCTGAAAACACCGATAAAACGACATTTTCTAAAAATGAATCCTAACTAGATCGATTTATCGCCCCCGAAACCCCCTATATACTAAATTTCATTAGCTTGTTTATTGCTAGCAAGGCTTGTTTATTTTGCATATTTCCATAGTGTTATGTCTTATGGCATTTTACTGTGGGGCAAAGCAGCCGGTATAGAACAAATTTTTGTATTACAGAAAAGAGCCATTAGAGCTATTTATAAACTAAAATCAAGGGAGTCCTTGCGTGTCAAATTTAAACAAATAGGTATACTTACAGTAGCTTCCCAATATATTTATAATAATTTAGTGTTTATACGGAATAACATAACTGCATATAAACAAAATTGTGATTTTTCAAATCGTCAAACAAGAAGGATGCATCAATTGGCTACCTCTTCGTACCGTCTTTCTAAAGTGCAACGTTCTTTTATGGGACTAGGTATAAAATTTTATAATAAAGTCCCAAAACAAATACGTGACTTACCGGTGCAATCTTTTAAGAAACGTGTAAAGGCTCAGCTCTTAGGCAAGGGCTACTATAGCATAAATGAATATTTAAATGACAAGGATGCTTGGAAATGACTAGCTAGGCAACCAGTTCTGCACAGGTTAAAGAATACCTATTTTTGTAATAGATATAAGTTTTATTTTTAAAAGATGTGCTGAGGAGTTTCTTTACGGCTTTTCTTCTCCTCCATGACAAAGCACCTTTCCGAAAAGCTGGTAGATTAAAAAAATGACGTGCATAAGAGTATCAGTGATACCTACATGAATAAAGATTATTTCATTTCATTTCATTTCATTTTCATTTCATTTCATGAAAATCGTTGGAGCCGATTCCGAGATTCCAATTATATATATATATATACACAAGAATTGCTCGTTTAAAGATATTAACAATTTACATTTTTATGATTGGATTTTATGTACATGCATACATGACGTTTCTTACTATGAAGGGATTCATCATTCATTCGTGAAGGGATTCACAGGATCGTAACCAATAACCAATAGTCCTGTTAACATTTTGTTCTTGCAGTGGAAGAGTTAAGAGTTAAAACACACTGATATTTTTGGCCTGGGATTTTTCATGGTGAGTAATTTATTTAAAACTTGTGAAACCGTTCTCTCCTATGGGCCTAGTACCTATGTTTTAAAAATAATGAAGTGTACAAATCACCTTAACGTATCTTAAACAGCCGGTCGGATGCATTTTTCATAACAGCATTTAATTCATTATTACTGAAGTAATAGTAGATTTCAAATGGAGGCGAGGGAATATTTTTTTTTGCTCTGTTGATAAGTACACTGCCACCATGTTTTACGCACACTGAAGAATTTCCTGTCAAGCCCTTAACCTGTAACAACGAAGATGTGTTGTGTATTCATAATATATACCTACTTAAAAAGAGTTGTAGCCGATCGATGTCTGTGCATAGCAGTCATTTGAGAAAAAAGTAAAAAGTGTATAAGGACCAATAAAGAAAACTAATACTTACTCGTGACAGAAATAGTGATTTGTGGCAAACATCACAGTCGTGTTTTTCCCGCACGTTCCACTCTCCAGACTCATGTTTCTTATGCTGAAAAATAATAATATTTATAACTCATAATATATTCATTCATAATTTTAAAACAATGAAGTTTAAGACCGACTTGCATATAATTTTAAAAATTATTGATTATTCGATTAACTATGCATCAAATAAAGTGAAACTTTTACGCCCCTTATAGATACTTGGTTATAACAGTGATACAATAACAATAACTTACAATTATTTTATGTTTACTGGCGCACGTATGTAGCTCGTCTTCTAGATCCTGTCGTTGGGTCATCTCAAAGTTTATTAAGGATCTGAACACGACCAAAGAGGGTTGTAACACCGTTAGTGGTGTCTGGGGATCCGTCATTATCGACATAAGCAGAGAATCGATCGAGATCATAGTCGGCTCGCAGCTCGTCTGGGCTTCCTGTTAGTATTGGACAATCGGTCTTTAGTATACATATTGGTGGGTTCGCAGGAATTACATAGCTATCCCCCCTAGCCTTTTTATTGAAACTGGCCAAGTGGATCCGTTCAACTGAATTCAACGGCGAGCCATTCGTCTTGTCGACGATCCCAAACTTACAGACGGACTAGAGTCGCTTGAGTTGAGGAGAGATGTAAGCTCTCTGTACCGTCTGTATAATGGAAAATGTTCTGAAGAACTGTTTGGTTTAATCCCTACGGTTAATTTTCGTCACCGCACATCACGGTGACCAGGTTCCATCAACACCACCTGGATACCTGCCTGGCGTTCGTCCACAGTTCCGTTCTCGCGTAATTTTCTACCCCAGACGTGTAAACTGTGGAACGAACTTCCTGTATCGGTGTTCTTCTCTCCAAACTATAACATTTCAACACAACTATCAAGAAGCAGATCTATTGTTTTCCTCGAGGACTGCAACGCATTGGTGACGCCTCCGGTGTTACTAATGTTCATGGGCGGCGGTGATCACTTACCATCAGGTGACCCGTCTGCTCGTTTGTCTACTCAAGGCATAAAAAACTCCTCTATTTTATCCAAAGTCATACAAACATTATCCATATCACAATTGTGTAACATTTCTGTACTTCTACAGGAAGTACTAATCTCATAGGAGGGAATGGTTTCATAAGTTTTAAATAAATTACTCACCATGAAAAATTTCGCACTATTTAGAAGCCAAGATCTAGGGGCAAAGTATACACTTTCAGTAACATTGTACCCCGTAGATATTGAGCATGAGTATGCTTTAGGGAAAACAAGAATGTACTCCCCAGGCTTTTGCTCAACGCGCGAGAGAGTCACATTCTGCTCTCGAAGCAGGTTCGGTGGAATCATAACAATGTCCGACGGCAACCAAACAGTTTTATTTTGGCACACCGTCGGACAAAGCGTCTCCACCGCTTTACGGAACACATCGCTTTGTTCGTTAGGGATCCCATACCTAAAAAATTCGAACATACATTTGTTAAACATATAATACCAGCGGTACAAACTCAGCGAGAAGACAATACAAGCCTCAAGCTAGCATCTACTAGTCTAAGCAATAAGTTCAAAATGGTGACAAATAGACATACTGCTCTTAAAAATACGTGCGATAGCTCATTGTGTTCGGAATGATGTCTAGAAAAATGTTTCGGAAGCGTTTACCAGAACGTAAAAAATCGCAAAAGTTATTAACAAAATAAAGTTGAAAAAAAGAGTATTTTGTTTTTTGTTAATTACTCCGAAACTGTTAATATTTAAAAAAAATTAAAATAAGATTCCAAAAAATAAAAATTTCCAAAAAATAACTCTCAGCTTTCGTAACTCTATCTCGGTTATTTATAACTTTAATTTAACGCTGAAAATGGGCCTCCACGCGGCATTTTTAGTTTGCACGCGTGGCGTCAAAACCGAGTACGTCACACCAAAAATTTTTTTAAGGTATTAATTATTACTTAATAAAAAAAATAAAAATAAATGAAATGAAAAAGAAAGTGATCGTTACAGCCATCCTTCCTTGTCTAACGTATGGCTCACAAACTTGGACATACACAAAACAGGTGAAAGAAAAAATTTGAATATGCCAAGCTGCAATGGAAAGATCCATCTTAAAAATACGCAAAATGAATAAAATACGAAATATCACAATAAGAAAAAAAACTAAACTAATTGATTTCTTACACCATTCTATGACATTAAAGTGGAAATGGGCAGGTCATATGGCCAGAATGGAGGACTCTCGATGGACCAAACGAGTAATAACATGGACGGGGCCTACGGGAAAAAGGAAGCGTGGTCGACCATCTAGAAAATGGATTGATGACATTAGAGAAATAGCGGGAGACAAGTGGTGTATTGAAGCGAGAGACAGACAAAAATGGTTAAACTTGGAGGAGGCCTTTACCCAACAGAGGGGTTCTCATTTAATCTAATAAAAATTTCAAATAATGACATTTAGAAAAACATAATTTTTATCAATTTTTAAATTTAATTTTGTTTTTAAATAAATTCGTTAATTATATTTTAATTTGCATGAAATGACTTAACTATTTAATTTTAATTGTATAATTTAATATTTTTTAATTTTGTTTGGATGATAATTGATGACTATAATTTTATTTATTTTTTTAATTTGTAATAACTTTAACTTGTTTTACTTGTCCTGTTATAATTATGTAAATATGAATTTAAAATTATGTTATGTAATGTAAATGAGAAAATAAAAAGGCTTTATTATTATTATTATTATTATTAAAAAAAATAAAAAAATATGGTGTATTTGTAACACTTCAAAGAATTTGCTCCCGTAGGTAATTTTTCGTAAAGTTAATTTTTCAACAACTTAGACGATTGTTAGTTAACTAAATTTTCTCGAACTTCCATTTTCATTGTACATGAAAAAAAATGTTTAACTAACTGTCGTATAAATTTTTCGTTTATTGGAGCTCTTCTTATATACATACTGAACGAGATCATGTCATAAAATTTTAAAACTTTTTGATACTTTGTTTATAATAATTTTATAAGTTGAACAAAAAATGAAAAATTCAAATAATGTTATTGAAAAATATTTAATTTCAATTTAATATTACATAATCGTTCTTGAATCAATAAAAGACATTTATTGTCTTGAAAAAAAATGTTTTTTCCTCATTCGTAAATGAATTCGAATTTTCGTAAATAACAAAAACAACGGTATATAACAAAGTACAGATAATTTTTTTCCGATATTCAAATAATCGAGATTTAAAAAAAAAATAACAAAAACCAAAATACCTTTTTTTTCAACTTATGCAATTTTTAAGGTGCTGGTAAACGCTTCCGAAACATTTTTCTAGACATCATTCCGAACACAATGAGCTTGTAACGGTCTTTATCTAAATGGTACTAAAATTAAAAAAAATCATATCTAAGTTAACCTACTTTTTATTTATATTTACACTTAACAATAATATTATAATAATTGAAATAAATAAAATAACTCTTAATATAAAAAATAAAATTTATCAAATGTAACTCAAATAATAAAATTCACAGACATAGACGCGGTATGTGCCTTGTTGTCTATATCTGCCGTGTACTTGCGCTCGCGATACGTTTTTTATGCACGGGACACCGGTCACCGGAGCGTAAACACCTCTCGATCTTAATTTACGACGGTGCACTAAGTTCGCTGAATTGTTACTGCTTGTAACGCCTAGTCTAGTATTTCTTAAGTTTACTAAACCATTTAGTACTAAAGCTTATATTTCGAATCGTTTATTACGATAGTGAACGATCACGCAATAAAAAGTGCTGTATTATAACCCCGACTGGGTGAGTGTTGCAAAATTTTATTCTTTGCTTAAATTGTCTTATATTGTTGTACTTTTCTGTAGTTTTAGATAATTCATTTTTGCTGTCGTGATAATTGTGACGCTTGTAAATATTAATTCCATTATTCTTCTTATTTGCATTGAATACGTTGCAAATTTAAATGTTTTTCTACCTACATCATTAGACGCTTATTCATATCGAACGTTAAAATTGCATTACTTGAAAAGTTACCTTTAGATAAAGGTTTTAAAATTAAATTGATGTAATTTTGGATCGTTATTACGTAATATATTAATTGTTCTGGGGTAATATCTCCGGTCTGGATTCCAAATTATGATGGTAATAATTCTTCTTTTTCACCATTTTAACGTTCGAAGTCATTTTCATTTTTGTGTTTCTTTGTTGTGAATGTAATTCAAATTGTAGTACATCGTTATAATTTGATTATTGACAATGTATAGTCCGGGTTCAAATCCCTGCTTTAGTAACGCTCAACGAACTAAAGTAAATTATATTGAACTTCCATCCTACAAAAAATATTTATATACGGAGTCCGTATATACGGATCCCATAACCACGTACGACGTTGAGTGTTACTTTTATTGTTACCTAGATTTAAGTTAATTATGTATGACTGCCGCATCATTGATCACTATTCATTGCATAGTCTCATTATCACTTCTTCGCTTTTCACCTGCAATTCGCTTTCCGTGATGCCGCATTCTGCAGTCTACCTGTACATCCAAGCACCTTGCTATAACGGCTGGAAAACATAATTCCAGGGTTCTCCCGCTCGGGTAGAAGTACCATCGTCACGACCAGGCTGCCCCTACTGGACGCTGGACGGAGCACTACAGCCCGATCTGCTGTACCTGACTTACTGCACCTGTGTCTACTCGCTACAGAACAGGAGAGTGGTAGTGACAAGGATCCTTAATTTAATGCGGCACGAATGTACCCACGACCCTAAGCTGATTAAACCGATTAATATTTTTTATCTACGCTGTTTCTTTTATATAACACCGGCTAGAAGTGTTACAAGCTATCGCACGTATTTTTAAGAGCAGTATGTCTATTTGTCACCATTTTGAACTTATTGCTTAGACTATACGGGCCGTGCCCGATTCACCGATTTTACGATAATTTTTGTAGACAGTTAAGACTCACTCATGTGTGTTACAATTTTGTTTAATTATATAACATGTAGATACGTACCATATTTTTGGGGGACCACTATGCATATATTCCATCCACGGCAACCCATGAGGGTCTTTATGCCAACAACTTGTTGAGAATATCATTCCCAAGTGCAAGGTCGGAACCGTGACGCCCAATACTCGGCCCAAATATCGTAAGATATTGCCTTTGTTTGTTACCAGGTTCTGAAAAGAAATAATATTGTGTTAATGCAAAACGCGGCATCTAGTCAATCAAGACCGCTCCACTGACACAAAGTTTACCTTGAGATTCCATGGGTGAGGTCCGAATGTATCGTCTTCATTGCTGGGAAAACCGTATCCGGCGGTGCCTGTATCTATGCTGGCAGAAGACATACATACGTGTTCGCTTCCAAGTAAAACTAGTTTCCAATATTCCTCTTCCACGTCAGAAATAGATGGAGTCGTGTTTGGAAAGAATGTTTCCCGTGCATTTGATGCGATCTGTTTCAATTATGATAATATTAAAAAAATATTAAACTCTTCAGGCCCTTACAATATAAAACCGCGAAGCCAGTCATGTGGCCGCCTACTGTATCTAAGGTAAGCAGCTGTAGTAATTCTGGGTTCCTACAATTAATAGAGATGTTGACTAATTTTTGGGATTCAATTTCATTTTACAGATTAACCTGAAGAGTCGCGAAAAAATATAATAGTAACAATAATAACTATCAATTTAAAAACATAAATAATAATTGATTCATAAAAACCATTATCTTTCCCACCAAAACCGTCACGTGACATCGCTAACCAATACATATTCAATACTATCGGTCGACTGAAGTGTGTTGAATTGCATATAAAATATGAGCATTGACGTCATAAGCTCAAAATGGCATGTGACAGTGGGAAGGGAAAGGGAGAGTGAGAGTAAGAGAGAGAGAGAGAGAGAGAGCGGGAGATGGAGTAAAGGGAGAGGAGATACGTACACACAAATTTTTACCTCTAAGAACGGTTTTTTTACTATCTCTTGATTTTTTAAACCAACCAAAACTATAAAAGTTTAGTAAAAAGTATTACTACTTTCATTGATTGTTAAGCGATACGAAGTTGAGTGCTGCTAACTTTCGATGTTTAGGGCACGTACATTTCAATGTTAATCGTAACGGAACAATTAAGCAACTCCAATGTTTTCAATGGTCAATAGTGACAGCATTTCCAAGAAATAACAAAATATTGTCCAGTTTATTTCTTCTTCTTCTCTTTTTTGACCGGAAATGGATCAGATATGCCTTTCATGTCACTGATGTCCATAGGGGGACGATAGCCACTTACCATCGGGTGGACGGTTAGCTCGTTCCCCGGCTAGTTCCATAAAAAAGCTCCTAACCTTCTTGAATGAAGTTAGATTCATTCTTCGTCCTGAAATCGCGCATTCGTCAGCCTCATACAGGGCCTGAATAATGGATTGATCATCTTCGGAAAAATCGCTCTCTTCGTCGGACGATACAGATCCACTAAGGATCTTATGTTGTCTTTGCAGTGGTTCAAATGCTCTCTTCGTCATTTTTCGGAATTTTGCATACCAAGCCCGTTCCAGACGAGATATAATTTGGTCCCTTTCAACTGAAAATGTTCATACATTATTAAATTTTTTTACGAAACAATTTTATTAAATTGTATTCATGTTGAAGCGCTCACAGGCCGGCGCCTTGCGTCGATCCTAATCGATTGACAAAGTTAAGCAATAACACGGACGCGGTCGGTAGTTGGATGGGTGACCGCTAGTGGCAAAAAATTCTTGAGCGTTTCCGTGCTTCGGAGGGCACGTAAAGCGCTCGATCCCAGTTGTTATCATAAGATAACCGTCGTTAAGCCATGTCGGAGGCCCTTGGGTGGTTTGAAAACTTCCGACACTCGGGTCGATCACTACCACCCTCCACCAATCCGCACTGGCGCAGCGTGGTGGAGTATGCTCTAGGCCTCCTCAAGAGGAGAGACCCATGTTGACAAGAATGTAAAAACTACATTCTACATTAATTTTTTTACTGAACTTATTATCAGAAAAGTAATAAAAAAAAACAAAAAATCAAAAAATCCTTTATTCCAGAAATTTTACATTTATTGTAATGATGTGGGATCTTTCCATTTAAGTATAAAAAACTTGTATTTGGAAAGTCCCCTCTTCCCTGTGTAGTGTAGTGATTCTGGGATAAGCTATATTGCTATATTATGTTTATAATTAATAATAATTATAGTTTATGTAATTAAATGTATTAATTAGTTATACACACAAGTGAACATAACAAGTAAGTGAACATACATAGTGAACAAAAATATTGCATTTAAAGCCCAAAAGAGGTGCATACGAGCTATGTGCAATATAAAAAGAAAAGATTCATGCAAACTACAATTTAAAAGACTAAAAATATTAACTCTTCCTTGTTTGTACCTACATTCTGGAATGTGCAATTTTTATTAAAACAAACATGGATAAATTTGAATTAAAGACACGAGCGAGACACCCTAATAAATTGCAAATAGTACCGAGCAAAACAAATATGTTAAGACAAAGCTTTTTTTGTATGGCACCTATTATATAATTATAACAGAATACCAGCAGATATAGGTACGTAACATTAACCAAGTGGATAGTTTTAAAGAACAATTTGCTTCTATGCTCATTGACAAATGTTATTACAGCATTCAGGAATATTTAAATGACAAAGTAATAATATGATATAATTATATTTTTATGATAGACGGTTGGATGGTCTGATTTAAATTATTGTAATTGTAAATTATTATAGACATGCGTTTGATTGGTTTTAATTTTTATTTATTAAATTGTAATTTAAAATTAATTTAATTTGGATAGGGATAGCATTAATTTAATCTAATTTTAATATTATGTAATTATTGTACGCCTCAACGAGGCAGGACATAGAGAGACCTATTACATGTAAACTATTATAATTATATTACAACTAAAATTGTACCTATAGTCCACAATAAATAGATTGATTGATTGATTGATATAAATATTGTAAGGTGTACCCCCGGTAGCAGGCAAGAAAAAGTATAAAAGGAGGATGGTTGACGCATATGGCTCATTTGCTCGTGGTCTAAGAGCCGTTGAAGAACGACCTTCACCGATCTGATAACTCGATGGGACATATTTTTTATCAAATATAATTTATAAATAAATATGCCTATGATAACTTGCCTGTCGAAAAGTTTTCATAGCTATTTTTAATTTAATTAATTTTAATCGATTTTTTTTCGTCACTTTCACTCATGTGATAACCGAATGAGTTTTATCTCAATTGATAGTTTTTAACACAGAGAATATGCCTAGGTAGGCTTGCCTACTTATTTCTATTCATGGCTACCTGGCAAGTAGGTGTGAACAGGTGAGAAAATATAGGTATTTACACCGATCTGTTAACCAATTGAAATTAATATCATAGGTAGATATTTTAATTACAAAACCAATCATATAGGCTTGCCTACAAAAAAATGTTCATGAAATAGTATTGCCAAGCTTTAAAGGGTATAGCCGGATAGCCTTGGGAAAAGTGCGCCCAAACCTTGGGGTTCGAAACTATGTCCAAATGATCCTTTATATAGAGATAACATGATGTACAAAATTTCACCCCCCCCCCCCCACTACCCCTCAGGGGGCTACGGCACTCAATTAAACCGAAAATGATTTTATTTTTTTTCTCCAAATCTATGTAACTGACGCAAATCAAATTTTGCACAAATATTGTGGTAACTTAAAGTAATAATACAAAAAATCAAGAGCTCTCTAAGTACTCCCTATATTGAAAAAAAAAAATTAAAAAAATTGGAACATCCTGTATAATGATTTCCTTTCGTGGTAAAAACACCTTTTTTTTCCAAATATGTATCAACATCCAACCTACGTAATCTCCAAGTTTGGTCTGTCTAGCAAAGGTGGAACACTACTTTTAGTTCTACTAAAGTTTTAATGCCTGCTTTATAAGGGAATAGAATCCCACGGTTTTATTTTTTTCTCCAAATCTATGTAAGTGATGCAAATCAAGTTTTGCACAAATATTGTGGTAACTTAAAGTAATAATACAAAAAATCAAGAGCTCTCTAAGTACTCCCTATATTGAAAAAAAATATTAAAAAAATTGGAACATCCTGTATAATGATTTCCTTTCGTGGTGCAAACACCGTTTTTTTTAAATGTGTAATTAAGGAAAATATGATAACTCTTTTTACTTATGTGTCATAATACATAATTCTATTAAGATTACATTGTATCTGGGACAAGTCTATAGATTCAATAAGTATCACGGGGTAACGAATAATTATAGCTTTATTAAAGGTAATAATAACGGTAGTTATAGCTTTATACGGAGGAGGCTCATTCGACGGAGTTTCATACGGCGGAGATTCTTACGTGATATACAGTGACAGCCTAGCGGTTAGAACGTTGGTCTCCCGAACGCGGGGGCACGGGTTCAAATCCTGGCACGCGCCTCTAATTTTCAAATATTATGTGCGTATTACTAGTTAATTATCACTTGCTTCGGTGAAGGAAAACATCGTGAGGAAACCTGCACACCGGAGAGTTCTCCATAACGTTCTCAAAGGTGTGTGAAGTCTACCAATCGGCACTTGGCCAGCGTGGTAGACTATGGCCTGTACCCCTCACATTGTGAGCGGAGACCCCGAGCCCAGCAGTGGGACAATTATGGGTTGTTGCTTTGTTTTTTTAGCTTTATATTCGTTTTTGTAAAGTATATTGTTATGAGTCAACTGTAATATGATGTTTATTTTAAATTGAGTTTAATTTTTTTGGTAATACATGTCACCAACCTCAAATAAGTTTTACTTCAATCGCGCGTAAAGATTACACGCGCACACTTTTTTTTCTTATCCATCCATTTGCCTCTGTTAACTGCACGCCAAGTTATTGACTATCGTGGCGGATTTTATCTATAAATTAGATATTATTTCATCCGCGTTATTGACGTCGCTAAGGAGCCTTTTTTCATATTTCTTATTTAAAAAACAAGCAATTTTACATAATGTACCAATTTTAGGTAAGATTTTACTATCAACTTTAAGGTCGAGTAAATGATATTTTTGTTTAATTATTCCATTAACAGATTCTTCTACCCATCTTACTTTGGTATCGAGCTACGATTGATTTGATTCTGAAGTATCCAAGCTGTGCTCTACTTCTATTCCCTTATAAAGCAGGCATTAAAACTTTAATAGAACTAAAAGTAGTGTTCCATTCCATCTTTGCTAGACAGACCAAACTTGGAGATTACGTAGGTTGGATGTTGGTACACATTTAAAAAAACGGTGTTTGTACCACCAAAGGAAATCATTAGAGAGGATGTTCCAATATTTTTAATTTTTTTTTTCAATGTAGGGAGTACTTAGAGAGCTCTTGATTTTTTGTATTATTACTTTAAGTTACCGCAATATTTGTACAAAACTTGATTTGCATCACTTACATAGATTTGGAGAAAAAAATAAAACCGTGGGATTCTATTCCCTTATAAAGCAGGCATTAAAACTTTAGTAGAACTAAAAGTAGTGTTCCACCTTCGCTAGACAGACCAAACTTGGAGATTACGTAGGTTGGATGTTGGTACACATTTGGAAAAAAAATGGTGTTTTTACCACGAAAGGAAATCATTATACAGGATGTTCCAATTTTTTAATTATTTTTTTTTCAATATAGGGAGTATTTAGAGGGATCTTGATTTTTCGTATTATTACTTTAAGTTACCACAATATTTGTGCAAAATTTGATTTGCGTCAGTTACATAGATTTGGAGAAAAAAAATAAAATCATTTTTGGTTTAATTGAGTGCCGTAGCCCCCTGAGGGGTAGTGGGGGGGTGAAATTTTGTACATCATGTTATCTCTATATAAAGGATCATTTGGACATAGTTTCGAACCCCAAGATTTGGGGGCACTTTTCCCAAGGCTATCCGGCTATACCCTTTATAGCTTGGCAATACTATTTCATGAACATTTTTTTGTAGGCAAGCCTATATGATTGGTTTTGTAATTAAAATATCTACCTATGATATTAATTTCAATTGGTTAACAGATCGGTGTAAATACCTATATTTTCTCACCTGTTCACACCTACTTGCCAGGTAGCCATGAATAGAAATAAGTAGGCAAGCCTACCTAGGCATATTCTCTGTGTTAAAAACTATCAATTGAGATAAAACTCATTCGGTTATCACATGAGTGAAAGTGACGAAAAAAAAATGATTAAAATTAATTAAATTAAAAATAACTATGAACACTTTACGACAGGCAAGTTATCATAGGCATATTTGTTTATAAATTATATTTGATAAAAAATATGTCCCATCGAGTTATCAGATCGGTGAAGGTCGTTCTTCCACGTCTCCTCTACTATCGCCATCGCTCGCTACGGACGTCACACTTGCCTACGGGGGTGCACCTGAGCTAATTCCTTTCAATTATATTTTCCGATGTTCAATTGAGGAGTGGCGGAACAAAAAATGATATTTCCACTTTTTGTGAAAAAAAAGTTAAATATCACATTCGACAGAAAATCATGAATTGCATCATCTTTTAGGCTGGTGTGGTTCAAATCATGTTTCTTCTTGTAGTAAATAGCCTCTGAAGTTAGAGGTTTGATGCAGATCATGATATTTTCATGTTTAAAAATATCAGTAAACAAAATCAGAACAAAACATGATAAATTTCATACATTTCTGGTACACCGAACTAAAGTTGGCACAAAATCGAATATTTCCATGTAAAATGAACTTATTACTTTATATTTGCTTAAATCCTGGGGTGTCGAAGCTGTAAAAAGTATTTTATTTTGTCTGTGGTTAGTCTGTTCGTTTGACATCTGTCCAATGACCACAGTTTGTCATTTGTCAATGTCGTTGTCGTGTTTGTAATGAAAATTTTCATCTCAACGGATAAGAGTTGCGTAATAAGCGTATTTTGCAGTCTTTGATTTTCAAGCACATTCAAACATGTCTGATCAGTCAATTGTTGGTGCACTCAATAGTGGAGTGAAGAAAAAGAAACAACGAGAAAGGAAAGCATTAACCGAAAGAAATTATAAGTAAGCTTTTCAAAATAAGTTGATTAGGTATGTGATGTTTATTCTGTTCATCGTCATTAATTTATGAGCTCTGCTCCTGTCTGTGGAGTTAATTATTTTACAGTTTACACGATTTTAATGTGTACATAATTTTGTTTTAGATACGTCGACAATGACCCGCTCTGCGTAAGATTTCAACGTACCTGTAATCATGGAAGTAAGAGCAATTTTAAATGTAAACAAATATCGCAACGAGACGTCGTACGAAACCGAAAAATGTTTTATTCAACATCCAGAAAAGTCAACCAAGATGGGTATTTGTGTCGTCTTATAAGTGCATTTGAACCCCAACGTAGAGGCAAAGGTACCCCACGTCCTTCTGGTAAAACGAAACTTCGAAAGATAAGTACTTCATTTTTCATCTATGGGAAAAAGAAAGCAATGAAAAGGGTATGCAAATCATTTTTTATGGCAGTGTTTTCAATCAAAAGGCAGAGGCTATCAACTATTATCAAATGTGTGATGGATGGCAAAGTTCCAAAGGAAGAAAGAGGAGGTGACAAGCGTTCAGCGAAATCTGCAGAGAAAAAAGAACATTTACGCAATTTCCTTCGAAATCTTCCTTGTACTGAAAGCCATTACAATAGAGCGAAGAGCAAGAGGGTATATTTGGATGCAAGTTTGAATATAAAAAAATTGAGAATGCTTTACAATGATACTGTAACAAATCAATTAAAAGTCAAAAAATCAATGTTTTACGAAGTGTTCACATATGAATTTAACATTGGATTTCGGTCACCTGCATCAGATGCTTGCAGTGCTTGTATACTATTGAGCAATAGTGTTAAAAATGAACAAGATTCAGCCAAAAAGCAAGAACTTATGACAAAACTTCGTATTCATAAATTACGCGCAAACTTTTTCTATAAACTTTTGAAAGAAGAGGTTGATAATAGTATCACTATATGTTTTGATCTCCAGCAGGTGTTTCCTCTACCCCGGACACCAATTCAAGAGGCATTTTACTCCCATCAGATTAGCCTATATAACTTGTGTGTCATGGACCTAGCGCAGCAAAATAATTCTTGCCTGTATAATTGGGATGAAACAGAATCTGGCAAGGGTTCTGTGTCAATTGGATCTGCACTATACTGCTTTTTGAACACTATAACAATACCAGCTAATGTGAAATTAATAAGACTTTTTTGTGATGGCTGTGGGGGACAAAATAAAAATAGCCATGTTTTGCATATACTGCTATTTTGGCTTCGAAATAAGTCCCCCACATATGTTAAGGAAATACAACTTTACTTCCCAGTACGAGGACATAGTTTCTTGCCAGCAGACCGTTTATTTGGTAGAATTGAGAAAGATGTGAGAAAAATACCAGTGATTACTACGAGGCAAGAATATTTTCAAATATTTTCAAAACATGGCAGAGTGTGTGAGCTTGGTAAAGACTGGTATCTGTATAATGTAAAAGGTTTAGAAAATCATTACAAAAAACTTACAGGTATACAATCCATGAAAAAAATAATATTTAAGAAGTGCAAATCTTCTCATGGCAGACAACTGAACTGTGTAGTAAAAGCTTCTCCAAATTATAGATTTGAGTCTGAAGAACAGTTTATATCACTACTGAAAAGGGGCAAACGTCACCCAAGAAATTTAGAACAAATTCAAGATGACCGAGGACTGAGTGCTGCAAAGAAAAATGATGTGACCAGTCTATTAATAAAACAGTTCGGTACCGATTGGGAGAACCTGTCAGCATTAGAATGGTACAAACGCATATTAAGTGATTCTAGAAACACGACAGAAGAAAGTGAACAAATTGATGATGATGAAGCATGTATTTGCACTGAGATGGATATAGAAGATATTAGAATTTAATTTTTAATAATTAATTGTGTATTTGTCACATTTTTAATTACTTAAAATTAAATAATTCATATAATTCATTAATAAATAAAATTAAATAATGTTATTTCCAAACATGACTTTTTCAAAAGATGCTATTTCCAAACTGTTTGGTACAAATCATGATATTTTCATCAGATCAGGTCAAAATGTGATATTTCCATTTTTAACATAAGAATAACTACATAATATAAGTAAAAAATAAAAAATAAAGAAACATGTGTATTACCATTTAGCCTTATTTATTTATTACCACTTAAATTTTTAAAAATTTTACAGATGCAAAGAAGTTACAGGTTTTTTACCTTTTGTGAAAAGTTGGACATTATGGAATTATCATTTTTTGTTCCGCCACTCCTCAATTATCATTTATTTTGAATTAATGTAACGCCTGCTAAAGGATAATATTTGATTCGTGTTTGTGAACAATTTCTTTGTGATAAAATTATTTCATCATAATATGTGACGTCACACTAGGGGGGGAGATCTCACAAATGTGACCAGCTGTGACAAGGACGGGGGGATGGCCCCAAAGATGTGCGCCGCGCTGCTGCTGCCGTGTGCATCGCATGTCGTTGCCCTTATTTTACGCTCCATGTAATTAATGTTGTCTGTTTGGCATGGTCTCAAAATTATTTATTTACTGCTTATTTAGGATCATAATTTATAATACTATAATATCTTTATTACAATTGGTATTACAACCTATTCATAATATTATGAATATTATATTATGTATTATATATATATTATTTAATAAAATTATTTATATTATGTACTCAGTATTTACCTGTACTAATATTATAAAGAGGAAAGATTTGATTGTTTGCATTGAATAGGCTCCGAAACTACCGAACCGATTTGAAAAATTCTTTCACTGTTGGGAAGCTACACTATCCCCGGGTGACATAGGCTATATTATATATTTTTTTACTATTTTTTCCGAAGCGAGGGCGATTTCCTGGTATTGTATAAAAAGTAAGATATATAATGTTAGACGCATTCTTATAACGTCTGTATTTGTCAACACACACCAGTGTCCAATAGATCGTTGAGCAAGCCGCACATCTTTTATTTAAAAACAACCCCTTCAAGCAACTATCGCCTTATGCAATATATCATATGGTCCAAATTCGAGCCGAATAGAAGTGAACGCAGTGATCAACGTAATTCTGGACATGAGAATCATTAGGTCGGATGTGCACATACGACGAAAATGACTTTTTAGTATACCGATATTAAGTTTTTGTTTCTCTTTCCAACGATCTGACCGTGGTATCTCTATCTCTTACCGTTGTAAAGATACACTCATGCATAATGTCGGTTATACAGACTTTTTCAAATACCCGAGAGCCATAAGCATTTATATTTACTTAAATCTTTATGCACCAAATTATTAATAGTTTTATGATCCGTATTTCAACTTAAACTATTATGAATCAAAAATGTTTGGCCTAATACGCTGGTAGCATCAGCAGATATGCATTTATGCGTGTAAAGTTTACTTCAAATTGTAGTACGTATCTTCAAATATAGTATTATGCTTGAAAAAATGTTGCTTATCGCTACAAAGGCATAAAGTCTGTTCTTAATATAGGATTTTATTGTTGTAATAATAATGTTTTGTATGAATATATTTCAGGCATAAAGTCTGATGTACAAAAATTTTATAGATTAAAAATTGTATTAAACTCATTTTAACAGTTAGGGTGATACTTGTAATAAAAATTAAAAGGTACTATTGCCTACAAAATATTAAAAAAAGAATACTGACTGAAATACTTATAGTTCAATAATGCTGAAGAAAAAATGTTTGTCAATTTTGTTTTTGCTCTCCTGAAAAGTTAGCATTTTACACATCCGACCTAATGCTTCTCATGTCCAGAATTGTGAACCGGCCGGCAGAGAACAAAATAATCGCATGCAGCTACTGATAAGGACGAACCGAGCGAGTTCTTTACTGAGTTAGTTAGTTAAGAAGTTTTGCTATTCAATTACGTTATTTTGATCGCAATTATTTCGTGTTTACAATGGCTGAAGAAGTGCAAAAGTCATTAGATTTGTTAGAATGCATCGTGAATATATTGAAGAAGACACACGTCAACTTGAAAAAGTGACCAAAGGCTAGATTAACTAGAAATTACCTCGAAGCTCGGTTAAAAATTATTGACAACCATTGGAAGGATTACAAGCAAACTTATAGCGACATATTACGCAACACGCCGAAGGACAAGCGAGACAAGTTACCCTTTTTTATAAACGAAGAATTTTTTGAACATGAAGAAATATACATCTCTTTAGTAACTGATGTCAAGGATATGTTACCCTCTTCTCAAGGTTCGAGTTCAAGTTGTACTATGACACCAACACCGGTTAATTCGGAACATAAGCAAGTTTTATTACCTAAAATACAGTTACCGACTTTTAGTGGTCAATACGAACAGTGGCTATCGTTTCACGATTTATTTAATAGTTTAGTTCACAACAATGAGTCGCTATCCTACGTGCAAAAATTACATTATTTGAAGACTAGCCTCAGCGGCGAAGCTGCTTCAGTTGTGAACCATATTCAAGTTGTGGATTCTAATTACGAACATGCATGGAACCTATTGAAAACAAGGTACGGTAACAAAAGATTAACTGTGAATGCTATTATGAAGAAGTTTTTTTCGCAAAAAAGAATGTCAATGCACACATCGGTTCAGATCAAAAAGATATTAGATATTACATTCGAATGTTTACATCATCTTAAGAATTTAAATGTGGAGACTGAGAACTGGGACCCAGTAATTATTTTCGTCATAGTTCAGAAACTGGATTCGGAAACACATAAATATTGGGAAGAATATGTTAGCAGCAAATTAAATGAACCTGATGATTTACCCTCGCTTGATATGTTTCGAAAATTTTTAGAAGATCGTTATCGCACCCTGGAGCTCATAGAACCTGCAGCACAAAAATCAAATCAAGCTTCTATACGTGAAAAATCCTTTCATGTCACAACTAACGTGGAGAATACAAAGACATGTCCAAAGTGTAAAGGCTGCCATACACTTAGCCATTGTAAAGAGTTTGGGAAATACACACCTACTCAGAGAAGTGAATACATTCAAACAAACAACTTGTACTTTAATTGTCTTACATCTGGACACTCTGTGAGGCAATGTCGAGTACCATTATCATGTAGATTATGTAAAAGGCGTCACCACACTCTTCTTCATGAAAATAAACAGAGCGATTGCACACCGGGCAATACTGAGAAAATACAACAACCCAACGTGTCACTACATGCAAACGTGAAGGAGATTGAACAACAAGAAAATACCGACATAACTATGTTGCACGTTGCTACAAAACAAAGTACAGCATTATTAGCGACAGCACTCGTGCAAGTTAGAAGCGAAGACAACTACACGATTACTCTTCGAGCTTTGATCGACCAGGGCTCACAGGCGAGCTTTATAACCGAACGAGCTGCACAATTACTCAAAGCCAAGAGATATCCTGTCAAGGGCACAGTCGTTGGTGTGGGTTCAACCAGAGAAGATATCAAGCACGTAGTTCAGATTAATATAGCATCAAGATACGAATCATTCAACTTAAACGTCAAAACATACATCATGTCAAGGCAACTGACTACTAAAATCCCATCCCAACTAATCAACGCAAGCAACTGGTCTCATTTGGAGGGACTAGATTTGGCTGATCCAAGCTATCACAAACCAGGATACATAGATTTACTGCTGGGTGTCGACGTATATGCACAAATAATTCAAAACCAGCTAATTAAAGGTCCACCAGGTTCTCCGTGCGCTCATAAAACAAACCTAGGTTGGATTTTATTTGGAAAACTGGAACAAATAAAAGAACAACATCCTATAGTAGTAATGCATCATCAAGTCATAGAAGAAGATTTTTTGAAAACATTATGGGAAATAGATCAAGATTCGAAAAGAAAATACACTAAAGAGGAACAATTATGCGAAACAATATATGAAGAAAATTATACAAGAAACAGTGAAGGTAGATACGTTGTCAGACTACCATTTCGACACAACAACCCATTATCGCCTAATGGAAATACCAAAGAGATTGCAAAAAAACGCTTAGATCAACAAGAAAGAAGACTTCAAAAATCGCCAGAGTTAAGAAAAGAGTATGACAAGGTATTAGAAGAATATTTATCAATGGGACACATGGAAGAAGTACCTAAAGACGAATTAAACACTCCATCGGTCTACTTACCACATCATGCAGTAATTCGACGAGATAAAGAAACAACAAAAATCAGAGTAGTATTCGACGCTTCCAGCAAGGGAGAAAATGGTATCTCGTTAAACGACGAACTTCTGATCGGACCACAACTGCAAGAAGACTTACGTAGCATAATTATGAGGTGGCGAATGCATAAAGTTTGCTTTGTGAGTGACATCATAAAGATGTACAGAATGATTTTATTGAGAAAGGAAGATACAGACTATCAGCAATTGCTTTGGCGAAGGAAACAAGAACAAACCGACGAAAACGATAAAAGCACACCAATTGCAGAAATCAAAGATTATAGACTACGAACAGTCACTTTCGGTACAGCAGCGGCTCCTTACCTTGCCGTCAAGACGTTAATAAAGCTTGCAAGTGACGAAGGTGCTGACTATCCCGAAGCTGCTCGTATTATACGCGAAGATTTTTTTGTCGATGACCTTATTTCTGGATGCGACACAGTAGATCATGCTATTCAGATCAGTCGAGATTTGAGAACTATTTTACAACGAGGGGGATTCGAACTTCAAAAATGGGCCTCTAATAACACAGATTTTTTAAAATCCTTGGATGCCGACAAAATTACTACTAAGGCAAATTTTGATATTAAATTAGACGGCACTGTCAAGGCACTTGGCTTGTCATGGAATTTGGGGGAAGATGAATTTCGATATCAATTGCAATTAGAACCAGTATCTCAAAATATAACAAAACGAACAATTCTATCAGACTTACAGAGGTTGTTTGATCCTTTGGGTTGGATAGCACCAGCAATTGTCACAGCTAAAATACTAGTCCAAAAATTGTGGTTAGAAGGAGTCTTGTGGGATCAGGAAATAAACGAACAATTAAGAGAAGATTGGATATCAATTAGACAGGATTTAGAAAATGTTAATAACATAAAGGTTAAGCGTTGGCTGGACACATTGAGCACTGAAAAAGACAAGATTACTTTACATGGGTTCTGCGATGCCTCTATGAAAGCATACGCTGCTGTGGTCTATTGCCGTGTGGATTCCAAATTACAAGGCATTAAAACTTACCTTATCGCTGCCAGGACAAAGGTAGCGCCTGTAAAAACAATTTCATTGCCACGACTCGAGTTGTGTGGCGCAGCTTTACTAGCGAAGTTATTGCACAAAGTAAGCCAGGCTATGAGGATTTCTTCAGAAAATGTTTTTGCTTGGACCGATTCTACAATAGTTCGGGCATGGCTTTCCGGAGAACCGAATCGTTGGAAACCTTATGTTGCAAACCGCGTCGTCGAAATTCTGGAACAAACTAGCACATCACATTGGTTTCATGTGCAATCAACATCCAATCCTGCAGACATAGCATCAAGAGGGTCATCTATCTCAGAATTGCAACATCAAGACCTTTGGTGGCACGGACCTACGTGGCTTAGCAATGAAACTATTGAGTTTACTAGACCCACAATACCATCTACAAATATAGAAAGAAGAAAGGAGACACAATCCTACGTAAGCATTACAGAATGTGAAGAAAGCTGTATCAAAATCGAAAATTACAAATCACTTACAGAACTAGTTAGAGTCATAGCACATTGTAAAAGATTTTTGAATATGAAAAGACACCCCGATAAATTAAAAGAATATATTACAACTGAAGAATTAGAAGAAGCTTTAGAAATTTGCATAAGACAAGTTCAGGAAAAGGAATTTTTTGAGGATATACGTAGACTGAAAGAAAATAAAGCAGTAAGAAGAAATAGTAATTTAAAAACTCTAAATCCGTACCTTGACAGCAAAAATATCCTCAGGGTGGGCGAAAGACTAAGAAACGCTGAAGTTGATGAGAATCTAAAGCACCCTGTCATATTGGGTAAGAGAAACGAGCTTGTGAGGCTCATACTAGCTGATGCACACCTGAAAACAATGCACGGTGGAATAAATTTAATGATTACTTACCTGATGAGTAAATACTGGATTCTGGGCTGTAAAGGTTTAGTAAAACAATACACACATAAATGTCTTACCTGTGCACGGCAACGTGCAACCAGACAACAGCAGCTGATGGGTGACTTACCGGAATCACGCGTAACACCCTCTCGTCCGTTTTCTCGAAGTGGAGTCGACTTTGCTGGACCTGTCTACGTTTTAAATAATAAAGGACGAGGTGCTAAAACACATAAAGCATATGTATGTATTTTCATCTGCATGGCAGTGAAAGCCATACACCTAGAATTGGTAAGCGATCTGACATCCGAGGCATTTATCGCTGCATTTAAAAGATTCGTCTCTAGAAGAGGAAGATGTAACGAACTGTGGAGCGATAATGGCAAAAATTTTGTAGCCTCTAATAAGGAACTTCGTATAATGTTGAAGGCAGCTGGACTTGATATACCTAACGATGTAGCAGAACAGCTAGCGAATGATGGCACCCAATGGCATTTTATCCCGCCATATTGTCCAAATTTTGGTGGTCTTTGGGAGGCCGGAGGAGAACAGCATCTCCGAAAGATTCTGACTTCAAATTTAACATTTGAAGAATTTGCTACAGTACTGACGCAAATAGAAGCATGCTTAAACTCTCGTCCTCTCACACCAGTAAATACCGATGTCGATTTAGTACAGGATATTGAAATACTTACTCCTTGACACTTTATGATTGGAGAAGCACTCATAACAGTTCCAGATCGTGACTATTCCAATACCAATATAAACCTATTATCCAGATGGCAACACACCCAAAGATTGGTTCAAACGTTTTGGAAACGCTGGCAGACTGAATATTTGTCACATTTAAACCAACGTCCCAAGTGGCTCAAAAGAAACTCAGAATTTGAAATTGGAGAGATAGTATTACTCAGAGATGAAACCATGCCTCCTGGCAAATGGGCGTTGGCAAGAATTATGGATAAACATCCTGGACGCGATAATAATACGCGAGTTTATACTGTGCGTTACAATGGAAAAATTACTCAAAGATCGATTTCGAATTTATGTCCATTACCTATTTGTACAAAAGATTAGCTTCAATTTGTAACTGAATGTACCTCACAACTTTATTTGTGCAAATTTATGTACGTTAAATTTTTTCGAGAATCTTTATTTAACTTCAGTTTCTTTGTATACTAGTCTACTTTCATACTATTTATTTTTATTACTTGTATACTTTTAAAAAGGTCTTAAGCCCTTTTTGGTGGGCGGTATGTTAGACGCATTCTTATAACGTCTGTATTTGTCAATACACACCAGTGTCCAATAGATCGTTGAGCAAGCCGCACATCTTTTATTTAAAAACAACCCCTTCAAGCAACTATCGCCTTATGCAATATATCATATAACAACTACTTACATGGTGATAAAGTGTCGCATGGCAGCAAATACTTGACATAGAGTTGGTTTAATTTCTTTTCTGGATTAGGTCCCCTTGTGAATCGTATTTCTTCAGCTACACGGCTCCACCGTTTGCGTTCTATGACTTTCGTAAAACCGCCATGTCGCTGCACTATTTCGTGCAATTTGCGCAAATTTACCTCCATGCCTTCATACTGAAATTAAATTAAATTTTTTATTATATTACTTGCTGACCTGACGAACTTTGTATCGCCTAACATTCAATGTATGTAATGTTTGTTTTAATAACTTATAAAGTATAGCGTTTAATATAACTAAACCATTTTTTTAAATACTTAAGATCAGTTTAATTATAAAATATTCAAGTATATATGATATAAAGTCCAAACGGTTATTATAAACAGCTTACCAAAGGTGCTCGCTTAAAAACCACGCCCTGTGAAGCTAAACATGCATTGATCGTTGACATTTCTCTCGGTTCGGGTCCCCACCTGCTATATAGGCGAGTAATATATTGATTTGAAACATTGAACATCAATACATCATCTAACGCACACGAAGGTACGAATTCCGGGGGTGCTACTACTTTACAAATACCATATATGCTGGCATTGGGCATTATGGTATCATATAATGCAATGGGATCCTGAAATAAAAATTAAGTATATAAGCACTTAATAACTCTTAAAAAATATCAGTCACATCGCTATACTAATAAAACTGTGGTAAGAAAGATACAGTCAGTACTTTACGTAATAGTCAGGAAGTAAATTGAATATTATTAAGTGGCTCCCAAATACTAAGATAGATGGTTTACCTAAACCAACCACCGTATCTATTGATAGACTGAAACCGGCGTATATACTCAAGGAACCAGCACGGAACGAAGTTATTACACCTGTACCGTCTGACCGTACTCTCCCGACCGTGCAGCCTCGTACAACGCGATCTGGACGTTGAGTGCATTTTCCCGATTTCTTTCGACCTTAACGGTCTCGGGGGGTTGATGTGGCGATCGGTACGTCATCTTTTATTAATTTCTATAACTTCGTATTTGTAACACAATATTCATCCTCCTTGTACTTGTATATATGCTGGCTGTTTTCTACATTTATATTTTTATGTTTTTATGGTTTGATTTTTGTACATAAAGACATTCAGATATTCCTACTGACGGAGTCTAATTAATAGTAATAATAAACATGCATTGAGTTTATCCGCTGGCGTTGACTGAGGAATCGCTGGTAATGTTTAACGGAAATCTCCTGCTAATAAAATCATCGCTCCACCAAATCGGTTTTAATTGTTTCTGAGATCTTTCATAGTTTTTTTTTAATATAATAAGCATATTTTGATGTGATAAGAAAAAGTATTGGTTTTAGTATTGTCCTTATAAAACCTTCAGTGGGCCCTACGAAATATACTCTCGAGTTATGCGCTTAGCAACATTCATTTATATATATATATATATATATAATAGATAGATATATCACTCTGATACTGAGCCATTGGTCTTTAGAACCTAAGTGAACACAATTATCATCATTATGTCATTGTCTATCATTAGGTCATTAAAGGCCAACATGTAACGAAGCTCAAGAGAATGAACTTGCAGAATACTAAAAAATGGACGAGATGTTCTATATTGTTCTTTGATTATTTTACTTCACTCGTTTCCCACAATTTATTTAAGTGCGTTTATTTACCCTATATGCGAATTTTGCCCCTCAGGGTGCGTACCGTTACCAGCATTTACCATTTCAAGAGTTCGCATTCTGAACGAGCGTCATCATTGTCTAAATATGAAAACTAGATACTTAGCTTATGTATTTAGTAAAGCATTGAATATTCTATCTAAAATGCACTACTATCTTCCTGAAAGTCAATTATTTTTCTTTTGGCGTGCTCCAGAAAGGCAAAGTGCGGCTCTTAACCCGAATGACTCTACTCGTTCCGCGTCGTCGAATTGCCGCCAACGCACGTCATTGCGGCGACGATTTTACTCGCTTAAGCGCGTCACACATGGCGAAGATACTATAACATTTCAGCTTAACATAAAATATCGCTCACTATACATTTTGTATGAACCATCACACACGGCTAAGATACGATAATATTTTCATATTACGCATGTTAAGATATCGAGCGATATGGACATTTTATGTTAAGATGCTTAATATATCGTAACATGCCATGTTAAGATCCAAAATATATCGTAAGCTCCTTACGCAGTGTGCACAATATTCGATGCAAAATGGAATGAAATATATTAATTTTACTTCTTAGCCGTGTTGATGTTGGCGGCTTAGAATACTGACCCCAATCCCGCGCCGGATGGGTGTCGTAAGAGGCGACTTAATCTGGCCCGCTGGTGGTAGGGCCCTCGGAGGGATTATATTGGTAGTATTGATTTTATTTATTTATTAATACCATTATTACTATTATAATTTCTCCAGGGGTTCGCCTGGATAGCTACCACCAGCATGAGTCAGCCGCCAAACGACTCGTCGTGTTCCGGCTGGGGGCTTGAGAGCCAGTTCTTTCTTTCTTTTTCTTCTTTCTTTCCTGGCCGGCAACGCATCAGTGATGCCTTTGGTGTTGCTGATGTCCATGGGCGACGATAGCCACTTACCATCAGATGGATCGTCAGCTCGTTTGCCGGATATTTCCATAAAAAAACCTATTCTCTCTGTTTTTGTTGTTGGAACGAAGTTCCTTATCGCGCGTTGTGAAAGGGGGCCAGACGGAAAATTTCGACACTTTTTGATTTTGCGAATGACGACACTTTTTTTGAAGTGATTCAGTTAGTTTTACAGAGATGGCGCTGTACAAACTGCGTAACTATATAAGGTAAATGAAACTAAGTATCCATAGCGAATTCAAAAAATTTAATAGTTTCCTTGAACTTACGTATGTTACAAGTATAAGTTGATAGCGTGATTCAGAATTAATTTACTAACGCCATCTATCCGCAACTAACCAAACTAAATATCTTAAGTCTGAACAGGCGCTGTACAACAATACAATACTTAAATCGAAAGGAACTTCGTTCCATCCAGGTGTCCCTTGACACCTCTCATGTTTTTGTTTTTATTATTAGTACGCAAAATATTGGAAACTATTGGAAACTATAAACTTTCCTTTGACTTTTTAAAATATATTTGAAACATTTTCGATGAAAGGTCTTCGTAGAGATTAAACTCACCGCGGTCTTTCCTAAACTTTATATGATTAATTTCTACCCAAATTGTTCGGAAATGGCAACGTGCGGCAGAAATTTTTAAGTCATATTCGAAGTCAGAATTATCATCCGATGAGCTATTCAATAAATCTAATAGTAAGGCCGTATTATTAATATTAGACTATCCTGTATATAGATTGCAGGGAAATAACCCCAGTGTGACCCAGAGCTATTCGAGCGGATATAAATATTATCGTATCTTAGCCGTGTGCGATACCTTAAGATACTATAATATTTTATAGCAAGGCATCTTAACATAAAATATTATCGTATCTTCGCCGAATGTGACGCGCTTTACTCGGAGGTGTTCGGTTACTCGGTCAATTCGTTACTCGCTCGCTCGGATTAGCTCATTCGTACTTTGTCGCATCGGTTACTCGCCGTCACGTCAGTTCTACTCAGCTTGATCGGTTCGGTTCTGTTAAATTCGTTTCGTGTCGTATTGACAAGTTGTACTGTACAGCTTGTAAACTTTGGCCATTATGAATAGTAGGTATAAAACAAAAAAATATACAAATCGGTTCGACCTTTTCACGGTTTCTGGTTACAAACGAATACTACATTTATTTTTATTATATTTCTATATAATAAAAGAAAGATAGATATCGAGTTAAATCACACCGAAAACTTTATATTTTTTCTCTATTTGCTCTGTACCTAATCGGACTCGATTAATTCGAGTAACTGAATTCGACGAATGTACTTACTCGCTACTCGGGATTTTTGACACCGAGGTTACTCGAGTAAACGGTTACTTTTGCTTGAGTAACTCGAGTTGTAAAAAGTATAATATTTTCGGCCCATCGCTAGTCAAAGTGCAGTACCTGTTGCATTGTGAGTTTCTAAGTCGCTTAATAAACGGTTTCAAAGTTTTCTTATGGTGAACGCACATTTATCGGCATCATCCGCGCCGGACGCGCCGTATACCGATAGCCTCGCACATAATATGTCCGGATTCGCCGTACGAATATTTTAGTATTGCCAACAATTTTTGCAGTTTTTCCCAACCTTGAAGACGGTTAATATCGATTCAGCTATGGAAAAATTGTATGTAGTAGCCTGCATATTGGCCGAAGAAAACAAAATTCGAAAAAAAAAAAGATTTTGGGTTCATAATATCAATTTGAAAAGGCAGTTAGTTGAACGGCAAATACTATACGTTATTTCCCGGCTTGGTGGATGATGATCAATGAACCTAGATAATTGAAAACTTTAATTTGTAACTTGAATTTGAGGGAAATTAAAACACATGATGCTTAATATTTCTTTTTAGTTTTCGACTTTGTCTCATATTTCAATAACGTAGTTAGTTATCGCAGTTTGAGGAACACCATTCGGAATCTCGAATGTTCGAAAACAATGATGTATAGGCATAAACACGAAGGCGAGGTCTCCTCACAGGATTCGTTTACTATGAAACGTTTCTCCTAATGCGTTGTCAAAAGCATCGTGGCATGGTAACACTGAGTACTAACACACGCCCTACGTATGACGTCATCGGTATTTTGGATACCTTCCGTATTTTCAGAAATGCGACGCGGAAGATGCGGATAACATATGCGTCGGCATATGTCATCCACATCGGTCTCTTATATGATTTCATACAAATGCGATGCGTACAGCGCGGACGATGCCGATAAATGTGCGTTCACCATTAGTCAGCAAGATCAAAGGTTACCAATCAATATCTGTTGTATATCGGTCGGCTGTTAACGTCAAATTCCAAAAAACTTAGTGATAATACATATTTAATTGAATGCATAACTATTATAGTTTTTGGTAAGAAAACTGTTTTCTAAACTTACCTCAAATTCTTCAAGAGTAGGATAAAAAATAGGTGCATTTACAATGGATTCTCCTGCACTTGGTTGGGACTGTGCAATTGTTTTTATTGTCTTGGTCTTATCGAGAAAATCACATTCACGTCTATTATTTAATGACGATGGTTTACATACACATGTATGTGTTGAATCCACCGTGTTTACATTAGATTGCATGATTGGAGGTGATTTACTTGTTGAAGGACAGTTCACATAATTTTGTGATTTCATGTTTGAAGCTGGGGTATTTGCTGTCGAGTAGACAGACGTGATGATCGGAGTTTTATTATTAGTAGTAGTAGTAGTAGTAGTAGTAGTAGTAGTAGTAGTAGTAGTAGTAGTAGTAGTAGTAGTAGTATTCATCAATAAATCGAAAAGAGGGTTATTTTCGTTTACATTCAACAAAACTGTGGCAGGCAGTAAATCAATGCTTTGTAAATTATTTGTGCATCCTTCGGCACTCCTAAATTCATTATTATCATCTGCAAGGGTCGGTTCTTCATTATCGCTTATAATATCAGCTTTATAAATAAGTGGTTCAAGATCTGATGTTCGGTCTATATCATCGTCGGTTGATTCAAATGTATTTTGAATTTCATTTCCATTGTTTAATGACGTCGTATTTTGTGCGTTTTCTGCCAACTGATTGTTCCGAGTTATGCCCGTGTTACTGGGTGTAGTATTTGGTATGGGTTTGTCACTTATTTGTAATTCAGTAGCACTGTAATCTCCTTCTGTCGCAACTGAATCACAGTTTGTTACGCCACTGCAAATGTCAAGGCTTGGGCCACGGTAAAGATATATACAGTAGTCGCTCTTCATACAAACGGCCGAAAAGCGCGTTATACCTACCCACATCCGAATACGCGTGCGATACGTGGGCAACAGCGGCCGCTGCGTGGCGATTGCCGACAGGCGAACGAGCGGATAGACGAATATAATATGAATGACGTGATAAAGAATATAATGATGAATCTATGAATCTCGTCTGGAAATAATTGTACCTAATATTGTAATTTGTAATAATTGTAATTTGAATATTTGCGTCTAATTTGTCATTAAAACGTTATTGCTACTTGCTACTGTAACTTTGATTTCAATGTTATAAATTAATTTAGCAATAGGTATAAAGTTTATAGAATCGGACAGTTGTACCTTTTTTATTTACCTTAACCTGCAAGAAGAACTTACCATACCCTAAGAGTCTCTGTCTCTAATACAATACTGAAGGCTTACGAACCTTCACAGTACTAATAAAAACACAACATAGATTTTTATGGAACACTTCCTTTTTATTCACAATGAATTGCATTTATTAAAATAGAAAATATAACATTTATAAATACAAAACTACAAAGAAACTCAAGTCGTTTTATAAAATTAAAATACTGTCGGCTAGACATGGGTCGGTACGCGTTTTCGTAATACCGTAACTATGTATTGATATTGTCGCCGATAAAGGGTTTTAAAACTGTTTATTTTAATAACTATGTATTGAAAGGTTCACTCGGTTTATCTGGTATCATCGGTATTCTCATATTCTCGGTAAAGTCGGTATTAAGGATAAAGGGTTTTAAAACTGTTTATATTAATAACGATTTATTGAAATGTTACTCACTTGAACACAATACCCAAATTTTCCCAAACAAAGAAAGTTACAAATCAGCCCATAGAAATATATAAGAGGTTCGCAGAGCACTTGTCTTAGCACTTTTGTCTACAATTAATTGTACCTGCGCAGACGATAGTCATTTTGGTTCAATATATGTACCGCGATTTATAGCCTAATTGGTAGCAACCCTGCCTGCGAAGCGAGGGGTTTCGGGTTCGATTCCCGGCCGGGGCAGATATTTATGTGACAGATAAATATTTGTATTGGGGTCATGGGTGTTGTAGTGATTTGTCGTCCATGCCACCCGCGATACAGGTAAAAACTCACAAAACATTAAAATTTTAATAAATTAAATATTCTGTGTAAAACCTACTGCAGGGGTGAGGGGTATGAATGTGTGTAAGCGTTTGTTTTTATATACAATTTATTTGTAATTTAAAGTTTGTTAAAGTACAACATATTTTTGTATTATTTTACTTTACCTACATATTTTTTTAATTTTATCATTTTTCATACCCGCAATAGAACACGCATAAATACTATAATAAATTGGTATCTATTTCTAATTTCTATATTTTTTAATATTAAAACCAACTTAAATAAGTCCTTGAGCTAATTACTATAGTTATTGAAATAGGAATAAAGGCGATATCCCGTTGCATTTAAAATATTAAAAAGCGTGTAAAAATATTATTCATTCACTGTTTGGTTTGGTTGCTGCTCAGTCTCGCTCTCTCCTCTTACTCCTCTACTCTCCTCTCGCTCTAACATAGGTGTCTTATTGTGTCACGTTCGTATTATTTCGGCAGCGCTTGAGTCTGTTCCTCGGGCGTAATCGGAATACCTGACCTCGCAATACCTTGTATTCACGAATAAATGGTTTCTCATAATACACAGTTTTTGTGGCAAAGGTTTATTGAAACTGTTTATAGTTTATACCACGTTTTCATACGTTACCGCGCATTGCGCAATACCTTGTATTCACGAATAAATGGTTTCTCTCAATAAACAGTTTTTGTAGCACGTGATATCGTATTTGTGGTATTATACAAATAAATGGTTTTTGAAACTATTTATAGTTTTTACCGCCCATGGCTACTGTCGGCGGACAGCCCTAGCGCGCGGCGACGCGTAGGCAAGTTTTTCGAGAATCGGGCCGAGTCACGTTACTGTATATATGTGTACTGTGCTTGGGCTTTCATTTTCTCGCTTCACATTTACCTCAACTTCATAAGAATTATGTGAAAATTCGGAGGTACACTGGACTATTTGGCAATTAGATATAAATACTTCGTCATTTTCTTCAGAAGGTTGTACATGTACGGGAGTTGGTACATTTACTTGTACATCTTGTTCAGTACTTATCTGTTTATCAGTAGATGATGAAGCTACACCGGAAATTGCTAGGCTGTCATTCTGTAAATCAGAGAAAAAAGAATCATATTAGTTGTTTAATCCAATTTTGGTCACAATATGGATGCCATTTCTTGATAAATAAACTTTTTCATTATCAGTTTCAAATGATTCTCTTCAGTATAAAAATTGAAACGTTTACTAGGTATTCCAATATAACTTTTGCGTACTGTGTTTCAACACTTTCAACTGGAAATGTTGCTGCAAACGATAATTGGTTTCGGAACTAATGAACAAACAAGGACAGATTTAGACATTAATTTTTTTTAGTTCTACGATTACGTATACGTAACATAGAAGAGGTTTAATTTTCTAATATTTCAAGGTCCAAAATTAACCGATCCTTCCATAAATTACTTGTTTGAAAGTAATATTCTTCGACAAAATTATTGTAGTGTGTAGCTAAGATTCCTTATATAAGTTAGGTTAATTCATATTAAAAGGAGTTCTAATAAAGACTTCGTACGGACAACACGTGTTTTCATTAACACTGTACTGCACACGACATCATATGGTGACCCTGCCTGGCCGGTGCGCTTGTAGCACTGTCGCGTCGCACGCACACCAGGCGGGAGGCAAAGAAAATGTGAAAAGAAAAAATATGAAGAAACAAAATTAGAATAACGAAAAGACGGAAGAAGAGCTTTTTCTGCAGATTCGTTATGATTAGTTATAAAACACATTCTTCAAGAAACTGACGAAGAAATAATATCCGGAACTACCGATCAAAATACACGGCAATTACATGTTATGGTATGTAAAGTTAAATAGTCCAGGATCTCTAGTACATTTTTGCACTTTGATTACTATCAAGCTAATTTTTCGTGAGTAGGTTAATTTTGATGAGACGCCCAACAATTTCCTGTAAGAAAGCTCACGTGTTTTACGTAAAAACACAAATTGTACGCCGACTACCACATTTTGATCCAATTATTAAATTCATTATTTTTTATTTTAATAACACCACGAATCATCATGTTAATATGTATTGCAAAATTGGCTGTTTGAAGGGGGGTGGGGTAGTGAGTAGTATAGTATTGGGCATTCTGCCCCACTTTCGCTCAGGCGTTTGCCTTCGCGTCGTGGGGCAGAATGCCCAATAAGATTTCTGGTAATTAGGGCTTATACATTTTGTTTCACTGTTTCACTATTCTATACGCCTCCTCCACGTGGATCAGAATGCCCGACACTGTTTCCTGTCATAAAGCGTTATACCGCGTTGTCGATGGATGAGATCTTCAGTCAATACACTAATAAATGTTAACGTGATGAGTATAATTACTCATTATCAATCAAACTACTGCCCACTCAAATCATGAAATTTGTAAAACAACCACAGTCGCTAAGTTTTAACACAATCTGTGAGGAAGTTTGTAAGGCTGATTCTCGTCATGGCGAATTATTGCCTAATTCGATACGATGCATCATATGCGGACCTTTCAACTGTGGAAAAACAAATTTGTTAATTGGTCTTCTTTTACATAAAAATGGTTTGAGATTTCAAAATGTTTATATTTATTCGAAAACTCTACAACAACCGAAATACGTTTTTTTAGAAAATGTTTTAAATCTTGTGCCTGTTATTTCACTTCATAAATATCAGGGAAATGAGGAAGTATTAAGGGTTCAGGATGCAAAACCAAATTCTATTATTATTTTTGATGATGTTGCTTCTGAAAATCAAAATAATATGCGTGATTACTTTGCGATGGGAAGACACAAAAATATTGATGCTTTTTATTTGAACCAAACGTATAGTAAAATTCCAAAACAGTTAGTTAGAGACAATGCGAACTTGATTATACTTTTTAAGCAAGACGATATAAATTTAAAACACGTTTATGAGGAGCATGTTAACACAGATATGACATGGATTGAATTCCGCAAAATGTGTTCGCAAATTTGGAAAGAACCCTTTAATTATGTTGTAATTAATAAAGATTGTTCTAAAAATAAAGGATGTTACAGAAATAAATTTGACACTTTTGTGGTGTTTGATTAAAACAAAAAATATTTAAATCAGTTACTTTTATGAAATCGTTATTCATTATACGACGCTCAATCGATCACTACCTTGTTATCATTATGGAACAATCAATGAAAAGAAAAATTGTGAAGGCTGCAGAAGATGTAAAGAAAAAAGTAAAAATTATGAGGGACATTGACATCGATAATAAGCAAGCGTTGGAAACAATTTTCCAGCCTGTGACTAAACCTCTCAACTTAATTGCTAACGCAAATAATCATTCTCTCTTACCTGCTGTAGACGACGAAGAAACTAAAACACCATTCATAAAAAGCATTATTCAAAAAAATGTTACCTCTAAAAATAACACTGCAAAAGTCACCGATCCAGACGAATCTCAATCTGACACCGAAAGTGATTATTCATATAAATCATTAGAAGAAAGCAAACCAGATCGCGACACGTCGTCCTGGTCAGTATCATCAGAAGCATTAGAAGATGTTCCATTTGGCGTCAGAGCAGAAAACGGAAAATTAATGTTAGGTTCAGCTTGCGTAACAATCGGTGATGATTATATCACAGTAGCTGGACGCAAATATCATAGTACACCTGGTATAAAACAGTTGCTGCTAAAAAAAGACGTTGATTTAAGTTTAGTCACAGTCAATGATATGCAAAATTATAAATCAATGTTGCTTGACACCAATGCACATCGACGGGACCATGATCCAAGTAAACCAATAAAGAGTAATAAAGGACAAAAATATTTACAAATTGTAAAACCCTTATTCAAACTTCAAACACAACACAAAGGAAAAGGTCTACCTTTAATGAAAACATGGAAAACAAACATAGATTATGTGTATTGGGACGATCCAAATGAATTGGTGGAGAGGTTAAAATTATTAATTGCGTCTCGAGATGCTGGCAATACTGGATTAGACAATGAAATTATATCAATTATTGAAGAATTGCGTGAAAGTAAAATTATAAATAATTAAATAAATGTTTGCTAATGATGGATGTTTTTCATTACACTACTAACCTTCGAATAAAGTACACTTTCAACATGAATGTGGATAAATTTGGGCACTATATTCATAAAAGAATGCGTTTGTCAGAACTATTTGACCTTTATGATAACGCTTTAACAAAAACAGAAAACGGAGAGTTTAATTTAAAATCGTCAAGACTAAGAGGAATTAGATTACCCATAGAAGCATACGATGCTGTGAATAAGGATTATGTTGATCATTTTCAGGATAATATGATAAACGAATTACATAAACTGAATGAGACATTGCGTTCACAAACCATGACAGATATGCAAAATTTTGTTCAAGCTACTATAAAAACAAAGATATCAGAGGCTTTGGCTCATTTGGAAGATAAGTTTTATACTAAATCAGAAATTAATAAATTACTTAAGAAATCTTCATAATGACGAAACAACAAATAGTTAACGAAATACACCAGCAAGCACGAAGAAATTTTGTTCGAAGACCTGTTATTCTAAAGGGAATAGATGATTTATGGCAAGCCGATCTGATAGACATGCAAAATTTAACAAAGTATAATAAAGGTTTCAACTACATTTTAATTGTGATTGACTGCTTTTCCAAATATGCTTGGGCGGTGCCAATCAAATCAAAAAATAAAACTTGTGTTACCAATGCATTCGAATCTATATTATACAATAGTCATCGAAAACCGATTAATTTGCAAACTGATCTAGGAACAGAATTTTATAATAACATATTTCGGAATCTCATGAAGACGAACAATATAAACCATTATTCAACTTTTTCTACCAAAAAGGCTTCGATTGTCGAACGATTAATTAAAACTATCAAAAATAAATTATATAAAAATTTTAGTTTAAATGGAAGTTATCGGTGGTTAGGATTACTAGAAGTTATCTTAAAAACATACAATAATACGAAACATCGTACTATCAATTGTAAACCAATCGATGTAGATAAATTTAACGAACCTCTAATTAAACATAATATTAAAAAAACCCACAAATATATATCACTAAGGAATGGACCGAAGTTTAAAGTCGGTGACTATGTTCGAATAAGTAAATACAAACAGCATTTTGAGAAAGGGTATACTCCTAATTGGTCAACTGAACTATTTACAATAAAAAATATTAATAACACAGTTCCAGTTACGTATTACTTAGAAGATCAACGTAAGCAAACTATATTGGGAACGTTTTACGAACACGAGTTGCAGAAGACTAAATATCCCAATGTTTATTTGATTGAAAAATTATAAAAAAGAAAGGAAATAAGCTGTTTGTGAAATGGCTAGGTTTAAGCAATGATGAAAATAGTTGGATTGAGAAAACTGCAATTCAAGGCTAAAATGGTTATTAAATAAGAAGTTTAGTTATATTTGTTTCATTGCAACTTTGGCGATGCAAGGAGGTGGGCTAGTTAATAGTATCATTAATAATTTACCGTTTGAGGTTCATTTGCCTGGTTACAATTACTGTGGACCTGGCACAAAACTTCAGAATCGTTTACTACGGGGTGATCGAGGGGTGAATAAGCTAGACGACGCTTGTATGCAACACGACATAGCATATGCAAAACATACAGATCTGCCTAATCGTCATAAAGCTGATTTACAACTTCTAAATATGGCAAAACAACGCCTTAAGTCAAAAGATGCTGGCAAAGGCGAAAAACTAAGTTCATGGTTAGTGAGTAAAGTTATGAAAGCCAAACTTAAAACCGGTGCTGGCGTCAAAACGTTTAAAAATTTTGTATCTAAAATAAGATCAAAAATCAAGAAATTGAAACACAACGATAGTAAATCTTTAATTGACGCTGCTTATTCAGCAGCTAAGAAAGTATTTCCAAATAAAAAGAAAATTCGGATACCACGTGTAATACCCATACCAAAAACTGGAGGCGTTCTACCTTTGATTCCAATTTTTGCTGGTTTATCGACATTAGGGACCTTAGCTGGAGGTGCAGCTGGCATTGCGAAAACCATTAATGATTACAAATCCGCTCAGAAAAATTTGCAAGAAACACAACGACATAACAAAGCTATGGAGGGTGTAGTATTAGGCAAGGGTCTATATATTAAACCGCACAGAAATGGTCACGGATTATTTATAAAATCTTCAAAAAACTGAAATGTAAGCTACCTAATCGTCCTCTAAGTAATATCGATATAATAGAGTACGCATGTGACATCCCCCACTTCAGAGGAGTTTTTATGCGAGATCAATTACCAAGAACACCAAAGGATATCGAATGTGGTATTGTTAATTTGGACGAGTCTAGGAACAAGGGGACGCATTGGGTGGCTTATGTTAAAGTATATGACTATTGTGAATATTTTGATAGTTTTGGCGATTTGAAACCGCCTAAAGAAATAATTCGTTACTTTAAGAATTGTAATGTTTGTTATAACTACACAAGATATCAGTCATTTAATACAGTTAATTGTGGTCATTTATGCTTAGAATACCTATTGCAATTTTGGAATAAAATGTATAAAATATATATCATTCTTTTATTTTCGCCATTTGCAACATGCCACTCACGTTGTCGATAACAGGAAATTCATCAAGTTTATCCACATACTATCCAAACACTCTGCAATTAGATGGACAGTATGAATGTGCTTTATTGCATATTTCAACATTCAATTCCATTCCGAATATTGATAAAACTAACAATAAGTTATTCTATGGATCTAATGACGTTATTGAAATTCCTGAAGGGACTTACGAATTACAAGATATCAATGATTATTTAAAATCTGAAATAAAGGATGCATCAATCAATCTACAGTGTAATAACAACACATTGAAAGCAACTTTGTACTGTACAAAAGATATTAATTTTTCTGAGGAAAATACCTTTAGAAGCTTGTTAGGGTTTAAAAAACAAATATTGAAAGCAAATAAATGGCATGTGTCACAGTTTCCAGTAAACATTTTACCAACAACCGTGATCAGGGTTGAATGTGACATCGTAAGCGGCTCATACATAAACGGCGAATCAAGTCATATTATTCACGAATTTGCACTAAACGTACCACCTGGATATAGGATTATAGGAAAACCTAAAAACGCAATTTACTTCCCCATTAACCAAAGCAACATAAGCTGCATTAATATTAGACTTTTAGATATAAATAATAATTTAATCAATTTACGTGGTGAAGAGGTACAGTTGTATTTACATCTTAGAAGAAGAAATGATTGATTATAATAAATATACGCATTAACCAACTACACGTATCAGTTTGAATCAAGAAATCAATCATACAAGAGCTCGCAATAAAAAGAAAATAAAATTAACGAAAAGCAATAAGGCATTCTTAAAAGCGATCGGCTTATTAAAATGAATATTTTAGACGTTTTATCGACTCCGTCTTATGATAATAGTGTAGAAGGAATTGAATATCATTCTTACAAACCCTATGTAACTAGTTTTAGCAGAAATGATGAAATCCGCATACCAATCAATCAACAGGATCTATATGTACTACCATCAGCAAGCACCTTGTATTTGGAAGGGGATCTTATCGTTAGAAAGCGAGATTCTAAGGATTCTGCCACCAGTGTTCAATTTACAAATAACGCTTTATTGTACTTATTTCAAGATATAAGGTATGAGCTAAATGGAGTGGAGATAGACAAAATAAAGAATGCTGGCGTTACGACCACAATGAAATCTTTAATATCAATGAATGACAGTGAATCTAAGACGGCTTATTCTTGGGGGTGGAATATTGATGGTATAAAAAATATTAATGGAGGTAAATTTTCTGCTTCTATACCACTCTGTAACATAATGGGCTTTGCAGAAGATTTTAAAAAAGTTGTGATAAATAGTAGACACGAACTAATATTACTAAGAAGTAACACAAACTTGAATGCTGTAAAACTTAATACCGGTGAAATTGTAGAAGACGTTCAAATAAATAAAATTATTTGGCGTGTACCACATATCAAAATATCTGACAAAGAAAAGCTTAATTTTTTGAAACTGTTAGAAAGAGATAAACCGCTTCAAGTGATATTTAGAAATTGGGATCTGTATGAATATCCAGCTTTACCTAAAACTACAAAACATACTTGGGCAATTAAAACTTCGTCACAAATAGAAAAACCTAGATATATTATTATTGGTCTACAAACAAATAGAAAAAATAACGCAAGTTCTGATATGTCTCAGTTCGATCATTGTAATGTTCGCAGTGTTAGAGTGTATCTCAATTCAACATACTTCCCATATGAGAACCTAAACGTTAACTTCGCAAACAACAACGTTGCCTTATTATACGAACAATATGTTAGATTTCAACAGTCATATTATGGACGTCGTCCAGAGCCCTTGTTGAGTGAGAAACAATTTAAAGATTTAGCGCCGTTATTTGTTATCGACTGCTCTAGACAAGTAGATAATTTGAAGACAGGTCCGGTTGTGGACGTTAGAGTGGAAATTGAAAGTGATTATGATATACCAGATCAAACCGCCGCGTACTGTCTTATATTAAACGACTGTATAATTGAATATAAGCCACTGAGTAATACTGTAAAAAAATTATCATGAATCAGGATACCATCATAGTGGATATTCAAGGATTTAAAGATCTGTGCAACAATTTTATAGTAAAAGAATTAGCGTTCGCAACCAGTGGCGGCTGGTGGATCCTAGAAGTGGGGGTGCACTGTATAAGCGTATTTTTAGCGACTGCCAAGAAAGAAAAAAAATATTTTTCGATTTACACTCTTGTTTCAAATTAAGAGCCATTTCGCGGTTAGACGCGCGGAATGAAGAATTTGATGTCAAAAATTAGTATCATAAGAAAGATATTAATGCTGGCAAATGAACTCATAAAATAGATCAATCCTTCATCTTGGATCTTCATTTACCGGAATTTTGAAAATATTAATTTGTTTCTGCGTAACTGTCAATCTAGCATAACTATTTTTCAGCAAAAGGACGACAGAGTCAATTTCATACACTGATTTTCTTTATTAAGTTTTATTAAATTGAGTAAAAAAAAATGTCTAGAGAACACTCATATATTATATTTTGCATTTATTACAAGGGATATACGATTACTATAATATTCGTTTCAAAATTAATTCAATAACATTACCAATTTTCATGGTTTATGCCATGACTTTACCATCGATTTTTGTATTCAATAAAGCGTATTTCCCATCAAAAATTTATGTAGTAATAAAATATGGTCTTTGTCGAATATGACACGTAATTTTTTTTTTATCTTACTGCAAAAAATAATTTATTAAAACGAATTTACTTTACCATATAAAGATACGCACTGGCGCGAAATCAAATCAGTCGTGCGGCAGCACTCTTGGACGTCGGACCTATGTCAATTTTTGCTTTAGCCATCTAAGGAATAGATTTCGTAAAAGTAACGTAATTATATTGCCATTGAACAGTCTTGATCACGTGAGAATTTTTAGTTACAGTCAATTGTATTATTTTTAGTTTTCTATAATTTTCAGGGTTTTGTAGTCAAATCGGAATCATGTCTAGTCCGTTCGTTATTTCAACCGGCCGGCTAGCCCGTCCGGCCGTCCGTCCTTCCGTCCGTCCGTCTGTCCGTTCCGTATGATTTTTTCTTCGTCTACCCCTTAATGTGGGGTATCGTTGAAAAGGTCTTTCAAAAATATTATAGGTTTCAAAAGACCATTTTTTAATTCAGGGGTCCGTTTGCGTAATATTCTGCTTTAAACATCTTTGGTTTGAAGAAAACAATAGAAATTAAGTAACTATTTCTTTCCAATTTATGTAGTGTAAGTAGTAACGGAGAAAATCACGAACATACATATGTACAAAATATAACTATATCTATACTAATCTATACTATTACTATTGTAATATTATAAAGCTGAAAAGTTTGTTTGTTTGTTTGGTTGAACGCGCTAATCTCAGGAACTACTGGTTTGAATTGAAAAATTATTTTTGTATTGGATAGTTCATTTATCGAAGAAGGCTTTAGGCTATCGGATTTTTGGAAATTCAACCCCTATTGGGTTGGAAGTCACTGCTGTAATTTGAAATAAAACATTGTCCGTTTTTAGACATTAGTTACTGTTTACAGTATTTAGGTTTTTTGTTATATGTGTAAATTACATATTTACATAGAAAAAAAATAATAAATAATTATAACTTGTATACACATACCCTTTATTTATACAACTTTTAGATCAATCTGTACTTTATAGAGTTCCGTACCCAAACGGTGTCAACGGGACCCTATTGCTAAGCCAAAATGTTGGAATGATAGAAGCTCCGACATTAGTCAGCTATAGTCACTTATTATTAGTCAAAGATAATACATTCGTTGTTTGGAAACTCTCGTGCACCCAAGTTCCGTCAACTCCCCAAAACTCACGTATCTCAAATACACAACACAAATACAAATCACCCTCTCATTTTTTCCCTTCACAACCCCTCGCCTCCCCCTATACCCCCCCCCCCCCCCCTCAGTTCTTCACCCAAAAGTGGAATTTTGCGTCGTGATAATCTGGGAGGCATCCGGGCAAATACCGCACTCATCAGGTAGGCGCAGATCGGCAGATCAGGATATCGGGATATAGATTTTTGGAAAACCGGAAATCCCGGATATCTCGGAGACGGTGCGTCCTAGACAAGTTTAGACGGAAATTTCAACCCCCTTTAGTAAACCCCCAAACCTTATTGCTAAATCTTACTGAACCCACTTTTACCCCCCCCCTCCCCAAATTTTCCTAAAATACCATATATCTCCTAAACGGTACGTCCTAGACGATTTCCGACTGAATTTCCATCCGCCCTGTGGAACTCATACTTGCAACATTACCCAATCTTATTGGGCCCAACCTTAACCCCCCCCCCCCCTCCCAAATTTTCCGAAACCTCCTTATATCTCCTAAACGGTGCGTCCTAGACGATTTCCGAAAGGATCGAGTAAAAGTTGTAGCCCATAAAAAGATTGACATTTTATGTGCCATACATTTTTCTTGTAGAGCAAGTGGTTTGGGAGGAAAGTGCGAATTTCGTTTCTCATAATTTATTATACTAGACTATTGTCAATATTTTGTTTTGTAAACCAACAGAAAACAATAAAGAATTCGTTTTTAACATTCAAAGAATAGTGTTCTGAATATCTTCTTTTTAAAGCTGTAATCATTTTTGTGTATGGATTGTATTTACCTTTATTTTTACGTTATCTTTTGTATCACGGTAATGATTAGGGTATCGAAAACCGATCCTGTTTTAAATTACCGGGATTTTCGGTACTCGCCTATGCTGGAACCGGGATTCCCGGGATTTTCAGTTCTTTCGGGATTATTTTACCACGGCTTTCCCCGCGTGAAAATAGTTAGTATCGCGTTTCCTATTTTATCTCTCAGGAGCATTAAATAGGGAAAAACTGTTTTCTACCCAAATCCGTATAGTCGTTTGCCGTGATTGAGTAACCATCATACTATTATACCTTACATGCAAACATAAGTTTCGTATTAATTGTATGAAAGCAACACAATTGTATTGCACAATTCAGCACTGCTTGGACGAGAAAAAAGAGTTAAATCATCTTCATTTATATTAGAAAAATATCGATCTGGGTTGTGTAAATAATATTATATTAGTATAGCTGCTTCATGTAGCCGACGTTCTGAATATCTTCTTTTTAAAGCTGTAATCATTTTTGTGTATGGATTGTATTTACCTTTATTTTTACGTTATCTTTTGTATCACGACGCGACATATTTTTATTTCCCAAAAGTTCAGAAAATCCCGGTTCTTTTATTTTGTTTCCCGGTTCTTTTATTTTGTTTCCTGGTTCTTTTGAAAAGTACCGTATTCCTTTGTAAATCCCGGGATTTTCGGTTCCGGGATTTCCCGGTTCTATACCCTCCGATTGATTTGAATTTAGGTATACCTATGTATTTCGACGCGCTGCGAATATCGCAGGCAAAATGGACGCATATTGCATTTTATAGATCACCTTGAAAAAACGTGATTTTTAATTTTTCACGTTGATTTGCCAAAATATTGATTTTTGCAATATGCATCTATTGGACATCTTTATTGTGATGTACCTAAGTAGGTACCTAAAATGTATTATGTAAATAAGTTACCGATAATGGTACTACTACATTGTACTCTTAATTGTTATATAAACTTATATTGTCACAAACCAGATACATGTATGTGGTCACAAAGTGTATAATTAAAATTATATGTTCATAATTTTAAAATTTTTACGTTTGAAAGTATCAAGAAGATTACTCGCACAGAACTGAGGTCAAGCGCGACGCGAGCCGCGCGAGGCAATATCACGCCGCGGAGCCGCTTCAAATACCTATAGTTTATCAACCGAGTTTTGCGAAATGGCTCTTAAGAAATGGCCTGGGCGGTCCTGTCGATTTTATTTCTAATTTTTGTTCAAATGTTTAGTTGTTACTCTTAATAAAGTCAATGTTAAATTTAGTACTCATTTTTACATCTACATATTTACTCACGCACAATGTCCCACAACTCAGTAACTATATAATATAATATTGAAAATCCTTGCAGAATGTAAACAATTAACAAACACAAAAACTCCTTGGAGCTAGCCAGCGCCGCGGCGTGGCGCGCGCGAATTTCGTCAAAACTTCGTCCCGCTCTCGGTAATCTTCGGTGCGCTCGTGCGGCGCTCGAAAGCGGTCATATTTCGCCGTACATTTACTATTGAACTAGCTCTGTCTCACGCGCCAGGCGTTTTCGGTTGCATTTCATAGAAGTTGTATGAACACTCGCCGTGCGCTTGGAGCTAGCGCACCGGGAATATTGAGTCCCGCGAAATTGAGTCTAAATGCTTTAGCAAAGGGCTTAAATTGTTTTATCATAATTTCGTTAACATTGGATAGATCGTTAATCAAATAATTTACTAAACATTTTTTGTTTTATTTTTCTAATTATTAATCAATACTTATATCAAATAATAATCATAAACGTTTGTATGTATTAAAATCTGGCAGTTCGGCGCACGAGTGCACTTAAAGTACAGCCGCCCCTGTTCGCAACCCGTGATTATACACAAGTGTTTTTAATAAAACCTCCATATTTATTCAAATATTTAACAACTAATGAAAAAAGACAAGTAAAGTGGTTGGAAAACAATAGAGGTATTCATTGGAACGAAGGACATATTGATTATAGAGAATTTCATCGTATAATCGTTTCCTATCTAGAAAACAAAAATATCTTAGTGAAAGGTTTGGAGAAGTTTAAGTGGATAAAAAACCTTTGTGAAAATTGTGAAGTGTCAGATCTTGGTGAAGACCAGTGTCCTAACTTGTTTGAATTGCATAAGAAATTCTGTGATAAAATTTTTAATTGTAATGTACACACAAATCATTGTGCTTTAAAAAATGTGTTATGTATAAAAAAGCATTTGGAGTGGCACTAAAGTGTTTTGTTTTGGTTTTATAAATAAAAAAAATAATTTCTTCAGTAAAATGCATTTTTATTTTTTAAACATCTTATACATGTAAGACATAGAACGCAATTGAATATAACAGTGGTATCTTTATTAAAAATCATTGTCTATTAAAGATTTCGAAATTTTCTTAACTAACGCTTCTGTATCGTCCATAACACTATCCATAGCATCCTTAACAATGTACTGTGCACTTATCACAACGTTCTCACTTTCATCACCGCTGCCACTTGTTTGAGAATTGTTGTTGCAGAGATCAATAACAGAAATTTTTATTAACCTAATACCTCGTCGTTGTAATCGGCTCATAACAAAAGATTGTGTAGCGTTATGTTTTTTCAAAGTTTCTCGACGACGTTGCTTGGATTTTTTCTCCTTCGTTAGCTTGCATTGCTCGGGTTCACCGCGATACAGATCGGAAAATCCTTCGTAAGGATCCTGAGCATACTGGCTAAACACAATCTCTGAATCAGATACCTGAAACAAACATTATCCATTTTCAAATCTGATGTGCACACACATAAATCACTAATATATCAGATTAAAATAGGTACTTTACTTACCGTGGACATGATTATAATAACACCAGTACCACTATTATAATATAATACTGTAAAAACAACTTCTCAATTCTATTAATATTCCGTAAATAATAAAAAATAAACTAACTATCAACTTTATATATTCAAATCAATCTAAAATTGTTAACTTAGCATTCAATCAAGGCTATAGATTAGTTGTTTGAAAATCACTCTTTCGAACATAGTTTTATAGTTCAATATATTAAAAAAATTTAGTATGAATTGTAAACTGCAAGTTTGCATAAATATATCATGCCTTCTTTTATAGTGCGATGAACTGTAACATGTCATAACATGTTGTGTTTATCAATAATATCTACCATTCTGGAACATTATTATTACATTATAACTTATAAGTTATTGTCATGAATTTTGAATGCTAAATATTTAGGTATTGAGAATAAAATACAATAAAAATATCAAGGAAACCCTCAGAAGCCATCTTCGGTAAAAAAAGTATAGTTTAAATAGATCAATAAAACAAAGTTTATATTTAACAAAGGTTTATTATTTATAAGTATACAATATTACATAAAAACTTAATAATTACTTCTATAATTTACAATCCTGTTTATGTACATTTAAGTTGTAATGAAACTTGGACACTCACTGAATACAAATTATAGGTTACTTATAGTTTATTAACTTTATTATTCTTTATATACTTACCTGAGTACATATTTTACTAAGAACATTTACATAACCTCTACATAATTATTATAGTAATATAAAAGAGATGATATTTATATGTACATTATAACCAATTACGTATATCAATATTTAGAGGTAATCTGATTACCTTTTAAAATTGAAGAATGCCCCCACGCTCGGGATGCAACATTGCAATTTGATATAGCACGTTTATCATCATTACTTGATAGTGCTATTTTATTTACACTTTGTGTAAATATTTCATGCTTAATTGATTTGAATAAGATATTTCTTCGATGAATAACATCTCTATTAAATAATACATTCTGGTAATCATCGATAGTTAAATCACGTACCACGCAGGACTTAATTCCTTTTGCTTTTTTAATTACATTATTCATAGTTTTTAATGAATATAACTTAGACCGCAAGCCTACAAATTCAGTAATTAGTTTGCCTCCCATTTCATCCTTGAACAATCCTGGCACTTTTTTATTAATTTGAGTTATCATGAATTCATTTTGTACGGTATAGTTACTAGTATCAAAGTACTCTAAAAAATTGCATTTTAAGTCTTTGTAGAAATCTTCTGTGTATATTAAATAAACAAAAGAATCCGTATCGGTGTAGCATAATCGTACTCTGTCGCCATAAAAAGGTTTAATTATATTATAATGAAAATGATACATATGTTATTTGGATAGCTCTAAAACAGTAAAGCCTATATAAATTGGTTTATCCAAAATGAAATGATCGGGGTTCATTTGTATTGCCACTAAGTTTTCCGATAAAATTGATGCACTATGAAAATAAGGATTGCTTACGAGTTTTTCAGCGCAGGTAGTTTTTTTTGTTTTATTATTTGAGCTATTCCAAGAGTTAATTAAATGAACACTCACTCTTTTTTCGGTATTTTCTAATGTTTTCCCAAAAACGCTGTTGTTTAATAATTTGAAAAAATCCTGTGTTCGGAGTTGCACCGAACAGCTCAGCGATTTTGCATTATTGCATCGCAGCAAGTTTGTCGCGCGATGCTTTACCTAATTAATTAAATTTAATATTATAGTCAGTACGTGACCAGCAGCCACTCGGGCGCCGCGTATTCCTTAACCATTTTACCATTCGCGTAGTCATTAACCATTATACCATTTATACGTAATCTAAGTCAACCATTTAAATATAACCATAGTAAAGTAGTGTAAAGTGTTACCTATTAAACCATTTAATTATCCATATAATAAAAACAATCATTTATCTCCACACTCGCCGTGAAATAACCAATATAAACTTTGGTAACGGGTCACGTGGGCACCATACCATACCAAAACACCCACGAGACCCTTACATCCTGTTCAAATACACTTTTTGCGTTTTGTCGTAGTTGCGTATTTAATTCTATATATTCCTTCAAATATGCACTTTGTCGAAACGTAATGGCTCTGTGTATTTTACGTAATATTAATCCATGTTCAATACATTTTTTTAAATGAACATAATGAATCACATAGTTATACTTATTGTAAAGATTTGAAATAAGTTTTTCTGTTTTCCCCTGGCGGTATGCATTTTTCAGCACAAAAAGGTAAATCGTTGTGTAATATATGTAAGGTTTCAGGGTACAACATATCTACTTCCAATATAAAACCCCATTCTGCGTTGTCGCTGATATTTTCTATATCTAACTGATCTATTTCGTTTTGATTTAAAAATCGGAAGCCCGAGTGAGGTAAATATTGACCCATACTATAGCCGTAAAGATTGTTACAATCCAAATAAGTTATGAAACAGGAAGGTTTTGTTGCATCACTCGAAGGCATATATTTATTATTAGCTTTTGCATAGCGATGAGAACACATACATAAACCACCCCTAATACCGCTTTGAATCATTCGTACCATAGACAAGTCTGTTAAAAGTTCTAATTTAACTCCTGTTTTTAAAAGCATTGCATCAAATGATAAACTAGGTGCAGTAATATAAAACGCAGGGTTGACCCTTATAACTACATCTACAACTACACGTTGCTTATAATGCAACTTACAAGTTTTTCGAAAATTTTCAAATATGTCGGTAAGTAAAAGTACGTCAGTCTTTAAATACAAGTCAGTATATTGACCCAATGTCTTTATGTTAAATTTGTGCCATACTAATTTAGCGTGGTCATAGTTCTCCTGTGAAATATGTTCATTGCTTATCGAATTGAAAAATAAATGTTTTGCTGGTAATGTTTTTTCTTCATAACATTTCCAATTACTTACATAATCGTAGGGATAAATGCCTTTTCGTGTAAGCAGTAGAAACTGTTGATTATCAGGGAAGTGATAGCGCAAATTAATAAAATCCTCAATTTGCATAGTATTTGCCAATTTAACTAAGCTAGTGCCTAAGAAATGAAATGAATCTAAAAATCTAATCTGTACATAATCGTTATCGTTGATATGCATAAATTTTGAAAATGAAATATATTTTTCTTTGCTTTTAGGTATGATATTTAATTTACCAGGCGTTTCACCTAATTTTTTAATAAATAAGTGACAGTCGTATCCTGACAAATTATGAAAAAATATGGGTATGAACATAGGTATCTTATATTGTAAATTACAATGTCGATGGGCTGCACCACGATATCGACCAGTAATATGACAATGATCTCTGACTTTATTATTCCATAACAGATTTTCACATAATTATGTGACATTTATTAGCTTTTTTATAATCAATAGCGTCTTTTTCTGAAAATATAATCGAGACATTTTGAGTCAATATATTATAAATTCTCTTAATATCTTCAGTAAGAAAATCTATAAATTTGGAAACACAATCAATTCCACGATACGTTTTAAATTCATTGAAATTGTCATTGCATGATAAAACAATATTATACGCAAAGGCTGAAGGAATGTGTCGTTGTAAGCGAAACGTATTTGTGGTATCAGATTCATGGTTGGAAATTGGTTCAAGTAATGTTTCGAAATCGGCATAGATAGTGAATGGAACGTCTTGTTTTCTATTATAATTTTTAAATTGTAAATATGAACCTTTTTCAGGCAGAACAGTAACAACCCCTCCACACAAATGACTATCAAATTGATCTTCACTAGGAAAAAACACTAAACAGGTTTCGCAAAAATATAGCTTGCCGTGATGCTTAGTTATTTGACTTTTAACGAGATGCGGTAGATCTTTAATGAGGCAATAATGAGATGAATTACCATTTTCTAAAAACAGTAGGTGAATTATTTTGGATTTATGATAGATTTTATCGGGTTTATACAGAGGACCCGTTATAGTCTTACTACCTCTTAACCCGTAAATATAAATATTCAAAAAAGGATTGTTCCTTTCAAAAATATTTATATCTGAAAAAGTGATTGGAAATGAAATATCATTTACGTTCAAGACATCACGAAAATGAGGATATGACGTGACTCTCTCAGGATGCCGAGTAGTTGGATATAAAGCAGCAACTACACACCACAAAAAACAATACCTGTCATCATTTTGAATATTCAAACACGCTTTCTTACTCTTTATAAATTTCGGTAAATCTATAAATCGTGATCCACTAAGAGGTTGATATTTGTTAATATTAATTTCTAAATGTGAATTATTTAAAAACGTCCATCCACTATCTCTTTCTTGAAATTCTTCAATTTTTTTTAATAATATTGTTATAACTTTTTCATAGGTGGACTTGAAACTGTAATTTAAATGAATTATAAAATTTTTTGTCGCAAAAGATTTCAACTCTTGTAGATCATTCTTTAGCATTAAAAAAACTCCGAAATATTCAAAATTTATTTTAACAGAATAATGTTTTTGAAGCGAGATATCTATTAAAGATTTAACTTGATCATGAATATTTTGTAAGAAACATTCTGGGTAAATATTTGCTTCGGGTTTAGATTTAGTAATCCGATAACTTGTAATACGTCCTTTGAAACAGGAATTTATAATTTCAACGTTGTCATTAATACGAATAGTACTATTATTTTTATGTCTATTACTTCGCAAATGACTAATCCAACAGCGTGAATTCACATCAATGTTGCAAACCGAACAGAATGGCATTTTTAGAATCACAATAACAATAAAATTATTATATAATTCAGAAATATTGAGTTAGCAGCTAAGTTTATAAGACTTTATTACCGATTACTGCAGTAGGTCTTCAAAACTTCACATCTTCAATCGTATCTCTCAATCTCTCATCAAAATGATGTGCTCTGGAATAAGATACGAACATAATTTAATAACACATATAAAATAATAATTTTAATACACTTTTAGGTAATTATTTTGTTACGAGAATAAATCTTAAACAAAAGATACAAAAAATAATAACTAATATATGTATCTACAATAAATATCTACAATATATATAATATATCTACAATTGATTCTGTAATAGAATAGATCTCAGAACAATAATATTATTTTAATGAGGAGATCGAATCCACAATTAATGCTTAGTCTACGGGCAGGGCCGAGGAGATAATATTATAAGCCACTTTGCCATTCATCATAGAATGATAACTACTTTTAGGAACCGCGAAAGTACTCAGTCAGATAAAAATAATGAAAACTATCATGGTAATATGAATGAACAACTAATTACATACCCAATATTCACAATACAATAATGTCTTCTCTGTTGATTATGTCCAAAGTATTAGCATTCCCTCGTTAAGTACTTCTATATCTGCAAATGTAGTCAACAAATAAAATATTTGCTTCAACCAGAACCTCCGCTGCCTCACAATTCATAATAAGTGATCGTCTGAAATAAAAAAAGCACACTTATTATAGTACTGATAATGAAAACAAAAATTTAATGAAATGAAAATCATAATAGAATATAATATTTAACATAATAATTACCTTATAATAATTTTGCTACCGATTTTACCATTATTAGAATCAATTATAGCTATAACTTGCACTCAATAATCGAATTAAATTTAAATTAAAATACACATTTGCAATTAAAATACATATTTGCATACACGTGCAAATAGTACCAATAACAATGGTATCAATAGTGTTTTGTCAAAAAGTGTCGTGTTCCATCCGGTTAGGCAGTACCTAACAGTATTTTGCAAGATTTTCATTTCGATCAGGGTTGACATCCAAATGCAAATAATTATGTTATTATTATTACTTATTTACTCGAAAAAAATGTTGTATTTATTATTGAATTATTATATACAAAGTTTATCTATTTTAATATAGGTATAGATTATTTATTTAAGAGTGCTACTGGTCTGTTAATTTACTGGATTATTCAAAATTTTCTCGATAAGTAATTACCTACACAAGAATATAAAAAAACCCAATGAAACGTAGATAAAAAATCCTTTTAATCGTATATTTTATTTTTACAATTTAAGTTGTGATGTTTTAAATTTGTATCGTTTGTCAACCCTAACAAAAATATCATATTTCTCAACACATTATTTGTGATTATTGCACACCTATTTAAAAGTGTTATTCAGCAATACGAAATTTTATTATTACGTAGCTAATTTGGTTATGGATGTCACTTCCACATATTTTAGTGTAAAAAGGGATCATCAGTCCATACATAGTATGTAGCATGTATGACAATTATTTTGGTAGCCCTAAGCCTTGGTGCTGCGTTAACAAATAATGATTCTAGAAAATTCTTAGTTATCATTTTTTTACAAATATAATACGTACAAATAAGAAATGTCTAATTTGTGTATTATACTTATTAAATACACTTCCATTTAATTTAATACATTTCCATGTCTTTTCTGACTTATAAGCTAACGTTTTCGGAGCTCAGTACATCAAATTCGAGCCTCGGCTAGGAACCTACTCGTACAGCGACTACAGTGAGACCAGCGCCGAGTGATTACACTCTGCAGTTCAGTCCTTAGAACAGTGGTTACATTGGTAATTATACTTCAAGTGGCTGCCATTTAAAATGTAAGTCTTTACCGTTTTTATTAATTTTCATATTTTACTTCAACCAATTTATATTTCAGATACAACATGTAGCCAAATACTTTGACAGTTTTTCACTAAGTTATTGTAATTTACTCACCATTACGAGTATTATAATCGTCAATAGATTAATTATAAGTGCAAGGAAATAGTTATATTATTACTAGTTAATTCCAAGTAGATAAACATTAACCTAACATTTTTTTTTTTCAGCATAATAAGGTATTGCAAGTAATAATAACTAATTAAAATTTGATAATTTACAGGTCGGACTCTGAGTGCGATCAACGCAGCAACTCTACAGACGTTGAACACAGTGCCGAGCTCCTGCGAAAACATTCTACTCCTACCAGCAAGCGTAAATCTACTTCCGTTAAGAAATCGTCTGCCATTATAAGGTAATCATACTAAATTTACATCTACTCATTGTTCCTATTTAAATAATAATATTTCAAATTTTGTACTTACGTTCGATATATTTATGTGACGTTGCGGTCAGTGGTCGACTTTTTATTCCACATTCACTTTCGTTTAAGTGTTCGTATAATATGTAACCCATAGTGACACTACACTTTTATAACTTGCACATTTTTACTGTTCAATGATAAGGTTACTGTAATAGTTTATGATATTTTTTATTTATTTTGAAATGCCAGTGCCTATGCGCTATTGCTACAAATGTCGATCAAGTTTAAGTTTATTCATATTCATGATTTATTTTAATATAATTATCTAATCTTATGATTGCACAGTAAAAATAATTTTCTTTCGTCTTCGGTAAACTTGATTTTTCAGGTAGACTATATTGATTCTTAATGTTATTTAATTGTTACTCTCACTTACAAGTAACAACAATTTATTTACATGACCATCACTAAAATTTTTGTATTGATTTACATACTGCAAACAGTCTGTATTCATTGTGTTATTTTTCGTAATCGTGGTTTTGACCATCGACACCATGTAATATCAGTAAGTTATTTCATACTTACATGGGTTATTTATGTTTGTTACAGAAAAAAGGGGAAGACTGTGGACATATTCAATCTTAGTCGTGATGGTGGCAAATCCAAAGATCCTCCATCGCGCGTGCTGTCCACGTACTTCGTCAACAGGGTTGCAAACGGCAACGAACGTCGGGCGATCAACACAACGGGGGACTACCTTGTCGATTTAAAAGTGTATCAAACCAACGATGCGCACAATACTGATGCACAAGAGCTCTGGAAGAAAGCGCTAGTACGGATAAAATTCCAGACAAGGCAATGGCGTAAACTTCAATCTCTGGTGCACTCGGCGGATGCACTGTGTGAGGACCACCCTACATTTATATCAAATGAAATCTGTAATTAACCTTATTACCTACTAAATGTTGTAACTATGAATAAATATTTTTTTCTTATTGTTTTGTTTCCTTTCTCAGCTGAAACCGCGTTATTTATATCTACAAACAGTTGCTATTTTGCATTTCTAATTATGAAATTTTAATGAAGCATTCTGTCCCAGGTTACCAGAAATCTTATTGGGCATTCTGCCCCACGACGCGAAGGCAAACGCCTGAGCGAAAGTGGGGCAGAATGCCCAATACTATACTACTGTAGTGATAGTAGTTCATATAGTTAGGAAGGAGATGAATTTATTCAATCCAGCGAACATACCCGAATGGGGTATCAAACGAAAGGGTTTGATTTGTGTAGTACTAAATTGACTGTTGGGGGGGGGGGGGGGTAGTTAAGAGGAAAGGGGTGAATTTAGTTAATCAACAAGGGGCCATCCATTAATAACGTCACACTAATTTCATGACGTTTTGAGTTCCATTTTTGTTAAGCTTGTCGTCACAGGAAAAATCGATCACCGGGTCGAGTGCTGGTTTCTGCCCTAGACGCCGCAGAGTCCCTGGAGTAGCGACTAAGGGGACTCCTGAATGTCTGTCTCGAGCAGGGAAAATTTCCTAAGGCGTGGAAAACAGGACGAAAATTGGTCGTGCAAATCCAGCAAACAATTAATAATAATTATATTGTCGACGTACGTCAAGTCTATTCATGACTTTTGCATCGTGCATCGTGCATGGCCTTGGCGTGAGGTACAGCAAGATGGGCCGTGTATAAAAGGTTTAAGCTCTGAGTCTGAATAAATATATGTGATATAGTATACGAATAAAATGTAAAATAATTATCTAACTTTGCATCATTATGATCATGACTAAAACCTACAATTATATCTTCCCGAAATTTTACATTCGTCTCATTATCTTGAAAACTAAATTTTTGAAGGTTTCACTTCTACCACGTGTGAATTGCACACATTTTAATTTGTTTTTCAATAAAATCAACAAATTAAACCTTATGATCATATAGGTAGGGTTGAAAATATTTTTAAGTATTTCGTTATTAGGTACTTCAAATTTCGTGTTTTAATACTAACCATTATACATATTATTAGATTTTGAAATGTGACGTCACGAAATAGTAGCACCCCTCCCACCCCTTGTCACACTACATCGACCCCCCCTTCCCCCTAACGTGTGACGTAATTAGTGGATGGCCCCCAATGGTAAAACACGATTTGTACTTATATTTCATTTTGAAACAAAAAAATACGTCCTGCCCAAATCTAAGTTTAAAACCCGTAAAATAAAACTTAAATTAAAAATTTAAAAAACCCCACTCAAAAAAGAACAAAAAGTCTGAATATGTAAAAAGTAAAAAGTCAAAATATTTTTTTAAAAGTCATAAATAACATGAATATGTACTAGCAAATGTACTAGCTGACCCGGCAAACTCTGTACTGCCTAACAACTTACCCCTCTCGAGGTCTCCCTCGAGGCCCCATCTCCCTCCTCTTTCCCCTCTCCCTCTCTCTCGACTGTCAGTTATAAAATAAAAAAGTTAGATATGTCGCTGATGTTACATTAGAAGGATAATATGGTCGTTAAGTTTTCATAGAAATCGCTGATGTTACATTAGAAGGATAATATGGTCGTTAAGTTTTCAAAGAAATCGGACCTCATACTACAGCTATGAAACAGACAAATTTCTGAACGCACCTATAAATATCTGACAATCAAATGACAATTTGACAAAAGATATCAAATGTTTCACAGCTAGGAACAATTTGTTTTTTTTTAGTATTTTTCATTAGGTACTTATTATTCATATTTCTCACCGTTTACACCTTCCCTGAAGTTCCACAAATATTTCAAGATCAAAATTAGCCAAATCGGTTCAGCCATTCTCGAGTTTTAGCGAAACAAACGAACAGCTATTGATTTTTATATATAGATTATTTAATTTGACTAAATAAAACTTTGTCGTGTTGGGGGACGGCTCTATATTAAACTCCATCCATCAGCCTTGGTAGGTCCACAGTTGGACATAGACGACATTTTTCCGAGACGTGGGCGCCATTCGATTACCTTTCTTCCCCAACGGTTATCTTCGAACTGTGTGGCCAGCCCATTGCCACTTCAGCCGGCTAATTCTTAAGCTATGTCGGTTACCTTTGTTCGTCTACGGATCTCCTCATTTTAACGTGATAACGTTTATAAAGACGATGAGCCTGAAAGGCATTCACGAAAACCGAGTAACGGCCGCTCACGTCACGGAAGCGCGCGCAGCATTAGAGAGAGAGGCACGCTAGACCGGCCGTCTCTCTCCCACTCAAGCGTAATCGGTCCGCTTGGAAGGCATTCTCGAAAACGTGGTAACGAGCCTGCTCACGTCACGAGCCACAACGCGCGCAAAGTATCGAGAAAGAGATACGCTGAATAATAATAAAACGAAATATATATCTGTAATTTAATATGTAAAATTGTAATTTTCATTCTATTTCCCGTTCCTAATGTGCGAATTGACAATATTTATATCATAAATTATTCTTCTACGAAATAGACGTTATCACGTAAAACCATTGTCCGTAAACCGACTTTACAGACAACCAATTTTTTAATTCGATCACAAAGAGAAATACCGAGCATAGCCCTCTCCATAGCCCGCTGCACTACTCTGAGCTTATGGATTAGACCAATAGTGAAGCATCCGAGACGTGGTGTCTCGGATTCGTATGTCATCGCTGGCAACACACACTGCTCGAACACCTTCGACTTCAGGCACTGAGGTAGTGTTTTGGACGACAAGATATGACGCAGTTTCCCGAACGCAGCCCATCCGAGTTGGATTCTACGAGTGACTTCTTTCTCGAAGTTGGACTTACCCATCTGGATCAATAGGGATGTTGACTCTAACTGTAAATTAATATAAACTTATGTTTAAGGTATTAAGGGAAACATTCAAAAACCTATAATATTATTCTTTTGTCGTAATCAATCCCAATAAATTAAATATAATTAATTTAAAATGTTAAAAATAGTACTCACTGTCACGTGACCTCAAACGCCATTTTGAGCTTATGACGTCAATTACTCGTATTTTATATGGAAGTCCAACAAACTTCAGTAGAACCATCAGTAGATAGTATTGAATATAGTGACGTCACATGACGTTTTTGGTGGGAAATTTGATAATGATTTTTATTAATCAATTTTTGTTTTTAAATTGAAGATAATTATTTTTATAATATTTTTTTCGTGAATATTAAGGTTCTATCTTTGAAATAAATTTGAATCCTAAAATTAGTCAACATCCCAATTGTCCCAGGTAAATGTATTCGTCTAGAACTTCTAGAGCAGCGTCGTCAACAACAACCGGTATGGGTGTGAAAGCATAGGAGAGATAGAGTTTAATACTTGTTCATAATGTTATTTTGTTCCTATAAATACATATTTCGATTTTGCACAGAACTTGGCACTCATTTAGATCTCCGTTCTTTTTGCGGCGAAGCCCACAGCCAAGCTTAATTTTTGTATTGAACTTGGCTCTTCTTTTTTTTTACATTTGTGTTTTTGGTGGGATATCATTACTTTTTGTAAAGAAAACTAGGCAATGCCACGCGCCGCCGACGACACCGTTGGCCGGTTGTTTAGCGCATATTACAAGTTTTTTGTATGGGGACACCACTTATTTTTCGACTTTTTTATTTTTTGATTTTTTCCTACACTTACACACAATTACCGAGATGGATTCCAAATTTCATTCTTCTAGTTTATCTGGAAGTAGGTTAAATTTAGGTACTATATGTCAGTCAGTCAGTGCTAAAATTTACGACATTTTGACCTTCACATCTTTATAACCGTTTGTGCTAGCTTCATGAAATTTGGGCTTCTACATGTCCTTGTGGATATAATTAAACACACGTTGTTTTATGTGTTTACGTTAAAGAGGTTTTGAGTTATAGAAGGGTCAAAAGTGGCACCAAGTGGTTCGTGTAATATTACACTCGGCGCTGGCTAGCCAGTTCCTTTGCTTGAACTTGGCTTGACACGCTGCCGCGGGTCTAGATTTATTTTATGATTTTTTTACTTTTTACCTATTCAGACTTTGGTTTTTTTTTCGAGTCCGGGGTTTTTTAATTTAAGTTTATATATTACGCAAATTTAATAGGTTATGAATATGACAACATATTTAGTCAAACAGCTCGGCAAAAAAATTTTTATGGCCTAAAAATTTAATGTTTTGCATTTTCAAAAACATTTTTTTATGAAATCAAGATTCGTTTGATTTTCGGGTAGGTACCTATGAAACATGTTAAATTTGTCTGTACACTCTTAAGTTTATCGCAAACATAAATGACATCTCTGAAGGAAAACACTGAATAACCTAAATACCTAAGTACCTAGTGTGTGTTTATCTAAAACCTTTTCATTTTAATTGTAATAAATATACTAAACTAATATACAAAAACATTCCAGACTTTTATTTCTAAACTGTTCATACTATGCATCCTAAAATTATTATCAACTAAAGGATCAAAATTGTTTAAGCTCGAACTTCAGCCAGGTGTGCGTGAACGATGCACACAGACATAGCTTCGCAATGTATGCTCTGTGAAATAAATTTTCGGCACGGCCTCTTAAAACAAACTGTTTCTAAAATTTTAAATTTAAATTTCGAATCTAATTCTTGGAGACAGGCATGCCTATCTATTAAATTAGGTGGGTTGGGTATTCGTTCCACCGCAAGTGTGACTTTTCCGGCTTTTTTAGCCTCGACTCACAGTTCGATCACCCTCATCAGCGATATTTTAAACTTAAACCAAGTTGATGTTCGGGTGACTGGCTTGAGTCAGGCTTTGAGTGCTTGGAGGGCCTTGTTACCGTTGGAAAGTATCCCCGTCGACAGTTCAAAACAAAAATTTTGGGACATGCCCGGAATCAAGTCAACGTTTGCCTCTCTCCTTGATCAGACAGTGGACAACACGGACAGGGCGAGACTGTTAGCGGTTTCTGATGAGAATTCAAGTTACTGGTTGCACGCTCTGCCTTCACATAATCTTGGCACTATTTTAGATGCTTCGACCCTACGCATCTCCATATGTTTCCGGCTCGGTGCCAAAGTCTGTGAACCTCACAATTGCATTTGCGGCCAAAGTGTGGATCGGTTGGGTCGACATGGTTTATCCTGCGCTAAGAGTGCTGGCCGATTGTATCGCCATGGCACAACTAATAATTTGATCCGTAGGGCTCTAGTCACGGTGTCTGTACCTGCCACGCTAGAACCATGTGGTATGTGCAGAGACGATGGTAAGAGACCCGACGGTGCAACTCTTGTGCCATGGAGATTAGGTCGCACCTTAGTGTGGGATGTAACATATGTTGACACTTTGGCCCCATCTTATGTGCATGACACTTGCAATAAAGCTGGGGCCGCAGCCGATCGTGCTCTGTTTCTAAAGCGTCGCAAATACTCTTCTGTTACAGAAGACTATGAGTTTGCGGCGCTTGCAATGCAAACTTTGGGTACGTGGTCGGCAGACATGAAGTGTTTCATGAAAGACATGTCGAAACGACTAGTCCGCACTTTTGGAGACCTGAAGGAAATACAGCGGGGCAATGCTGCCAGCGTTCTGGGTACAATGCCTAATTTGGGAATTTTGGGTGACATTTATTTCTTGTAAATATACTTTTTTAATATAGTACTAATTTAGTTATAAGATCTATTGCAATTTTTAGTTTTTTCATTCATTTTTTTTTATTTGTAATTAGTATTGTATGTAGAAATATTCCTATGTAATCCAGTATATTATTAAATTTACTATGTGTATAAATATTGATATAACTTTATTTTTATAGCTGGAACTGTTGGAAGGTTGAAGAGGGTCATAAGTTTTACAGTTGGTTTCTCTTAGTACCTTTTAAATTTTGAAACTGTTGCTTATTTATTTATGCACCAGGAATGTGTCATGCATGTTAAACAACTCATTGTTAGTTTCCTTTGAACACGCGGGCGAAGCCGCGGGTAAAATGTAGCTGAAGTATAAAAAACACTTATTTCAATGCTAGCAACATTACGCCCAACTGCAGATTTAGTTGAAATTCAATAAAATTCATTTTCATACATAGCTGTCATAGCACAAAAATAAAGAAACCAGAACTTTTGACCTATACTTTCTTAAGTAATAAAACATGCCAGATTTCCATAATAGCAATGCAGATTTCTACCTTTTTTGGTTCAATCAGTTCAGTCGACCAATATTACAGACAGAAATGCGTCGTAAATGTTGGCGCGCCAGCGGCTCGTTAGGTACCTTAGCATGGCTGCCATGGACAATACACAAAGACAAGATCACTCATACCAAGACCGAGAACAGAAAATCAAACTCGTCATTAAAATTTCTGCCTCGCTGGAAATCTAATCCAGGACCCTTGGCACGGTGATTCGGTATAGCAACCATTACGCCACACAAGTCTTCAAATATAAGCAAAATTATTATTTTTTTACTCTGTTTGCACAAAAAATATTGAAAACCGTATTCATGAATTACCACGTGAAAACTAAGGGGGGGGGGTCTTCTCATATACTACGATGGTCACGAAGGGGGGAGGGGGGTAAAAAGTTGGGAAAAGTGGTACACGTGGTTTTGGTATGTTCCCTTATCTTTGTCGTGTAGTACGCGAGACGTCTGTATGAAAGAGTGGTACATCTTGCAAGAGTTTGAAAAGAAAAAACGAAACAAATAATATTGTGTTAAGTTACTCTTGTATTCCTTTGCAGTTTCAATTAGCACCTTTATTTCAATTATTTTCTTCATTATTACGCAATGGTTGCAGCGCTGACATCTTTTGACAATGTCTTCTATGGGCGCTTCCATGATATCAGTGAAACTTACGAGATTTTGAAATACACAAGACCTATTACAAGGTCCTATTGAATCCCCAGAGTACCGTGTGAATATATCGCCATTTAAGGTTGCAGATATTTTGGTATCTGGATTTTTATTTCCGTTTATACTTACTTTAAAATTTAGTACATCATCATTTTCTGATCTCTGAATCCGATCATCGCATGTATATCTTCTTCTTTTTAGAGGAGCAGCATCACTCTTTCGTCGTAATTGGCGTGTTTCTCGACGGATGGTAACATCTAAAAAAAGATAGTGTTAGCTAACATTAAAATGAATGATTGCATTATCATTATAATTTAAATGTGGCTTGGTACTAGAAGGTGGTCACTCATAAACAAACTTTACAGCTAGTATAAAATAAATAAAAAATTAACTTGACAAGTGCGAGTTAAACTCGCTTGGAGAGGCTTACGTACGTTATGTGTTTAGCGTTATTTCTCTATTTTATTTATTTATGCCGTTTTTTAAGACCATAGAGTTTTTATAGATTTTCCTGTAATATTTAATAAAGAACTATTCTCAGTATTTTTATTTCAAAACTCTAGCGTCAGTAGTTTCGGAGATAAGGGGGGGATAGTCAATTTTTGGCTTTAATTTTCGTTCTTTCCCGAATAATTTTATTTATTTATTCTTTATTGAACCATACACAAGTAATGGAACAAAAGGAGGACTTAATGCTAAAAGCATTCTCTGCCAGTCAACCTTAGGGCAGTGGGAGAACAAAGAAGGCGGTGACAACAAAGAAAGAGAAGAGTAAAATTAATGATAAGTCATATCAAGGAAAGGAAAAAACGAATTAATATATGTATATAATAATAAATATATATGAAAATAAATAAATAAGTTAAATAAACAAACATATACATATATATAAATATTATACATACATATTCAAATATAACACATGTAGCACATATAGATATAGTTCATACAAATATAATGATATATTACATAAATATTTGTGAATGATGATGATGGCTGTGACTCCTATTTATCATTATAAACTAATGAGGTAATGAGCGTGAAGCTGTTTTTTAAAAGTGTACTTACTACAGTTACTAGTAACCCTTCTCAAACTGACAGGTAGAGTGTTCCAAAGACTGATAGCTTGATTTTAAAACTATATATTGTAGAACTATAACAAAAATATATTTAAGATCCTTACAACAAGCCCTTTCATTTGACATACCACACGATACGGTTTACAAAACAATTTCGTTAAATTTTTTTTTTTAAATTCAGTTTATACCTTCCTCTTTGGGCACAAAAAAGTACATGAGTACCAAATTTCAACTTGTTTGATCCAGTAGTTTCGGGAGTAAATTGACTGTGTACGGCGCGGGCGGTCGCCCAGACGCACGAGTGATCCTATAAGGATTCTGTTTTTCGTTTTTTCGTACGGAACCCTAAAAACCCGCTTGCTGTCGATAAACTTATCATCATATACCTTTTTGAAATCCTTATGGTGAGCTTTTATATTTGATATCCATCTTGCATTATTCGATTTATTTTTATTTTTAGATGCTTCAAACAATGGCATCCTCAAAGCGACCACATTTTTTTTAATTTCACTTATCTAAGAACACTTGGGTTATCAAGACGAATCTAACGATATCTTAATTATATAAATCCGTTCAACGGTTTGGAAGGTGTTATATCAATAGGTAGGTAACCTACCTTCATTTGATTAATAAATTAGTCTTGGCCTAACCGGTGTTTTATTCACAACATGGTGACAGCGGTCGTGTTAAATTAAAGTTATTTAGTGTCTTTCGAACGATATAGTTGTGAAATAGTGCAAGTTAAGAAGTGCGAAGTTAAATATATTACTTGCATAATGGAACACGCGCGTCCACCGTCCGAATTACGTCTTGAAGGCGGCCCCGCGCAGCGAGCGGCCGCGTGGCGGAAATGGCAACAACAGTTTACGGTATTTTTGAAGGCTTCTGGAGTTAACAAGGAGGACACCAGCATTCAAGCGAGCTTGTTAATTAATTTGATCGGCTCCGAAGGTTACGACGTCTACACCACCTTCAAATTTGTAAAGGATGAAAATAAGGAAGACATCGACGTCTTGTTAAAAAAATTCAACGATCACTTCGGGACTAAGGAGAACACAACGATGAGCCGCTTCAAGTTTTTTAGTCGTCATCAGGAGACAGGCGAGTCGATCGACGAGTACGTCACAGCACTAAAACTTCTCGCGCAGCATTGTGAATTTGAACACCTGGAAGAGAGCTTGATTCGCGATCGGATAGTATGCGGAGTGAGCGACGGGAAGGTTCGCGATAGATTGCTTCGGGCGGAGGAGCTCACCCTGCACAAGGCGGTCAAGATATGTCAGGCTAGTGAAATGTCTACAGAGGAAAAACAACAGATCGAGGAGACCAAGAACAGGGGCGTCGACGAGGGAACGTCATCAGCTGTGGTGGATGTCGTACAACGGTACCGAGGCACCCAAGACCGCGGGCCGGCACGGGGCGCACCGGGCGCACCGGGCGCACGACGCGGCGGCGGCAGCGGGGGCGCCTGGCCGCCCGCCGGCAGCGGCGGCAGCCGTTACAGGGGCGCGCGCGGCGGTCCCGGTCCCGGCATACGTGCTTGTGCTTCGTGTGGAGGAGTGCGGTGCGATGGTGGATACAGGTGTCCCGCGAAATATACTAAGTGTTTCTTGTGCAATGTGAACGGTCATTTCAAAAAAATGTGTCCCTTGCTCCGTAATAAGAAAGTGTATGAAATCGAAGAAAGTAAATTTAGTGATAATGTAGGTGTTGACTTTAGCCTTAGTGTAAACGTAGATGAGGATTTGTACTATGTGTCAACGATAAACGGTAACAAGGTCAAGGACAGCTGTAAATGGTATGAAACTTTAACATTACTTAATACTGCAAAGAAACAAGTATTTAAGCTAGATACAGGATCGGACCTTAATGTTTTATCAGTGAATAATTATTTAAATCTAGGCTTATCATTAACATCATTACAAAGTAATAACATTAAGGCTCAATCCTTTTGTGGCAATGCAATTCCTTTAGTCGGTTCTTGCTATATCGACTGGTTGTATAAGGGGCATGTGTACAAATTGTTATTTGTGGTATGTAGACATGACTGTCAAAGTGTTTTAGGTAAACACGCATGCGAAAGTTTAGGTATTATAAAACGTGTGTTATCTGTAGATATTAGTCAGTATTCCGATCTGTTTCATGGCTTAGGAAAGTTACCTGGCCAATATACGATAGTCATAGATAAGTGTGCACAGCCGTCCGTCTGCGCGGTTAGGAAAATACCCCTAGGGGTGCGAGACAAATTATTATCGGAATTAATTAAAATGGAACGGATGGGAGTGATCAGGAAGGTGAGTCATCCTACAGCATGGGTGAATGCGATCGTCGTAGTGGCTAAGAAGGATGGTAGCATTCGCGTGTGCCTCGACCCGCGGCCGCTAAACCGCGTCGTCCAGCGCGCGCGATACCCGCTGCCGAGCCTCACGGAGATCGCGACTAAGTTACAGGGAGCTCGTTACTTTAGTAAGCTCGATGCACGCTCCGGTTACTGGATGGTGGAAATCGATAGCGCCAGTGCTGATTTATGTACATTTGGTACACCGTTCGGAAGGTACCAGTTTCTTCGTCTGCCGTATGGGATAAACTGTGCCTCCGAAGTGTTTCACGCGAAAGTTCGACAGATTTTTGAGGACATGCAAGGTGTCGACTCCTTTGTAGACGACATAATCGTATGGGGATCGAACATGAAGGAGCACGATGAACGCTTGGAGCGGGTGCTCGAGAGGGCGCGTAAGGTTGGTATAAAATTTAATAAGGAGAAGTGTGAATTTCGGGCAACTAGCGTCACGTATCTAGGTCACACGTTCAGCGAAAAAGGTATGCAAATCGATAAAAATAAAATTAAGGCAATCACAAACATGCCGAGCCCCCAAGATAGGCACTCGTTAGAGCGTTTTTTGGGTATGATAAATTATCTAGCGAGATTCATTCCTAATTATTCCGAGATAGCTTCACCGTTGCGCTCCCTGCTAAAGAAGGACGTCACTTGGTGCTGGGACGCTCAGCACGAACAGGCGGCCGACCGTCTGAAGCATCTAGTGTGCGCCGCCCCGGTCCTGTCGCTGTACGCGCCGCGCGAGCCCGTCACGCTGTCGGTGGACGCCAGCTCGCACGCGTTGGGCGCGGCGCTGCTGCAGGCGGGCCGCCCCGTCGAGTTCGCCTCCTGCACGTTATCTGATGCGCAGAAACGCTATGCTCAAATAGAAAAGGAGCTGTTGGCCATAGTGTTTGCATTGGAGCGATTTCATCAGTATGTTTTTGGACGTGGCGATGTGATCGTCGAAAGCGATCATAAGCCCTTGGAGGCACTATTTAACAAACCGTTGGATGCGGTTCCGGCTCGACTGCAACGGATGATGCTTCGGATCCAAGGTTATGATTTTAAGGTGGTATACAAACCGGGGAAGTACATGTACGTAGCCGATGCGCTATCGCGAGCACCCCTGTCGGATAGAATGAACGACAAAATCTCCGAGGAAGTCGCAGACCAGTCGTGTTTTATAATAGAAAATATTCGATTCAGTTCTGAAAAAATTATGTTGATAAAAAATGCAGTTCAGCGTGATAAACAGTGTCAGACTATAATTTCATATATAGTAAACGGGTGGCCGGAAAATAAGTACCAAGTCGATGAATGTGCGCGCGAGTGTTGGTCATATAAAGAGTATTTCGAGTACATCGATGGCGTTATATTGAAGGATAACTTGGTGTTTATACCGAGCAGCCTGCGGAGTGAAATGATCGGGCGCGTGCACGAAGGCCACATGGGTATCGACCGGTGCAAGCGGCACGCGCGTGACGTCATGTTCTGGCCGGGCATGGCGCGCGACATCGAGCGCGCCGTGCGCCGCTGCACGGTGTGCGCGGAGCGGGCGCACCGGCCGCCGCGCGAACCCCTCGTTACACACTTCATTCCGGATATTCCATGGGCTAAAGTCGGTTCCGACATATTTCAGTACCGAAGTAGTTACTTTTTGATTTTGGTAGATTACTTCTCAAATTACATCGAAGTAAATAAGTTAGCTAACATCGGTAGTAAGGCCGTAATCGAAGCCATGAAGGACCAATTCGCGAGACATGGAATTCCCGTGGAGCTAGTGAGCGATAATGGACCGGCGTACGCCTCCAGGGAGTTTCGACTTTTCCGAGATCAGTGGGGTTTTAAACATACAACGACGTCACCAAATTATTCGCAATCCAATGGTAGGAGCGAAAGGAGCGTGCAGACTATTAAAAATATGTTAATTAAATCTGTCGAGTCGCAATCGGACTTTCACCTCGGCTTATTAAATCTAAGAGCGACTCCGCGCGATGGTGTTAGTAGTCCAGCGGAGCTGTTGATGGGGCGCCGGTTGAACACCCGGCTTCCAGTCCACGAACAGAAGCTGCGGCCCGCCCGCGACAACACACGAGACTATACAAGTATGCTAAATAAACAGGCAACGACTAAGGAATACTATGATCGAGGCTCGCGAGCGTTGTCCGAGTTGGGACCCGGTGATAGGGTAGTGATGCTGGAGGCGGGCAAGCGCAAGCGTGCTATAGTACAGGCGCCGGCCCCGCAGCCCCGCTCGTACTTCGTCACGGACCCATCCGGTCGTCGGTACCGGCGCAATAGGCGCCATCTCATTAAGGTGGCGTCGAGTGACGGCAGTGAGGACGCTCCTGAAGTTGACAGGTGGAGCAGCGCGGAGAGTGAGGCGGACGACGTCGGTGTCACGACGCAGCTGAACCAGGCCCACGCTGATGCACAGCCTTCCCCCCCTTCCCCACCGGTAGAAACGGTATCCGACTCGTTAGATAAGAATATTAATTATAAAAAAGTGTATCGCAGACCGGCGGCTGAGCAAGCACGAGTTAATATAAAACAACTAAGTCGTGAAAATTGTAAATGATGTACCTATTAATTCATTGAAAATTATATTGCATGTTAATACTATTATTATTTTGTTACGAAAGGAATGTAAAATACTTAGGTAATACAAGTAGTATAAAATGAGCTTAATCTTTATAATTCGTGTAACTATTACCTATAAAATAATTTGCAATAATTGATCAATATTCACATTAAATTATGAATTAAATTAATTTGTTGTTAATAGCATTGTAACAAATAAAATGCATTTTTATTATTACAAGTATATTTAAATCACGATTTATATTAATTAAGGTCAATAAAATTATAATTAAAATATCCATTCAAAATTAAATTTATTGTATCTGTTAATTTGTGTCTTAGCTGGAAATTCTTCATTGCTGTAAAACTTAATCATCTAAATATTCATTCATATCAGTACTTATTATTATTATTAATTGTTTGTTAGAAGGGGAAAGATGTTATATCAATAGGTAGGTAACCTACCTTCATTTGATTAATAAATTAGTCTTGGCCTAACCGGTGTTTTATTCACAACAGAAGGTACGAGGTAATAAAGAATATTACATGCATACATACAAACGTACATACATACAAGATACGCGCAAAAAAACAACCCTTCCTAACAGTCGGGTAAAAAACTACTTTAAAGAAAAGGTCTTCGAAAAAGGATCTCTAAAATTATTACTGAACAGGATTATTGGTCACGATCCCGTGAAGGGGTAGTAGGATACGTTAGGCCAGTATAGTTTTATATAAAAGTCTACCGTTTTAGAGATTACTCAATGATTTCTCGATAGGCAGCGGCCTACCTTCTACTTTTGAAGCGTCAAAAGTATACAAAAAATTAATTCAAGCCCGGTACCTAATCTAGGCAATAACTAATTGATTTATAATCTTTGATACACGTGTAAACTCGTGTTTATATTATAATGCTTACTAAATTTTGCTTAATAAATTGGTGTTTCGAGACGCGTATCATATTTTACTGAAAATTATTACATAGTTTTGTGTTTGTTTCTAATCCAAAATTGTGTTTTTTCATGCAAATTTTGATCCAAAATAAAAGTGAAAGTGTTATCTCGCAAAATATTTCGTGATTTAAAATACTGTGATAATAATCGTTTCGTAAACGTAACCTAACAACTTTTGTTAACTCTCGCTTCTTCAAAAACGATAAGGACTAGTTGAAATGGCTGTTTGTTTGAAATGTGATAAAGTTATACCGAAAGTTGATGATAAAAAACCCCAAAATCAAGTGTCATGGTTGCGAAAGGCAAATATGTGTGAAGTGTAGTGGGTTGCTTGCGACGGAGTTAAGGGTGATAATATTGCAGTCTCCTACTTTAAAATATTTGTGCCCCGATTGTGAGTTAGGTGTCCGTCAACTTCCGGCGCTAAGAAAGACGGTGGCGCAACTAAAAACTGAAGTTGAACTACTTCAATCGAAAGCAAGTCAGACCACAAACATGGAAAGCATTCTCGCCGAATTAGCGGATCGAAAAAAGCGTAGCGCCAATATTATTATGTTTGGTGTCAGTGAATGTCAGCTTCAATCAGGGGATCATGCTCGAGACAAAGAGGTACGAATTCAACATGATAAAACTCAGGTCCAGCAGGCGTTAATCAACATTCCTGAATCCGAGCCACCAGTTGCTGTCGTCCGCCTCGGTAAGCCTAAACAAGATTCACTCCCACGTCCACTGAAAGTAATCTTCTCCCACAAAAAGTCAGCGATAACAGTTTTGAAAAACAATAAAAACTTGCCATCCAATATCAAGGTTAAAAATGATCTAACGCCTTATCAACGCGAATATTTAAAAAATTTGCGGGAGGAGCTGAGTCGTAGGACTGATAACGGCGAAACTAATTTGACGATCAAGTATGTGAATGGTAGCCCCACAATTCAACAACAGGGCAGCTCAAAAAACCAGTAACACTCGATCACCCTCTTGTCGAATTTACGTTTTTCTACACAAACCTGGCATCCTTAATGGCTAAAAGAGATTTGCTTATTACCGAGATAGATAGGATAAAACCAGCTTGTATTATTATAACAGAAACACATCTTAAACCTTGTATTCCTGATAGTTTAGTGACTATTAATGGCTATGCGCTATTTAGACATGATAGGTTAAAAGGAACCGGGTGGGGAGGAGTGGCCATATATGTATCACATAAACTATGCGAAGTGCCTATACAGGCAACTCTTCATCCAACTTACAACCGCAACCCACAGGTGGAAGCTCTCTGGTTGAACTTAAAGTATGGCATCTTCGAAATAACAGTTGCAGGTGTATATCGACCTACTCATTACAACTTTGAAGATACTGATAGATTACTGTTTGAAACTATAAAAGAAGCTTCTGAAGGGAAAAAGCCCTTGTTAATTATGGGAGATTTTAATCTCCCAGACATAAAGTGGCCACTGGTAAATGTAGATGTTGATTGTTATAATACTCTTCATAAAAACTTCGTGGAAATGTTTGTCGACAGTAACCTCAATCAATTGGTTACATGTATAACAAGAAAGAGGAATGATGAGGAATCCTTATTAGACTTAATACTATGTAACGAGGAAAATCTCTGTACGAAAATTGAATATCTACCAAATATAGGAAAAAGTGACCATTTAGTATTAACAGCTACATTGCAAATAGAAAATCAGTTGTGCAAAAATTATAACAGACTCTCACCAAGACGTAACTTTTTTAAGGCTAATTATGACTAGATAAAAAAAAACGCTTTTAGAAAATATACCTATGGATTCAGAATTCTCCGATGTTATACTTGCCTGGAGGAACTTTTTAGCAATAACTCATAATGCTATTGAAGTCCACATTCCCCTCTCAATTAAAAATTGTAAACACAACATAAAAAAGCCTTGGATTAATCAGCAAGTGTTAGACATGGCTAATGATAAAATGCGCCTGTGGAAAATATATTTACTGAAAAAATCTCCTGAATCTTATAAAAATTACCGAATTGTAAATAATAAAATTTTAACTGTTGTAAGAAACCTAAGAAAAGAATTCGAAAGAGGGATTGTTAATAGTGGACCAAAATCCTTTTTCTCCTATATACGCCAGCAGCTATCCTCAAAAGTATCAGTACCCACATCCCTGAAGGATGAGATGAACAATATAATTAATGATCAAGTAAAGGTAGCTAATCTTTTTGCTAAACAATTTGAAAAATCATTTGTTATTGAGCCACCATACAGTGAAGCGCCTACTATTCAACTGCCACGTGTTGTCAATTCAATAGAAACTGTAACTATATCAGCTGATATTGTTTGTAAGACTTTGATGACATTTAATGATACAACTTCAATGGGACCAGATGAATTGCCCTCTAAACTACTTAAAGAATGCAGCTACATACTAGGTCATCGGTTGGCACATATTATGAGGTTGTCGCTACAAACAGGAAAACTCCCACAAGAATGGAAGGAAGCTCATGTTACTCCGATATACAAAAAAGGCGATAAATTAACTGCAGCTAACTACCGGCCAATTAGCCTCACAAGTATAGTTTGTAAAACTATGGAAAAAATCATAGCAGCAGAATTGAGGAAGTTTATTGCAACCGAGAACATAATTATTGATGAGCAGCATGGATTTGTTCCGAAGAGATCAACTGTCACCAATCTTCTTACTTGTCTCGACAAATGGACTTTAAACTGGGATAAACATTGGCCAACAGACACCATATACTTAGATTTTGAAAAAGCTTTTGACCGGGTTCCCTTTAAGAGGCTAATAGCAAAACTTGAACATTTTGGAATTCGTGGACAATTGCTCCAGTGGATATCTGACTTTTTAACAAACAGAAAATTTAAAGTCAGAGTGGGAGACGCCTTCTCTGTACCTTGTGATGTACACAGTGGAGTACCACAGGGATCGGTGCTCGGACCAATCCTTTTCGGTATCTACATTACAGATCTTAAAAATTCAGTAAAATCTGATTTGTCTATTTTTGCTGATGATACTAAAATCATAGGAAACCCTCTCATCAGTCATAATATTATACAGCAGGACTTAGATCGAATCGTACAATGGACTCAAGACTGGCTTATCTCATTAAATGCAGCCAAGTGTACAGTATTACACATGGGCAGAAACAACCCAAAAATTTCATATAATATTAACTCTGTACCACTTATACCTGTTATCAATCAAAGGGATCTTGGTGTCACTATTACGCACAATCTTAAATGGGATGTTCATATTGCAAATATAACAAAAAAAGTTAACTCTATGCTATATGTCATAAGAAAGGCTTTCAGTATTATCACAAAAGATTTGTTTATCAAACTTTATAAAACCTATATCCGACCGCTCTTGGAGTATGCTTTCCAAATCTGGAACCCTTACTTTAAAAAAGATATTGAACTGCTTGAAAAAGTACAGCGTAGAGCTACAAAAATGGTATCATCTCTAAGACACAAATCGTATGAAGAGCGTCTTTCTGAGCTGAAATTAACTAGTTTGGAACGCCGGAGGCAAAGAGGAGATATGATAGAAACTTTCAAGATCCTAAATGGACACTACAGCGTCAGAAATATTGCAGATCTTTATTTACTGAAAACAAATACCCGGCTACGAGGACACTCACTGAAATTAGAACGACACCCTAGCTCCAGCAACCCTAGATATCACTTTTTGTCTAATCGTGTAGTACAGCAGTGGAATAGGCTACCTGAATCAGTGATAAGTGCACCGACAGTGAACATTTTTAAAAACAGACTTGATGAATATATTCAGAATACACAAAAATAATATATATATAAATCGAACACAAGTGCAGTGATATGCACGCATCAGCTCCAGTAGCTGCTAGTGCATCATTAAAATAATAATAATAATAATAAATCAGTATCATCTCAGCATCCAACCCTTTTATTTCACATCCTGACCGCTCAACCTTACATGGCGACCGCGCCAGGGAGGTCCGTCATCCGAGCGCCGCGAATTTGACACTACCTGCCGCCCGGCTGGCGCCGTACCGTACCATACAAGGAGGAAGATCTATTGTGAACAATGGAATTATTGTACGAGAATATTCAAGACAATACGGGCGCCGAAACAAGATTTAAAAAATGGGGAAACAACAATCCAAGGAGGAGACTCTAGTGGTCCAAAATGCTGCAGGAGGGGTCAATATGACAGATGAGGAATCTAACACAAAGCTACTTATTGATGATTACGGAAAGGAAATAACTGAAATGTTCACAGAGCTTACGATATCACAATCCAATGGCAATACGGATTGTTACAAAATTTAAAAGCCTATAAATGAAAAATTCGCAATAAAACAATTTGCAGACGGATTGCGCAATCGTAGACTCGGTACTATTATCACAGCTAGGAACTATACATCGTTGAAAGACGCGATACAGGCTGCCAAGGACGAAGAAATTGGGACGGCTTCTACATCCGGTGACGTCATGGGTATGTAATATTCTCAAAATTTTACATCAAATAATTTTTCATCTACTCGAGGAAGACCGAATCTTCGTCATGGCACACGATTAGGTACTTCTTTTGCTAGGAATTTTTCGAACCTAGTTAGCCGTAGCGCGAACTATCGTGGACATTACCGAGCCTCACCCAGCTACCGGCAGACGAAACGATGGGACCAACATGGTCCACAGGAGCATTGGAAATCTCGGCCAGCCCAAAGGGGGAGGCCTTGGCAACACAGAGGTACGTTGTACAATAATTATTATAAGCGTGGAAATCAATGGATGCGTAACGAACGTATGCGTTTAATAAATGAGACCGAAAATTCTATTGAAAAATCTTCAGAAATTAGGAACGAGTTTTTTCGAGACTAATATTATTTTAGCAGCTAATAGCAACTGTTGCATTATTTTATATTTGAATAATATACCCTACTCTTGGTTAATTGATACGGGCGCAACTATTTCGGCATTAAAATATAAATATGCACTTGAGCAAAATCTTCCGATTTATAAAGATAATATTATTATAAATGGAATAGGCGGTAAAATTCAGCCAATTGGATATATGTACATATTTACATTTAAATAATGGAAACAATTTTTTTAACCATATATTTTATTTGTTTGAAACTTTGCCATGTCAGTCTGTAGGTATTATAGGTCAAGATTTTTTAAATAAGTATAAAGGGTTGATAGATTTTATATTATGTATTGCACTTGTTAATTTCTTTAATTTTTTTTTAATCCTTTATCAAATATACCGCCATCGTTGTTTTACTACTGTCCGAAGGTTGACTGGCAGAGAATGCTTTTAGCATTAAGTCCGCCTTTGTTTCTGTACTTTTTGTATGAAAATAAAGAAATAAATAAATGGCCGATCCAAAATTAGGGATATCAATGGCATCAAGGTATACCTGGTTAAGATATCGACAAACGATAAAAACGTCAACGACGAATGCGACTGCCACGCTAATCAGAATCAGAATTTCAAAGTTTCCTAACTGTTGCACACTCCCCTCTTTACCCCATCCCCAGGGTTGCCAGACGTACGAGAAATCTCGTAACTTTACGAGATTTTCTATCTCTGTACGATATACGAGGAAAATAAAAATCTCGTAAGTACACTTTTTTACGAGATTTTAACAATGTTGACTGCTTGCATTATGTATTTACAATATAATCTATTATTATGTCCATGTCACAAACGATTAAGTCGATCGACGCACATCACTAGATGTATTACCCCATCACTAAGTCATAAACCGGGGAATCCCCGTAAGTTATTTTGTTGTTGTCCTTATTACACTAATGATTACACATATTGATTTGTTATCTCTTTTGCACCAACTAAAACGTGGTAGGCCAATTTATTTATACGACCCGTGTGGCGCAATGGTTACCATGCCGGATCGCCGCGCTAAGGGTCCTGGGTTGGATTCCCAGCGAGGCGGAAATTTGAATGATGAGTTTGAATTTCTGTTCTCGGTCTGGGTGTGAATGTCCTTGTCTTGTGTGTTGTCCATGGCACCCACGACACAGGGAATCCTAGTGTGAGGCTATGAGTGTGAAGCGTTATTTATTTATTTATTTAGTATTTTTACACGCAGTCCGTAGTAGAATTGAACGTTCCAGCGCATTTCAACGTAATTATTCAGTGGTTAATTCAACATAATGAACAGTGACCTTGAATCTTCATCAACTCCACCTATGAAAATAACAAAAAAGGGAGGATGGACTGCAAAAAAAGCAGGTAACACAATTTATCAACATCATTCGCAAACTTTTCGCGATGAGTGGATAAAGCATCCGTTATTTCGAGACTGGGTGCAGCCAGCTGCCAGATACTAAAAATCCCAAGAAAGCAAAGTGTGCTTATTGTTCAAGCTTTCTGGTTGCTGAAATTACTAATCTCAAATCCCATGCAGAATCAAAAAAAACATTTGAAAAACACGCCTAGTTCATCGAATGTACAATCCCAAAAGTTGACATCATTAGCTAGTAATAGAATATAGGGTAAAAATTAAAGATTATAAGACATTGTTAAAATTTATAATTTTTACGAGATATGTACTGAAAGTACGAGATTTTTGACAGCCTTGGTACGAGAAAAAATTTTCGCCATCTGGCAACCCTGCCCATCCCTATCGCCCTGCAGCCATTGAAAATCGGTTACATCGAGATGAAACTATAAGCATAACTTGAGCACTACACAATGAAATCCAAAAACATATTTATAATTACGTTATCTTTACTGAAGATTTAACAAACTTTGAAACTCACCAGGTAATTCCAACATTATTTTTCTTTGAAAACCAAATCCAATAAACCGAAAGAACCGTAAACACGTCAACAAGGTACGCGACAGACACAGCTAATGGCCGATCCCGAATCAAGAATATCAAGGCATCCTGCCTGTTGCACATGCGTCGATGCAACTGAACAGGCTTTAGGATTAATTCCTTCCCCCTGCTCCCTTCCACACACCACTCGCCATCATTTCGACGCCTGTCAGAGCTGTCAGAACTCAAAGACAGTGAGTGACATATATCAAACGTCAAATGCCGCCAAGCAGTTCGAACTCAACCGTTGCGCCGGCCGGCTAGAAAATTAACCCGCGCGGGGAAAGTCAAGAAAACCCTAATCCAAGGAAGAAAATCTTAACGCAGTGTATCGTGTGGTGTTTCCCTGTTATCCTGCAAGTGTGAGTACCTTTCCAATTTTAAATCCAACACCCTTAAGCCTGGGCCGTGAATCTAGGATTACTTGCCGGGCACATATCTTAACAGCAACTATACTCCCCTCTTTACCCTATCCCTAACGGCTCGTGGCCATGGAAAAATCAATAACACTGAGATGAAAATAAGCATAACACAGAAAGACTAAAGCTTTGTAATTACTATATATTTATGTATGATTAAACAAATGAATAAACTCACCGGCAAATTCTGCCATCATTTTTCCTTGAAAACCAAGCTAATGTACCGGAAAATTCGTGGGCCCATCAATAACGTACGCAACAGACACTGCTATGCTATAATGGCTGATTACGAATCTAGACTGTTAAGGCAATGATGTCTTTTATACATATAATATCATTGTGTTAAGGTATCTTAGTAACGGCACATGCGCAAATGCACTTGCAATCCCTAACGACCCTGCCTCCCACCCAATCAAAATCAATAAAATTGATGAATAATTAGTAATGACTCGCGCAATACACATTGATGGCGCCAATACTCCTTAAAATTAATCTCACTAACATCCCATATTCAATCGATGCAGGTATCCTAGATACGGCACATGCGCGGAATACGTTCTGCCCCCGCGCTGCCCACCCCGCTCACATCCTAGCCAACGCCCAGCAACTTCACAATATACAATCAATAAAACCGTTTATATTTATAAATATTATAATTATGACCTATAGAATAAATTGCTGAACAAAGGTATCACAAAGGACACTAGGACTGATGAAATGTTTTATTTTACAAATATTTTATATATGTATTTAACATACCAGCACTTTCAATCACTTTTACGTAAACAATAAAATCCACTAGACACCGGCTCGCACACATGTAGAAACTATAATTCACCATTGCATTATAAAAATAAGTAAATAATAACTTACCTGTAGCTTCCATCTTCCTTCAGGAACAAAAAAACACTTTATTTCAATGTAACAACTCACACGTTCTTAACTAAAGAGATGCAGACAACAAATGAGGGACCCCGGATCAAATCGATACAGGTACACAGCTCACGCACATGCGCGGTGTCTCATCCCCAGGCCACCCTCAACACCGCAACTGAGCGATGTACTATTTTTAAATCCCACCAAAAACATAAATGTAAAAAAGGAGAGCTAAGTTCAATACAAAAATTATGCTTGGCTGTGGGCTTCGCCGCAAAAAGAATGGAGATCTAAATGAGTGCCAAGTTCTATGCAAAATCGAAATATGTATTTATAGGAACAAAATAAGAGTTTTTATCAGAATTAAAATGTTGAATAACTTTATAAAATGACTCATTTAATGAAAACTGGCCAAGTCAAATCTAACCTACTTTTAGATCTTACTTTTTAAATAACAGCGATTGTTATAGGTATCCAATAAAACAAAGAAATAGAGTTTAATACTTGTTCATAATGTTATTTTGTTCCTATAAATACATATTTCGATTTTGCATAGAACTTGAGACTCATTTAGATCTCCATTCTTTTTGCGGCGAAGTCCACAGCCAAGCATAATTTTTGTATTGAACTTGGCTCTCCTTTTTTACATTTATGTTTTTGGTGGGATATCATTACTTTTTGTAAAGAAAAATATACCCTGTCCACAAATCTTAGAGACTAAATAGACGTTTCATGGATGACCAGTTTCAGGTGTAAATTAAATAGTGATGACCATAAACCGGAAAGTGAATCGGAAAAACATTAGCTTTTACGGTGAGTCGAATATTTGTATGATTATTGAAGAGTCCCTAAAACTAGTATAAAAATAAATTTAAGCAACCATATTATCATATATAATTATATTCATAATATATTTATCCTGATTAACTGAATTCAAAAGGTTTTCTGCTTACAAGAACGAGTATTTGGTTATGGTTAAGGCGATTCTCACACTGCTCCGCGCACCGCCACCGTAGATCTGCCTCACCACGCATTGTTTTAATGGTGTACCAAAGTATATCAGCTTCTATGAAAAACACGCATGGTACAACACATTACAACGACTTTCCGCAAGGGACAGCAAAGGGAAGAGTGTCCGTAAAAACGCGTAAAATTACGGGTGGGGCTGCGGTGCGGTCAAAAACAGCGATGTTCAAATATCTATTTGGCGGATACTAGCGCCATTGATTAGGGTAGCATAACATAACTCAGCAAACTTCACTCCGTTTACAACAGCCATGTTCATATATCTGTCACACACTAGCGCCATTTAGAAATGGCCATTATTGGAACTTTTATTTTCTGTAAACAGCTGGAAACCTTTTCAACTTTCCCGTCATATAAGATGGCCCTCGTTCTACTTCAATACTCCATGCGCTGAAGTATGCCATATTGAGCCCCACGTGCACAGAGGCCTTAGTGCGAGTTTTACGTGACATAACGGGCTCACAATGTAAATGCGAGTTGGCTAAGATTTGTATGGGACCGAAGTTTTTTTTTTCACTGCCGCTAGATGGCTCTGCTTCGGTCCCATACAAATTTTGTATGGGGACACCACTTATTTTTCGACTTTTTTTATTTTTTGATTTTTTCCTACGCTTACACACAATTACCGAGCTGGATTCCAAATTTCATCCTTCTAGGTCATCTGGAAGTAGGTTAGATTTAGGTACTATATGTCAGTCAGTCAGTCAGTACTAAAATTTACGACTTTTTGACCTTCATATCTTCATAACCGTTTGAGCTAGCTTCATGAAATTTGGGCTTCTACATGTCCTTATGGATATAATTAAACACACGTAGTTTTATGTGTTTACGTTAAAGAGGTTATGAGTTATAAAAGTGTCAAAAGTGGCACCAAGTGGTTCGTGTAATATTACACTCAGCGCTGGGCGCTGGCTAGCCAGTTCCTTTACTTGAACTTGGCTTGACACGCTGCCGCGTGTCTAGATATGGCGATAATTACATGTAAAGAAAAGGCATTCAAAGAGTCGCTGCATAAAGTTCATTAAAGTTCTTTAATAAGCAATGAAACTAATGACTGTCCAGCCCCAATCCAATCGATTCAGGTCCCCTATCTCTTGCACATGCGCGATGCACCTAGCTCGTGTGCCACCCACCACCCTTCGCGGTTTAGTACCACCCCTATTAGTACATCAATACCCCAGCCAAAATATAGCACCCAACCTAGACTCACCACGAAATAATCTGTAAATTATAATATAACTGTGGAAGAGAAGGGGTATGTCATGGTTACACGGATAAGTTTTTGAAGTGAAAACATCTTTAGCGTCGTTGTGATTTGAAAGTCAATGAAACGAAAAAGCGACAGTAAAAACAGACAGACACATAAATTCATAAGGTTTAACGTGTAAGAAAATGAGATAGGAAGCATTATACAGCATTATAAGAAACATACAATACAATACAATACAAAACTCTTTATTGCACACCAGAATAAAATGTAATATACATAACAACTACAATGGATAGTATACAATAGGCGATCTTATCGCTAAAAAGCGATCTCTTCCAGATATCCCAAAGTGGAAAACTTAACTACGTAGACAAATAAATTGTCATCATCTTATGTTCATGGTTATCTTTGTTACTTTAAAAAGTGCTAAGTTGTATTCATTGAAGTATAATGACATAAAACAGACATCTCGAACAAAATGTGTGTCCCGAAACCGCGATGACGCGTTCTTTTTTCAAACTCTAGAAGGCGATTTACACACTTGCCATAGAGTAACTTTGTACAAGACACTTGCCGACTCACGACAAACAGTCAACGACTCTAAAGGTCGTAGCTCATCTACACGACACCGCTCCCACCCAACCAAAGTATGAGAATTTAAATATAGACTTAAAGTCGTGCTCTGTAGGTGCACTTTACAGTAACAACAAAAATTAGCAGCCCGCGCGCGGGAAGCAAGCTTACCGCAACCTTGCCACTCAATAGTTGCATCTACAGAGCACGATTTAAAGTTTATATTTGAATTCTCATACTTTGGTTGGGTGGGAGCGATGTCGTTTAGATGAGCTACGACCTTAAATCTTTAGCTCTTCCAAATGTTTGATTTAATGTTTAATTGAATTCACTGAGTAATGTAATACACATTTTTTATTCATTTCATTTTCATTTATTATTTACCAAAGAGTAGGTACTATAGTCATTATTATCGGGCTTATTTATTTGTCCATTAACACGCTTACGGCTTGCCAAGTATGTAAGCCCGCCTCATGATTTTTTCAATTCAATTCAAGTCAATTCATTTGCATTTCATTCAAAAATGGCGGGAACATTACACAATAATTGAAATAAATTCGTTTTAGTTGATTTAAGTTAATATTTTGTTTTTTTACTGATGATAAGTAATACCATTTTATTTTTTGTTTTTTTACGTGCAATTGTGACAGGTTTTTATTACGCAAGACGGAATTTTTTCAATTTGTTATTAAACAATTTTGGCATGCGGCCGCAATGAGCGCAGGCGAGTGACAAGTGAGTGAGTGAATGCAGTGAGCCATCTGGCTGCAATGCATTTCCCCGACTCAATGTTCGATGACATGAAAATAATGTGCCCGATTAAAAGTATTGAATGCATGCAACGTCTTCAAGATGATCTTTACAGATTCGAAGCATACTGTGCTGAGAATAAGTTAGATCTTAACGTTTCTAAGTGCAACATATGCCCATTTACACGGAAACCCAACCCTTTTTTATTTAACTATAAAATAAAAAAAAGAAAATGTGTGCAATTCACACGTGGTAGAAGTGAAACTTTCCAAAATTTTGGTTTCAAGATTGAGATGAAAAAGCAATAAATCGAATCTTAAAGCAATAAATCGAAGCGCCATCTATGAATACAACTTAGCACTTTTTAAAAATCTATCTAGCAATAAAACGAATGTTCTATCTTACTCCTCACGCCATCTATGAATACAACTTAGCATTTTTACAGCACTTCGCTTACTTAGCATTTTGACAGAATGAAAGAATGAAATTCTTATTTTTTGTTGATAAATTCTTTGAAAATATTTAAAAGAGCATTTGAAAGTATTTAAAAACAGTATAAAAATAAAACTAAAAAAAAAGAAATACTGGGAGATGCGAACCTGCGCATTAGGTATTGTGTATCTACGTCCTGACCATTGGGCTACGGAGAATTTAAATTGAAAGTCGAAATTAGCGGTTATATTATCTTACCTGTCGTTGCATCCGGTTTCAAATCACTAACGATTCTAAAGAAGTTTCACTTCAAAAACTCTGATATACCTAGGGTTAATTCGATCCGCGATCTGGGGGTTATCTTCGACTCAAAACTTATTTTTGACGTGCACGTTGACTCTATGGTCAAAAAAGCATCCAAATCCCTGGGCTTTATACTACGTATGTCCTCCGACTTCAATTCAATTAAAACGATAAAAATACTATACTGCTCTTATGTAAGAAGTCAGTTAGAATACGCATCTCAAGTCTGGAGCCCGGTCTATAAAACTTATATTACCCGTATCGAACGTCTACAGAAGCGATTCTTATCATATCTGCAATTCAAAACAAAAAAAATGTGTACCTGGTTATATAAATCGTTGTCGAAAATTTCATATTCTCCCGCTACAAGAGAGAAGGCGAATTGCAGATCTTGCTTATTTTCTAAGCATCGCAAATGGTTCGGTCAACTGTCCTGAACTACTAGAGCGTATCGGTCTGAGTGTACCCTATGCCTCCCAGAGGAGACCGTGTTCAGTTTTTATGCCAAGAGGGAAAACTAACTATAATAACAACCGTTATTTGTTGCGAGCGAGCAGGTTTTTCAATGAGACTAACAATAGTTTAGATGTTGATCTGTTCAACACCTCAAGCCATCGTCTAAAACGGCTTATGGCCGCTCAGTTTTTCAATAATAAGCAGTTATTGTAAGTAAATGTTGTAAGCCTAACTTTATATTTTCATCTTGTATTCTTTTTAAGTCTGTGTAGCTATCTGTGCATGTGTCTGTTTTATAACTTTTTTCTTTTCAAACTATCTGTGGAAACTTGTAATTGGCCTTCAAGTAACTACTCATTAATTTTTTCTTTCTGTATTAGCCGTAAGTTTCCTGTAATAATAAATAAATAAATAAGTATCTGTTCTATACGAAGTAACTAATAATACTTCAATGGTTGTATTTATAGATGGCTCGAGAAACAAGACTCGTTTTGTTGCTGGATAGATGGCGTTTGCTGCTCATTTTACTCTTCACATTATGTTAAGAGATGGCGTTAGTTACCCCTGTTTTCTTTGCATCGCTATGATCATAACTAAAACCTACAATTATCATCTTCCCGAAATTTTACATTCACCTCATTATCTTGAAACCAAAATTTTTGAAGGTTTCACTTCTACCACGTGTGCATTGCACACGTTGTTTTTTATGTATTATAAATGCCGACGGATGGGATACCTGATGGTAAGAGGTCAACGTCGCGTATGGTAACGCCTTAGGCATCACAGATGCGTTGCCGGGCAAGGAATAAAAAGGAAGAAAGGCAGTAAGAACTGGCTCAGCCGGAATACAACGAACCATTTGGCGGCTGACTCAAGCAAAAAGATGGTAGCGGCAGGCGTTACGTAATGATAATAAATAGTACCATAAACAATACCAATACTTTAATAATAATATTAAAATTCCTGCTAGTAGTAAAGAGAAAACAATAATAATGTCTGTTGCGTTTTATAAGTTTAACCGCGTGTGAGAGATCAATCGGTCGCGGTGTTTTGTAATGCGTAGGTATGCAGTGGGACGTCAATTTTGCAATCGTTATACCTACATATTTATGGGGTACAGTTAATTTAAACACAAATTTTATAAATAAAATAATTTATTTCAGAAAAAAAATTATAACACTTATCGGAAATATAATTAAAAGGTGTCAAGGAACACCCGGATGGAACGAAGTTCCTTTTGTTCCTTTCGATTTAAGTATTGTTTTACGCGCTCAGCAGTGTGATTCAGCAATATGAAACTAGATGGCGCTGTACAACTTTCTGAATCACGCTGTTGAGATTCTTTGGCCCTAACATAAGTAAAATAGCAAAAAAAAGTCGTGACAACTTTTCGTAAGAATTTTTTCCGTCTAGCCCCCTTTCACAACGCGCGATAAGGAACTTCGTTCCAAAAATAAATAAATCATAATTATACAAGTCCATTATACTAACACACAATTGGTTCACTATATATTAATTGATTGATTCACTAATAGTTAACTACACATCACTATTATTATTTCATTATACGAATAATACAAATAATAATAAATATCAACACTTAAGTTATCTAAAAATACACACAAATTCACAACATGGCCGAACCAAACGACCGATCCCAGATTCAATCGATGCAGGTATCCTAGATATGGCACATGCGCAGAATGCATTCTGCCCCCGCGCTTCCTCACCCCGCTCACATCGCCAACGCCCAGCAACTTTGCAATATACAATCAATAAAACCGTTTATATTTATAGCTGAACAAAGGTATTACAAAGGACACTTGGACAGATAAGATATTATTATGTTTAATTTTTTTATAACATACCAACACTTTTTAATTACAAAAAAGTGTTATGTTATGTCGGTGAACTTTTGATTTTTGACATGATTGACATTGTTTAGCCCAAGTACTTGCATCTTTGTTCATTCCGGACCAGAAGTAGTGTTTCTGTATCAATTTACGGGTTGTTCGTACTCCGGGATGTGTGACGTCATGTAATGTACTGAATATTTGTTTACGAAATGTTTACGAAATATGTTCGGTACATAAGGACGTAAGTCGCTTGTCGACTCTTCACAATATAAGGATTTGTTGTTTGGTAAACAAATTTTTCTCCACTTCAAGTTGCGTTTTGACAGTAAATTGGGTAATTCTGGATCGACTTCTTGTTCTGTAGCTATCTCATTCCAATCAATGTTGCTAGGACAGTCAATCTGTTTGTAAGTTTCCATTACCAAATATCTCGGAAATATTAGATTCTCTTTCAGGAGCTGTGTATTTTTCACATCTCGATCTATACCAGGGATTTTATCAAGTCAACCTAGATAAAGACTCCAGACCATATACGGCATTTACTACGGGAAAAAATCAATTCCAAATGACCCGTATGCCCATGGGAATAAAGTCCAGTCCTAACGGGTTCAGTAGAATGATGACTTTAGCGATGTCGGGGTTAAACCACGACAAATGTTTAATCTATCAGGATGATCTTGTAGTTTTTGGTCGGAATTTACAAAGTCATAATCAGAATTCAATGGACGTATTTAGTAGGCTACGTAAAATTAATTTAAAATTAAATCCCGTTAAATGCATCTTTTTACAAAAACAAATTTTATATTTAGGCCATGTTGTATCAGATAAAGGAATTTTACCAGATCCCGAGAAAACCAAAATTTTAGAGAATTACCCTAGGCCGCAAAGCGCAGATGAAATAAAGCGCTTTGTTGCCTTTGCTAACTATTATAGAAAGTTCATTCCGAATTTTTCAGAAATTGCACTACCATTGAATAAAGCTTGTCGCAAAAATTTATCGTTTCTTTGGTCAGAGGAGTGTGAGCAATCGTTTCAATTATTGAAAACGGCGTTAACAAAACCGCCCGTTCTCCAATATCCAAATTTTTTATCAGAAAATGAATTCCTATTACAGACAGATGCATCGGGAAAAGCAATAGGATCCGTATTATGTAACATGGATGGACGACCGGTTGCATAATTATGCAAGTCGAAGTCTAAATAAGGCGGAGCTCAATTATCCTACTATTGAGAAGGAGCTGTTGTCAATAGTATGGAGTGTTAAATATTTCCGACCTTATTTATACGGAAGACGTTTTAAAATTCAAACCGATCATAAACCACTTTTGTATCTTTTCAGCATGCGCGACCCGTCCAGCAGGTTACTAAAATTTAGGTTACAATTGGAAGAATATAATTTTACTGTCGAATACTTGAAAGGACAATCCAATTTTGTAGCCATGCAATGCATTATCGCGAATTAATATATCTTCAGAAGATTTAAAAACAATGAACGATCAAATTTCATATGTTATGACAAGAGCGCAGTATCAAAAATTAAAAAATAGCGAGAAAGTTAGTACTAGCGATTTGGCGGATAATATTGCCACAAGCTCGAAGTCTGATCAACCTAGAGTCGTGGAAATAATTAAAAAACCAAATCTCTATACTGAACTTTCGATAACTGACTGTAGGAAATTAAGGAAAATGAAATCAGACGGATTAGTGACGGAAATTTACAAGAATTTTTCTTATGTACCAAGTAGATCTACTATTTATTTATGTACAATGTCTAAACCTCGATCGCCGATTACGCGAGACGGATTGGTGAGAGATTTGGCAGTTATGTGCAAAAAATTAAGCATTAATGAGTCCATGTGTATGCATCCTAAGAGATGAGATGAATAAGGAATTTATTAAGGAAATAGTAGATATAATAAATAAATTTGATAAATGGACCGGTCCACGGATATATATTTTAAATAAGGTACAAAGAATAAATAATATAGATAACAGAAAGGTTATTTTAAACGACTTTCACCTGTTGCCCTCCAGTGGCCACGCGGGTATCAGGCGAATGTCTAATAATATTAAAAGATATTATTTTTGGCCCAGCATGGACAAAGATATATACGACTATGTTACCAAGTGTGAACAATGTCAGAAACAAAAATACTCGGTGAGTACTAAACAGCCAATGGTAATCACGAGTATAGCTAACTCTGCTTTTGAGAAAATGTATTTGGACGTCGTAGGACCGCTCCCGAAGGACGCTTTGGGGCAGGTCTATATTCTCACATTGCAGTGTGAATTGACAAAGTTCGTAGAAGCGTACCCCTTGCCTAGCAAGGATGCGGTTAGCGTAGCTCAATCATTTGTAAATAATTTCATTCTTAGGTACGGGATACCGCGAGAGATAGCTACAGACCGTGGAACAGAGTTCATCTCCAACACCATGAAAGAGGTATGTCGACTTCTTAATATTACTCAGCTGACGAGAGTATAGGAGCGTTGGAGAACTCTCACAAGGCGTTAGGTGCATTTTTAAGGGTAAGTTCTGAAAACAGGTCAGGTTATTGGAGTAGTTTTGTGCCCTATTGGTGCTTTTCCTATAATAATAGTGTGCACACAGAAACGAAGTTTACGCCACATGAACTTGTTTTTGGTAAACGCTGCGTAATACCCAGTAATCTGAATAGTGGCATTGTAGAACCCTTATATGCTCACGATAGCTATCCCTCAGAGTTAAAATATAGACTTCAAACAGCACAAAATATGCTAGAAATAATCTTATTTATAGTACTTAAATTTAAAAGAAAGGAAATTTATGACCGTAAAATAAACCCTGTTTATTACAAAAAAGGTGATTATCTACTTGTTAAAAACCCTTCAGGTGACAAGATGGACAATATATATCAAGGTCCTTATTTAGTAGTTGAAGACCTTAATTGTAATGTTAAAATCATTAAAAAAGGGAAAGAAGAAATTATACATAAGAATCGCACAAAACTATACAAAGTGCCAAATTCTTCTTAATGTATGCAATATGTTTAGTAATATGCTGATTTTTTTACACGTTATACTTATATCTAATTAATTCTTTTTACACTTACATTTTACCTTTGTTTACATATTTTTTGTTAAGAAATATTTTTTGCATATTATTAGATGTTAAGGAAAAAAAAAACAAGCTTATATTGTTTTTTTTTTATGTGTCTTACTTATAGCGCCATCTACAAAACCTTAATGACAATTGTGGTTACTTCCTAGCAGCGCCATCTATCAAAAACCTACAGAAAGATTATGATTATTATCACGCCATCTGTTGAAGTAAGTTCGAACTATGTCCGGTACTTGTATATCGCTGAAACAGAAAGTACTTTGTTAATTACCTACTTACTGCAATAAAAATGTACCTACTTATTTAGGTAAAGTATCTAGTAAGTAAGGAAGAAAATTAAGACCAGCTCCCTGCTAGTACTGGCCTCCGCAGTAGACATGGAACGTTCAATGTGATCCAGGACTCCGGGAGTGACTAGCAAGGCATCACCACTGTCTCTTTATGAGATTGGTGCGAAGGGCCCCAATGTTCCCATACATACCGTGTATAAGGGTCCTTATGTCCTTACAGACGATAGACGTCTTTTTATCCACCACCTAGAGTAGGCCCACCCAGGCCAACAAGAAAAACAATAGGCGGTAATTAAAATGTTAATTAATATTTTTCAATCTACAAATCTGCTACAAAAAATACGTTTCGTTTTACAATGATCCTTTTGACGTCGCGGCGTCGGCGGTAACAATCGTCTAAATTATTTGTCTCGGATATTTCAATAAGCAGATCTCACGATACTAAGAAACACCTTCTCATTAGATCCTATTAGTAGATCGACCTGCAGTAGGATTGTAGGGTAATTTTTGCACGCTAACATTTGATCAATGTTGATAGCTTCTGTACACAGGGTTGTCAGTGTTTAAGAAATTCTTGACACTGATTTCTTCTGTTATCTGACTAATTTTACTCTTAAGTCGAGCTGCATGTTGGTAGGGAGGACCACGAAAACACCCCAAGCCATCATGATAAGAAGGAAGCCATGGGCCGTATGGATATTATGGACAGGCTGCTTCGAAATGTTCATTCCACAGTGCCTATCAATGTTGCCAATTTTGCACTTTCGGGGCTAGATCTAGCCCTTTTCACGGTTTTTCAGCCCTTCAAATAATTATTTAGCACCTAGCCCAATTTCTAGCCCCAAAATCATTTTCCGAAATCTTGAAAAAAAGGGATAAATTTAGGTTTTCCTTCGTGGAAAAAGGGATAAATTCAGGTTTTCCACGAACTTTTTCATGCAACCGATCGAAAAAACCAATTTAGGTAGATAGTGAATGATATCGAAAAAATGACCACTATCATACTTGTAGAGCGTCTTACGACCTTTTTTTTCGCGCTCACCTCTATTAATTAAGCAATAGCCCCTATTTTCAATGTATTGGACGAATCTAGCCCTTTTTAAAACTCTGTTTAGCCCGAAAACCTGATACCGAGTTGGCAACACTGGTGCCTATAACCATTGGCTTTGTAAGTAAATAAATCAAAGCAAGAACAGTTTCGAAACGGTTTCTTGCTGTAAAAGTAGTCAGTAGACGAACGTCACAGACTCGTTTTTAGTCAAGAAGACAGTAATCACCACCATTTGGTAGAAAGCAAATAAAAAAAATTTCACGACTCCGTTAAGATAATACGAAATATATGTGAGAAGCGTAGTGAACTTAAAACTTCAGTGGAAGATCTGACGTCATTACTTCGTTCAATGACCAGCGTGATGCCTACATACACCTACTTGGGCTTGACTAAAACCTGCTACATGTTTGCACAAAATGCACAAAAAGATCTTTACTTAATTGCAACGGGTCTGTTTGATCGTGTAAATTTTAAACCTTTCGCCCAGTTGTGTGCAAAGTCCCAGGTTTAATTCCCAGCTCGGGGCAGATATTTTTTATAACAGATGTTCGTTCACCAATGGTCTTAGTTGCTAATTATGTCTTATTTGTTGTCCATGCTCGCGAAACAAAGAATATCTACTACTGCGAAAGATTTTTTATTTTTTTACTTTAGCAATTGAAGTATAATAATATTCGTAAAATGTCTATCTATCAATCAATCAATCATAATCTTCATTGGGTAAATACGCGTAGGTATAATTCAGTAGGGATGTTGATACTAATTATAAATTAATGTTTTAGTGGTAACATTTAAAGGCTTAAAATATGATTATTTTATCGAAATCAATCACAATAAATGAAATATCATTAATTCAAAATTTTAAAAATTTTTAGTATTGACGTCACGTGACGTTTTTGGTGGGAAAATTGATAATGATTTTTATTTATATTTTTCATGAATATTGAGGTTCTATCAGATCTATAAAATAAAATTGAATCCTAAAATTTGTCAAATCCCAATTGTCAATTTTTGCAAGTGTCATCAATCATGTGTTCCTTTACGACTTGATTTATTTTGTCAATATGCCGCACTGATGTTTGACGGGTTGGAGGAGTAAAGATCTTCAATTTTAGTAGCATCGCCCCTGAAGAAGCGTATAGCGGCGATCACCGTCCACTGTCAACGTCGTAATAGTATATCAAGTAATCGTCCTGAATTTGTCAGTGCACGGCAAAAGAAGAAGCAAATTACATCCGACTCCGATAGTGACAAGACAACATCGCACCCCAAAAGAAGATATAGGGTTGATTGCTGTTCAGCATCAAGCTCGCTAAATGATACATTAAATGCGTTTCGGGAGGAACTAAAGTCTATGCATTGCTTGTTGAGTGAAATGAAAGAAGAACAGGAAGCGAATTATGTTCAAATAAAAGCAGACGTGAGTGAAATCAAAACTGAAATATTGGAAATAAAAATAAAAAACATAGAGGCTGAAAAAGCTATTGAAGATATAGAAAATAAGTGCACTAAAATAGATCAAAAACAACAGGAATACATGGATTATACAAAAAAGCAAGAAAAAGTGATGAAAGACTTAACACAAAAAAGTGAGTATTTGGATAAATATAATAAGTCGTTAGATGAACGCTTAAGGTTATTGGAACAAAAGGAGTTTGATCTAGATATTGAGCTGATTAATGTGGAAAAGAAAGAAGGAGAAAACGTAACAGAACTTGTGAAGAAGATTGCGAAGGGACTTAATCTACAAAAAGAGGATATTGTTAAATCTTGGAGAGTAAAAGGACAAAATAAAAATAACAAACCAAAACCAATAATTGTATCATTACGGTCACGGGACGCACGTCAAACATGGATTAAAAACGGGAAAACAGCCGCGTTAACTAATCACGAATTATATAATAATAATAATAACCTACGTATATACATCAATGAAAGGTTAACTCGCCAATCTCGCCAACTATTTTGGTCTACAAAAGTGCAGCTTAAGGATAAGTTCAAATATATCTGGATTAAAAATGGTAAAATATTACTACGAAAAAATGAGAGTGAGAAAGAAGTAGAAAGTGTAAGTTGCGAAAGTGATATAAATATAATATTAAAAAAGTTGGAAAGTCAACACACAGAATAGGCTTGTTATATATACATATATTACCTATACATATTAAATTACCTACCTTTTATGGGCCTAATGGACTTTCAGGATATTGTTTACAAGAAATTTGATAGCATACAGATGTGGCAGAATTATATTATTAACAGTACGAATGCAATTAACTTCATCCATATGAATATTCGGTCATTAAGAAAGAACTTTAATGAACTTACAGTTTTGACTAGTAAATGTCTGGCAAATCTACAGGTAATTTGTCTCACAGAGATAAATGTGAAAAAGGATGAGTTATATCAATTTGAAATAAAAGGATTTAAAAGCTATTCATACACGAGAGAAGAAAAAAGAGGGGGCGGAATTATCATATATGTGAGCAATAACATGCACTTTGAGATTGTACGGAACAATATGCAAGTATTGTTTAGCGAAATTATTCATGGACAATTAAAAATAGGAAACCGGTTGATAGATCTCTTCATTAGGTACGTATAGACTGCCAAACCTGAGTAAAACCTCTTTCATAGAAGAAATACAAGCCATTATCCGCACGATTCCGGCTGGGAATGAGATTGTCTTCATGGGAGACTGCAATATTAACATATTGGAGGACGCAATGGACAATTACTCAAGCAAGTACTTAAACACGCTAAGTGATCTAGGCTTACAGTGTGGGATCAAGGACGTGACGCGCGAGGCGGTGGTTGAGGAGCGGCGAGCAACATCCTGCATCGACCACGTTTTCGTGCGGAGTGCAGGTCCAAACGGACTATACTCGTAGGGTAGGTCATTATCTACTATAGATCATACGATAGAAAAATATCTTTTAAGAGATAATGTTACGTTAAATAATATCTGTAATAACTTTTGTACTACTTTTACACAAGAAATTGAGCAATTAAAATCTAACCATCCGTGTCAGAAATATTTCTTTGATAGATCTAGCTATGTTAATTATTCTAATGTTAGTTTTTACTATAGGAAAATAGAAAAATTGTTGTGCGTGTAAATGGAACAGATAGTAGGATAGGAAACATAAAATATGGGGTTCCGACTGGATCTGTGTTTGGCCCGATTGGGTATACAATGCATGTCAATAGCATGGTAAATGTTATCAAAAACTGTAGGGTTTACATGTATGCCGATGACACGTGCCTGGTCTATAGTGAACAAGACAGTGGCTAGATACAGTTAAAAGTGCAGCAAGATTTAAATGCTGTGTTGAAGTGATCCCATGATAATGGTATTATCATAAATTTAAATAAAACGAAGTTTATGATAATATCATCACCCTATAATCGTAGAGTAAACAATATAAATATATCTCTCAAAGGTCACTCTTATGATTGCCTACATACTGACCAAATAAGTACTCTCTGCCACTGCGAAAATCTGCAATGTGTGGTAAACTATAAATATTTAGGGTTAGTTATAGATAACCGTTTCACTTGGGATTTGCATGTGGAACTAGTGTGTAACAGATTGAGGGCAGTATTGGGAAAGTTTTATCAGATTAAATATGTTGTGAACCGCGGAATCCTCTACATGTTGTATTATGCGCTGGCTGACGCAACAATTGGATATGGTATAAATGCATATGGACTTACCTTCACAACTTATTTAAATAAAATTAAATCATTACAAATTAGGTTTTTAAAAATGTTAGTCGATCCTAAAACTAAAAAATCAGTAGATAATAATTACGAAAAATTATTCAAAATTTGTAAAATTGTTCCTGTAGACAAAAAAGTAAAGTCCTCTATCTTATTAGAACAGCACAGTATAGTAACGTTTAAGAAGCTCCAAAAATATAATCGGCCGAAACGCCAAGTTACACAAAGGAGGAAATACTTGGTTCCAACGGTTAAAAATTACTTTGGTCGGCGTACGCGTAAATGGATAACTCCAACTTTGTGTAATGAGGTGGCGGACATATACGACGAAAGCGTGTCTAAGGCACAACTGAAAGGTATGCTGCGGAAACACTATTTATCGTTGTGTCCATAGCAATTAAATCAAAATATATATATTCTTTTTTTTTAAATAAGTTAATAATAATAAGTAATAATAATAATTAATAATAATAATAATAAGTAAATAATAACAGGCTGAAAATTAAATAAATAACTAAGAAGTGAAGAACTAGCATACGGTAATCATAAGTAGAGAATTAGATTGTTATATATATATATATATATAGTACTATACATATAATATATTTATAAATATATACCTATAAGTGGTAACTGTATATTATAAGTAAACTATTGTAACACTAGGAGTGTGAAGCGAGAAACTGTTGTAATTTGCCGACAAACTGGCTTGCAGTTTGGCAGATATGGAAATGTGGAATATGTACACTCATTTGTTGGTTAAATAAATAAAAAAAAAAAACCATCCACCGTTCGTCCCGCACCGCTGGTCACGGCCTTCTCTATCCGTCGACTATGACATGACGGAATTCGCTATTATATAAATGACAAACTCTCAACAAACTGCGACGGTTACAGATATTATACATTAAATTTTTTTTTATATAATTAACTTACAATACTGTGACATATCAAAAGCATATGAAAGGTCCTCGAATGGCGCCCGCGTCTCGGAAAGCGGAGTACAGGACGCCCCCCGACAAGATGGACCGACGACCTGAAGAAGACAGCGGGCATCCGCTGGATTCAGAAGGCTCAGGACCGGTCAGAGTGGTGCAAGTTAGGGGAGGCATATGTCCAGCAGTGGACCTCCAAGGGCTGATGGATGGATGGATGGATGACTGAGACATATCAGTACTTGTCCTGTGTTTTCAGGCTTATAGGGCTTTTAAGAATTTTTGAAATTTTCATACATTTGGGTTAATACGCGTCGGTGGACAGGCGCTTGCCCTGTCATGTCGACGAGACATATATATACATAAACATATATAGATATACAGATAAAAAATATATAAATATATAGGTTTAGATAAAAAAGATAGACATATATAGATAAAACAGTACCAGAGACCCTATTAACATCAGTATTTCAAACCAACTTCGAAAGCAGTTTAAATTTCATAGTGAGTTTATGCTATCAGGCTTTGAAACTGTGGGGATGTTGTATTATTGAAAGACTGTACCCGATCAATTATCATTTATTACTGCCATCATGAATACAATTAGAAGAGATTATAATAGGTCTTACACATACTTACTACACCTCACCTCGGGGGTGATAAGAAAAAAAAATGTTGAAACAATTTTTTTTTTTATCATAAAATATAAAGTTAATGAATACATATTTTAATATAAGGTATAGCGTATAGGCTATAAGAAATTATATAATACTTAATTTATAAATGGTTTAGTTCTATTTTTATGGATTTCATAAGGTTTATTACCCTTTAAAATTTTTACATTAGTACTTAAATCCTCTAAAACAACAAATGGTCCATCCCATTGTGGATCTAATTTATTAGCTGTCTCATTTTTTACTAGTATAAGCTGTCCATTAGTATATTTGACATTATTCATATATTTATCATAAGTATATTTACGATTTTGCTTACTTAGAAGTAAATTATTACGAGCATCTTGATGTGCCACTTGTAACCTATACTTAAGATCTAACGGATAACTTTCTGGATTATATAAAGGTTCTATATACTGACTTACTCTACATGGTATTACACTAGGTCTACCGAATACTAGTTCGAACGGTGTGTATTTGGTTTCTGTATGAACAGTATTATTGAAACTGTAACACCAAAACGGAAGCCAATGACTCCATGTATCCTTTTGACCGTCACAATGTATTCTTAAGAAATCACCTAAATTTTTATGGGAATTTTCAAGCGCACCGATGGATTGGTGGTGATAGGCTGTAGATGTTAATTTAGTTATTCCTAAGATTTTACATACCTGTTCCATTATCGAAGAAACGAATTCTGTTCCACGATCCGTCGCGACAGTATTTGGTATTCCAAACCTTAATATAAAATTCTTAACTAATGCATCCGCTACACTTACTGTTTCCTTGTTTTTCAAAGGATATGCCTCGACGAACTTAGTAAGCTCGCACTGCAGGGTTAAAATGTAACAATTACCTTCATAGTCTTTTTGTAAAGGACCTACAATGTCGAGATAGATCTTTTCAAAAGCATATGAAGCAGTTGTAGTTATCTCCATGGGCGCCTTGATATATCTACAATGCTTCATTTTCTGACATTTACTGCATTTCCTCACAAAATTAATGACGTCTTTATCTAAGCCTGGCCAGTAAAATTTTCTCTTAATGTTATTAGTCATCCTACGCACACCTGCATGACCTGCGGTGGGTAATAGATGAAAATCTTGTAAAATAAAATTTCTTTCATCCTCATTATCTATTCTTCTAACTCCTTGTAATATATAAATCCGTGGACCGGTCCAATCCTTATTCTTTTTAATTTCCTTTAATAAATCTTTAATAAAACTTGTATTTTCATGATTTTTTACTATGCATAGCTCATTAAAATTCATATTTTTACAAAATTTCTCTAACTTAGTCACAAATTCGTCTCGCGTAAATTGTGCCCTAAAGTTGAGATTAATAAAAATAATTTGTCTACGCTGACAATAAACAAAACACTCACTTTCTACTAAATTACCTTGTCTTTTTAATTTATTTAACTCGTCTTGTCCTATAAAAGTCATTTCTACGCAATTAATTGGTTTTTTAAGCACCTCAACTATTTGTGGTTGATCAGGCCACTCCTTGTCGGGGTTACTAATAGTAGATGTTTTTAACTGCTTGTCTAACTCTAAACGCCTCTTCTGATTTCGAGTTAGGACTAGCATAATTTCGTCATTCATTTGTTTTAAAGTATCTGATGTTATAGTTATTCTTGATAACGCGTCTGCAACGCTGTTGTCTTTTCCCTTAACATATACAATTTTGAAATTATATTCTTCTAGTGCTAATCTAAATTTAAGAAGCCTGCTAGATGGATCTTTCATTGAAAACAAATATATTAATGGCCTATGATCTGTCATAATTGTAAATGATTTACCGTACACGTATGGTCTAAAATATTTCACAGCCCAAACTATTGCAACCAATTCTTTTTGAATAGTGGGATAGTTAATTTCTGCTTTATTAAGTGGCCTACTAGCATACGCTACTGGCTTCAAGTTTTTATTACACAAAACCGCTCCGATAGCTTTACCTGATGCATCTGTTTGAATGACAAATTCATTATCTTCTGAAAAATCTGGAAATTCTAATATTGGTGGAGTTATTAAAGCATTTTTTAATGTTTCGAATGCCTTTTGACACTCTTCGTTCCAAACAAATGGTTCGAATTTCCTTGTTAATTTATTTAAAGGATACGTTATCTCTGCAAAATTATCAATGAATTTCCTGTAATAGTTACAAAAGGCTACAAATCTTTTCACTTCGTCTACGTTACTTGGAATTGGATATTTTTGTAGTATTTCAACTTTAGCTGGATCGGGTAAAACTCCGTTCTCTGATACCAAATGTCCTAAATAAAGAATTTCTTTCTGTAAAAAGTTACATTTTTCTGGATTCAATTTTAAATTATTTTTCCTAAGGCGTTCTAACACGTCAATCAAGTTCTTGTTATGCGATTCTAAATTTCTGCCAAATACAACCAAATCATCTAAATAAATAAAGCATTTATCGTACGTTAATCCTGACATAGCAACTGACATTACTCGACTAAATGCACTTGGACTTGTCTTGAGTCCCATTGGCAATCTTTTCATTTGATATTGTCCAGTATTTGTAGTAAACGCTGTATATTCTCTACTATTTTTATCTAAAGAAACTTGATAATATCCTTGGTTAAGATCTAAATGAGAGAAGTATACTGAACCAGAAAGTGAATCCAAAATTTCAGTGATATTTGGTAAAGGGAACTTATCGTCAACTATACAGTCATTGAGTTTACGATAATCCACCACTAAACGCCATTTTTTTTCGTTTTCGCTCTTCTTTGGTACCAATAAGATAGGACTAGACCACTCACTCTTTGCTTCTTCTATGATGTCATTGTCAATCATTTTTTTTATTTGTTTATTAACTTCATTTTTTAAAGAATGAGGCAATCGGTACTGCTTAACATAAACTGGGCTAGTATTTGGTTTTAACGTAATGGATTGTTCGTAAACATTTGTAGTTGTTAATTTATCCCCGGGTAGAAAAAATACATCTGAATATTTAGCGCAAAGTTCTTCAATAGATTTTCGCTCCTCCGAATTTAAATTATTTAATTTTAAAATATTTAATAAAGTTTTTGCTCGCTCTAAATTATTACAGTTAGGTTTGAATTCACACAAATTATAATCTTGTATTGAATATATATCAGGCTGGAACATTGGTAAAGTAATATCATGTTCATTTACGTTTAAAATTTTTACAAGTAGTCTATTATTTTTAACTTTTCCAATACATCCCGCGAGAAAAACATTTTCTGCCAATTGTTTACTATGTATAACGCAATCATCCATATCGTTAACATTTACAAATAAATAATGAATCGATTCACATCGCGCTGGAATGTACAAAGTTTCATTAGAATAGTCTATGATGTCACGAAGTTCCAAAGAATATTTCATTCCATATTTAGATAACGTTATGATATTAGTCTCCAAGTTGATATTCGATGCATAATAACACAGAAAGTCTAAACCTAAAATTCCATCAGCCTTTAATGGTATGTTATCGAAAACATGAAGCTTGATATTAAAGTCAACATAATGATGTTCATCACGATGAGTCAAGCATAAGTCAACAAGTCCAGTTGATCGAATCTGACCCCCAATACCATTTATGGTTGTCTCATTCCTAATTAGTGAACTGTTGCTAGGTAATGCATCGCGCTTTATTACGGACAAAGAGGCACCAGTATCTATTAACCAAAAGTATTTTCTATTTCCTAAATACAATACTAAAAATTTGGCTTTACCAGTTAATGTCAAAATATTATGTTTGAGATCGAAAAAACTGCATCTCATTCGGTTTTTGTACCACGGAATCATTCCTATCATTTTCGTTATTCTAAAACACTCGATGGTTATTACCATTACTATGAGTTTCGTAACTCGAATGATTCTCACTCCAAACTCGTTGTCCTCGTCCTCTGTTAAAATTTTTATAGTGACCTCTACCATTACCATTGTTGAATAACCTTCCACGTGAGAAATTCACATTACCTCTACCTGAGTTAAATGAAGTATGATGATGTTGACCTCTTTTGACATTATTGCGAAAATTGTTTTGATTTTGATAATGTCCATTTCCTCGCTGTCCACGTGCTCGTTGATTATAAGAATTAGCATGCCACTTACCTCTACCATGACGTGAAAACTGCATGACATTGTCCACACCTGTCGAAGTCGATGCTGCCGTCAGCTCCTCGTCTTTTGCTGCCTGAATTGCGTCTGTTAAGCTGTTATAATTGCGAGCAGCAATAATCGTACTGAGCCTATTGTCCCTCAATCCATCTGCAAACCGTTTAATTGCCATTTTTTCATTAAGGGGTTTTAATATGCTATAATTTTCGGTATTACCATCCGCTTGTGATATTGTCAAATTTGTAAATATTTTTTCTAATTCAGTGCCATACTGATCAATTGTACGCCATCCTTGTGTCGTATTTTGCAACCGCGATTGTAAAGCAGTAAACGATTTTTTACGGGTACACATTTTACGGGTTAGGTTTTTTTTTACCAGAAAATTACTAGTAGTTAATACACGAATGAATATTTAATTATTGAGTTCATGATTCGATATCGATTGGTGCCGTAACACTACACCGAGATAGAAATCGCGTCACGCGCCCCAAATATGGCAAGGGTCGCCATGTGGGGATGTTGTATTATTGAAAGACTGTACCCGATCAATTATCATTTATTACTGCCATCATGAATACAATTAGAAGAGATTATATAGGTCTTACACATACTTACTACACCTCAAAACCTATATAGTAATATGGAATGCCTGACAAAACGTACGGCTTGGCCGCGAAGTCAAGAGAAAGTATTCCGTGGCTTTAATTCAACCATTTATCACAGCCGCCTTCATCATAGGTCTTACAAGATACCTTACCTTGTTAGATTCTACTGCGTTTGCGATCTCCAAAGCCATAATGATGGAGCTTTATGGGGCCTGGCTTTCGTGGGAAAATCTCGCTGTACTGTCTTTCGCCGCTTACGTAGCTACGGAACCTTATCCTTCCTTTTGAAATCATTGATATTCAAACGCTTACAAAATTTAAAATGGCGTTATAAAAATCTCAATATACGACTATATTGAGATCCAACACACTTTTTATATTTGCGGTTTTTATAACGATCCATTAAAGACACCTTTGATTTGATTGAAACATTAGTAGCATTAATAAACGTCTCATTATCATAAATGTTTTATTACTATATACACGATACTTAATTAGTTATTTACGATTTCGTATACTGAGTTTGTATATGAAACTTAACGTAACAAAGACTTCAACACTCCTTAGTAACACCTATTTCTTATTAGTAAATTGATTCATTTACCATATAAATGATTCAATGATCAGTGAATACCTACGGTTTTTTTGTAGTTAACAATAGGCGTCGAAATGTATTTTAGTATGTGTTGCCATTATATAGGTACGTATTTAAGGATCTATGTAGATATAATTTTGCTTATTTTAAAGGCTTGTATTATATCGTAATATTTTGACTTTGTTGCAAATGTTACAACTATTAGTTGTAAAACTATATTCCCAATAACCTACGTTCTATAGTCTATACAAACCTTGAACCTCGCCTTTTAAAACTAACCTCCCACATTTCTACACATAATATGAACTATATGATTACGTGTATTGTTTGCAAACAACTATTCAGCGATCATCGCTCACGTGGTCATATTGAAAACGTAGCCTAGTGGGTATTAAACACATCTACGAAGCACAAAATAGAGAGATAACAGAAGTTATAACTCCATACACAGCGCGCTTAAACAACGTATAATATAAATCGCACTTACGCCCCAACTCAGAATCACTAACGGTTACTTAAATCGCTCCTTAGTACAGAATTTGTATGGTGATTCTTTATTAAGGAGCGATTAAAGTAACCATTAGTGGCTCTGAGTTGGGGCGTTAGACTTGGACTTAACTCAGACAACAGTCAACTGTACTATAATATTAACACTTTATTAAAATGAGATAAATAAAACGTTAATAGAAGGTTAAGGTTAATTTTGGACTATTATTTTGTTCGGATAATTTTAAGTTTAAGCAAGGCCTACGCACGGTTTACATGTCTTAATTCTCACCCACCATGGATCACTCTGGATCAGTACTGCGTGGATAACACAAATTTTTTGGTGTCCAATAATGATTTGTGTGCATTGTGAGCGCGCTTGCGTAGAGTTGTCCTTCTGTGTCTATTTATTTTGTGTCTACGTTAAAAAATTATTATCGCAGGTCCGAAGTTCCGAAGTTGCACCTTGGACGTTTTGACTGAAATGAAGCTCAAGGGCGCCGGCAGGTGCAAAGAAGTGCACTGACATCTCCTTTCGGATAAAAATCTAAAAACGTTTATTTTTGGTAAATTAGTATTAATATTTGGTGACGAGGAGCAATCTACCTGTACAGAAATCCTTCGAATAAATATAAAATGTTTTTCTATGGCTTCAGTACCAAAGTTCAAAATCAGTATTAATTAATTACTTCGGGGGAAGAATAAAGCTAAAGTACGTAGTCCAACCAAGTGTTATAGGAAACAATGGAAGCTGAATCATCATACATTCGGAAGTGCGAACTTCTCAATGGAAAGGTTATTACCGCTTTGTATTCGACGCATCTCGTGGACAATGAGTGGCCAATTGTCGACCGATCGCTGGTAAGCAATCTACGCGACTAAAAAATTATTGAGATAAAGGTACAATTGTACTTATTTGTACATTAAATAAAATTATATCTGACCGATATCTGTAAATGGAAAATGTTTGAGAAATGTTAATATCCCATTTTTTTAGGATTTCTGTCCGTGAATTTGTCTGACTAATCTCTGAAATGGCTTAATTAGTTTGGATGCAGTTTTCACTCGTGTATTGTTGAGTAAATGAGTTAAGATTTATTGTTTATTTTCATTCAACAGGTTTGATAAAAAGTAAACTTAAAAAGCCAATACCAACTCTCGTGTAGCTAATGAAAGTAACTAAGTTATGCAGAAAAATTGTTGCGGCTTTTATCCTTGTCCTAACAAACAATTAAGTTATCAGACGCACGTGGGGTTTTCAGTCGTCAACGTATAAGAGCCCTAACGGACATCATACCGTCGTAAGTGTTAGGTCAGGTGCCATTGTTGTCTGTTTATGATATAAATTTAGTGCCATTGAAAGTAGGCAATAGTTGTTTGGAATTCGTTCCAAATTACGTGTTGTGATTTAATCTGTACAGTAGATAGAATAATTTTTCTCATAGGTAGATACTTTCAAAAATTTATAATAGTACTAATAATATAATAGTAGTACCTATTGTAGGGCTCAGCCCAATAAAACGACGATATTCCACAATTATTTTAATTACACTTCCATTACACTCATCACAAATAAATTATCACTAAAATCATAGACCTTAAATACGTTTTGCCTCGGGATTTCATGCGACCGTTCAGGTCGACTGTCGAATGGCGAATGTCCCGATTACTGAGTTCTATGCTCTAACGTCGACATCAATGTCGTCAATATGCTCACTAGCGCCACCAAGTGGCGACTGATGATAGTTGTACAGTTTAGTCAATATCATACTTATATTCACAATAGTTCAAAATAATAGTCTCAAGTGGTACCTTACACTGTAATAATAGAGAGCACGCTAACAGCTCGGCCATCTGACTTTTCGTACGTCCTCGTACGTGATACATAGCGCAAATTAAAAATATGTTGCATTCAATACTGTCCAATCATCATTTAAACAAGAAATCAATCATTTAAACAAAAAATCAACAATCCAAGAAATCGTGATAAATTAAGTTGCTAATGTTGCCTATATCTATATGAAAATGAATTTTCATAAACCTATTGTTCACAGCTGTGTTATTCATCAAAACAAATAGATATTCATATAGTTTATAAATTAATATCCTTCCTTTCAAATTTGAAACTTAAAAATATATTTTTTTATATAATATGATCAAGTCGATATCGTAGACTTAACATTTTATACATCTATATAAAAAAATTCTTTATTTCGTTAGAGCGGTAATCTTTAGTCAAATATTACAATTGTTATTTCGATACTTGGTATTTTATATTTTCATCTTAATGACTTTCATCGTACAGATCTACGTAATGTTCAGATTTATTAATTATGATAGTTCTTACTGGAATGTAAATTTTAAATGAGAATTATAGTCAATATCTGAATAATGGGAAATAACAATATTTAAATTTTTCTATCAAACAAGCAAAAAGTCGATCGGAATACTTTTACGTCCTACTAATAATATATTATAATGTAATATCATTGTACTATACTATGCTTTTAAACTAACAATATCCCGGAAATTAAGCATTTACAATTAAACAATTTAAATGAAAGTTATGCGTTACTACGAATATATCAACCTTGTTACATGAATCAATGATCACACCGAAACTATTCACATAATATTGCTCCAAACAGTAGCTACTCGACCCAGAAAAACCTTTAATAACATCTTAAATTGATTGAATTTCTATAATTATAGAATAATAATTATTATATATATATATAATTATTATATATATAGATAATAATTATTATCTACTATCAAACCTTTACGGTTGCGGTACGTATTCAAATCGCCAGCTACCTTGCCGCGTGGCGCGGCTTCATACGTCAGTCATGTTCCTTATTGGTTTTCTTCTCTGATCAGATCCATCTCTCAATTCATACTTGGCCGTGATGGGGAGTGTCGCTCAAGCTCACCACACCGTCAGTCACGACCAAGCTTTTCCACTTGGTTCACTAAACCCGACCGTTGCTCAGGCTCATCGCTCGGACTGTCATTTTGGCAGCACCTCAGACGTTGCTCTTGCTCATCGTCTGAGGAATTCAGTGAACCATATCATCACCGTGGTGATATCGCATACGCATCGGTTGTTGCTCAAGCTCACCGCCGAAACGTATCAGTTCTCTCACGACCGTTGCTCTAGCTCTCCGGTGGTGTCAATTAATGTATAATTTCATCAAATATTGTCTGTTTCCCATGGTCCTGAATAATATTAGTCATATCGTCTTGTCTCTTATCATCTTTGTTTCATATCGTCTTGTCTTATGTCGTCTTGTCTCATGTCGTCTGGTCTCATGTCGTCTTGTTTCATGTGATCTTGTCTCATATAGTATTGTCTCATTTCATTGCTTCATCATTTTATTTCAAATTATATCATTCATTTTAAATTCAATTCAATTCAATTGATACATTTCAATTCACTTGATTTCAATTAGGTTCATTTCGATTAGCTTCGTTTCATTTTACTTCATTTCGATTAGCTTCATTTCAACTCGATTAGATTCACCTCGATTCGATTCAACTCGATTCGATTCTATTCGTTTCAATCCAACTCGATTCGATTCAACTCGACCCGAATCAACTTGATTCGATTCAACTCGATCCGAATAAACTCGATTCGATTCAACTCGACTCGATTCAACCTGATTCGATTCAACTCGATTCGATTTAACTAGATTTCATTAAATTCGATTCGATCCAACTCGATTCGATTCACCTCCTGCATGTTCTTCACCAGAGTTTTCTGGTGCCCGCCGTTCGTCAGGTGCTTCATCCAAGAGTTGTTCATCGAATTTTGTCAGAATCGTGGTTTCATCAGTGTTGTCTCTGAACCTCCTGATCTGATGTATGTATTCGATCTGAAACTTATAAATACTGTATAAGTGTGGATTCATACACCAACGCAAATAGGCAGCTGAAGTCAAAGGACTTCATGATATAATATTCTAACGTTATTATTTAAGAATCAGAGTAAGATGTTTATCATTAAAAAGGTATATAATGTTAAACTATATTCTGTCAATCCAGTCTTCAGCAACGTCTTTTGTCGCCGAAATAAAGCAACTAAAAATCAATAGTATATTCATATATATTTATTCTTCATTCTCTGGAGATTAATAATAAAGTGGGCGCTTATGTAATAAAATAAATCTATTGTTCAGATAAAATGTTTCTGGTACAGTAATAAATGTAGTAAAATATAATAATTGCAATAAATAAATAAAATTCCAGTAGTTTCAATGCTCGTAAAAACTACGTTAAAGTCAATTTTTAAATTTAATTTTGTTTTTAAATAAATTCGTTAATTATATTTTAATTTGCATGAAATGACTTAACTATTTAATTTTAATTGTATAATTTAATATTTTTTAATTTTGTTTGGATGATAATTGATGACTATAATTTTATTTATTTTTTTAATTTGTAATAACTTTAACTTGTTTTACTTGTCCTGTTATAATTATGTAAATATGAATTTAAAATTATGTTATGTAATGTAAATGAGAAAATAAAAAGGCTTTATTATTATTATTATTATTATTAAAAAAAATAAAAAAAAAATGGTGTATTTGTAACACTTCAAAGAATTTGCTCCCGTAGGTAATTTTTCGTAAAGTTAATTTTTCAACAACTTAGACGATTGTTAGTTAACTAAATTTTCTCGAACTTCCATTTTCATTGTACATGAAAAAAAATGTTTAACTAACTGTCGTATAAATTTTTCGTTTATTGGAGCTCTTCTTATATACATACTGAACGAGATCATGTCATAAAATTTTAAAACTTTTTGATACTTTGTTTATAATAATTTTATAAGTTGAACAAAAAATGAAAAATTCAAATAATGTTATTGAAAAATATTTAATTTCAATTTAATATTACATAATCGTTCTTGAATCAATAAAAGACATTTATTGTCTTGAAAAAAAATGTTTTTTCCTCATTCGTAAATGAATTCGAATTTTCGTAAATAACAAAAACAACGGTATATAACAAAGTACAGATAATTTTTTTCCGATATTCAAATAATCGAGATTTAAAAAAAAATAACAAAAACCAAAATACCTTTTTTTTCAACTTATGCAATTTTTAAGGTGCTGGTAAACGCTTCCGAAACATTTTTCTAGACATCATTCCGAACACAATGAGCTTGTAACGGCCTTTATCTAAATGGTACTAAAATTAAAAAAAATCATATCTAAGTTAACCTACTTTTTATTTATATTTACACTTAACAATAATATTATAATAATTGAAATAAATAAAATAACTCTTAATATAAAAAATAAAATTTATCAAATGTAACTCAAATAATAAAATTCACAGACATAGACGCGGTATGTGCCTTGTTGTCTATATCTGCCGTGTACTTGCGCTCGCGATACGTTTTTTATGCACGGGACACCGGTCACCGGAGCGTAAACACCTCTCGATCTTAATTTACGACGGTGCACTAAGTTCGCTGAATTGTTACTGCTTGTAACGCCTAGTCTAGTATTTCTTAAGTTTACTAAACCATTTAGTACTAAAGCTTATATTTCGAATCGTTTATTACGATAGTGAACGATCACGCAATAAAAAGTGCTGTATTATAACCCCGACTGGGTGAGTGTTGCAAAATTTTATTCTTTGCTTAAATTGTCTTATATTGTTGTACTTTTCTGTAGTTTTAGATAATTCATTTTTGCTGTCGTGATAATTGTGACGCTTGTAAATATTAATTCCATTATTCTTCTTATTTGCATTGAATACGTTTTTTTTTTTTTTTTTTTTTTTTTTTTTTCAATTTATTAGGGTCAACAAACAGTTTACAACAAGGTTTAATATAGTACACATACAATATATAATTTTAGTAAGTCGTAAACCAACACCGCTAACCACAAATTACTAGTAAGTAGGTACAGAAGCAAATATTGAAAGTGGGTGGCTAAAGTTATCTAACAGAAGCTGAATACTATAATATTACAATGGTTGAGGCTATAGTGAGTAATATATGTAATATAATATAAATAAATAAGTAATTTTGATAAACTTTATACAAAACAAAACTAAAACTTATTAAAATCTAAAATTTACTTTAATTATATTAACTAAACTTAAAATTTATAATATAATTTAATTTACTATAATATTATTACAGACTACTCCAAGAGTGCAGTCTGCAATAATTGCTTTTTAAAAGTACCAGGAAGAGTATTTATTAATTCAACATTATTGTAGTTACAGTTATAACTGCGCATCAGCTGATTTATTGGTGAACGCTTACCAGCATTTGTTCGACATTTAGCAGTAGCAAATAGTGGAATATCCTTACGTGAATGAGTTCGACGTGGAACTGTATAGTACAATTTATTATTAAGTGGTATGCAGTCATATTTACCATGATAAATATCGTACAGAAGCAAGGCCATTAACTGAATGCGTCTTGTTTTAAGCGAAGGTATATTATATTTTTCCAGCATACATTTATATGGGCTATGAATATGATGAAACCTATAATTAATGCGTGTTAAGAATTTCTTTTGTACTGATTCGAGTGCAATTATATACTTTTGGTAAAAAGGATTCCATACGGACACAGCATATTCTAATTGGGATCTTATGAGACTCTTGTAAATGTAAAGGAAGGTGGAAGGTTGGGTAAACTGTTTACAAGTGCGCATTACAAAACCGTACATTTGATAGGCTCTTTTGATAATGTTATCAATGTGTATATCTAAATGAAGCTTGGAATCTAGAGTTACTCCAAGATCTTTTATGGTCTCTGTTGAGAGCAAGTCAGTGCCACAAAGTGTATACTGATATTCACTTATAACTTTTTTTTTAGTGAACCTGATCAATTTACATTTATTTAACGCCAAACTCAATTTATTTATTCTACAGTACGCGGAGAAGCGGTCCAGATCGGCTTGGATTTTAATATGGTCGTCGGGATTGCTAATGGTGTGATAGATTTTTAAATCATCTGCATATAATAGTATATTACAATGTTGAAAACATGTAATTACGTCATTTATGAATAGGATAAATAAGAGAGGACCCAAAATTGATCCCTGTGGGACACCAGATGTAACAGGCACAAAAGCCGACTCAAAACCGTTTATTACAACCTTTTGTGTACGATTAGAAATGTAAGATTTAAACCAGCGCCAGAGATTGCCTCGGATTCCATTATAAGCTAACTTTTTAAGTAAGATTTTGTGGTCAACTCGGTCGAAAGCTTTTCGAAAATCTGTATATATACTGTCAGTTTGTATATTTGCATCGAGTGCTTCAAAAAGATAGGTTGTATAGATTAAAAGATTGGTTGTAGTAGAACGTTTTTGAACAAATCCGTGCTGTTGATCAATTATTTTATTATGTAGGGATGGATAAATACTTCTATGTACTAGGCGCTCGAAAAGTTTCGAAAGTGTGGGCAATATTGAAATCGGTCGATAATTTTCAACATCACTTTTAGAGCCGCTCTTGTACACTGGGACTATACGCGCTGACTTCCACACGGAGGGAAATATACCTTCAGTTAAACAACAGTTAAAAATGTGATGAATAGGCTCAAAAAGTGAATCTGCAGTGAGTTTAAGAAAAACAGGGGGTATATTATCTACACCGGATCCTTTAGATATATCTAAAGTACGTAGTTCCTTTAACACATCGTCTTTTTTCAATGAAACATTGTTTATCATTAGATCAGTGGAATCATTTATATCGGGGATGTTATCGATATCAAAATCGTTAGTAACATCTGTGGGCTCAAATACAGAACTAAAAAATGTCGAAAACAAATTACATATTTCTTCAGGCACGTTAGCGGTAATGTTTTTATAATGCATAGATACCGGTATCTCAGAATTACATTTTTGATTATTAATATATGTCCAAAAGTATTTTATATTATTTTGTATACTATGCTCCACCGAGGCCATGTACTTTCTATAGCACCTATGACATTCAGTTTTAAATCTCTCACGGTACATAGCAAACTCATTTTCATCCATCTTATTAGCATATCTTTTCCACTTAATCCAGGATTTATTTTTATTTTTAAATATATGTATAAGTGCACGCGAGAACCAAACTGGGTACTGAGAAAATTTAACTATTTTAGTGGGAACATATTTCCTTATAATAGAATAAATTATTTCATAAAAGGCATACACTTTGTCCTCAACGTTTTCGCATAAATAAATATCATCCCAATTATAATTTTTTAAATCCTCATTAATTTTAGAAAAGTCTGCTAATCTGTAGTTATACTCAATACGCGGTCTCATTTGTAACTGTGCAACATTATCGTGTAACGTTATGAGTACATAAAAAGCTGGATGAAACTTGTCTATAGGTACTAGCGACACCGGTGCTAATAACGATTTGCAATTGATATTCGAAATAAATAAGTCCAATAATCTACCTTTAATATTGGTGAAGACATTGAATTGATTTCCACCTATGATTGACAAAAAATTAAGGAAATGTTTGTTAGCCAAGCTATAATTAGAATGAATAATTGGTTGCGTAAACATATTATGATCATCCCAGTCAAGAGTTGTCAAGTTAAAATCTCCAGACACAATATAGTCATTGACATCAGGCGATAATATAATGTGCGATAAATAATCAAAGTAACCAGCGTATACTTCCGAGTTTGTGTTAGGAGGAATATAGGCAGCGCTTATAATGCAGCAATAACTACGAGCGCGTAGTTCTAGCACAACAAATTCCACAACGGGTGGCGGAGGGGGTGGGGAGGGCGGCGGCGGCAGCGCACGCGCAGCGACGGCCAGCTCACGCCGCACCGCCACCAGCACCCCGCCCCCATCCCGCTTACCGCAGCGCTCGAGCTGTCGATCGCAGCGGAACACCCGGTACCTCTCGTCTATAAAGCAACTGTCAGCGATTCGCCCCTGCAACCAAGTCTCTGTCAGTATTATTACGTCGTAGTTATGCTGCAGAATGTTCATGTAAATGTTATTGAGTTTGGTGTTAAGACCCCGACAATTTTGATAATAAACTGATAGAACATATTTATCCATATAGTAATATATATAATAATAGGTTTATATTAGCTAGCTGTGTATTGAGTTGTCTTAATATCATTATAACGTGTCCGTTGATATAAGTCATTAATTTCGAATCAGCACAAAAGAAGCTACCATAATAATATAGAATGTGTACCATTATATCTATTAAAAACTTAATACCACAATTGAAAACATAGAAAAAAGTAGTGCACAATAAAAAATCCTCATAATTTGATAACCCCACAAATAAATAGACATAAGTAAGTCTCGAACATGACAAGAAAATATTACAGTAATGATATCCACCTCTTGCCTTACTATTGATTAACCTCAACTTAATTATGCGTTTATCACATAGAATCACACATATTATTTGAAAAGCGTGACCTGTAGATAATAAATTGAGACGAAAAATGGTAATTTTAAAGTTTAAACAAAACACAATCCTGTAGTTAATGCTAAAGTTATACTTATGTAATCTTCGCGAGATCCTCATGTTGCCTAATTGCAATAACAGGGGAGGTATCACATTTGCGGGTAAGTATGGTACCGTGTTTAACCCACACATAACGATATTTTTTATCGGAAGCAACTTCGCGACATTGACGAAATAATATTTTGTTAGTCAGCGTAAGGTGTTCGTTGCAATATATTTTATGAGGTGGTCCAGTTATGCCCAGCCTACTAGAATCTACGCCCTTTTTACGATATGCTGCAATAAAATTATCTCGCATAATTCTTGTTGCAAACTTGACAATAATGTTTTTTGGGCGTGAGTTATGTTTGTCAGCGTGCGGTACCCGGTGGATTGACACGATGTTTGACGAATTAAATGAGTAATTGATTTCACCACTCAGACGTTCCATGTAGATCATTAGATTTTCTGATTTCCTTTCAGGCATATTAGAGATTTCCATATTGCACTGCCTCGCTTGTTGTTCCAAAGATGCGATCGTGGAATTGAGTAATTGAATTTGTGTGTCATGACGAGTGTATTGAGTACAATTACCCTCTAAGGTTTTCAACCGAGTTTCAAAATCATGCTGACGTTGGTCAGAGTAATTGATTGATTTGTCCATTTCATCCAGTCTTACGTTGACTTTATTCAATGTGGTTTTAATAGCATTGTTGTCGTTATTAATCGCTGTAATAGCGACTGTGATGTTTTTGAGCGAGTCGTTGATTTCAGCTAATTCAGTTGATAACACTTGCCTCACAGTCTTTTGCAGTAATTCCTCCAAACCACAAGTGCCGTGTTCCAAAAACCAAGTATTAGGATCGACGTCTTCTTGCTTAGATTGTCTGCGTTTGCGAGTGCATATAAAGTCATTTTGATGATGATCGCCCGAGGCGGTTAACTCGGGGTTTGATTTTGAATGGTCGGGCGGCGGTGACCGCTGTGTTATCATTTTTTAAGCGTGCTGCACACGAGTATGAGAAGGACAGCAATTATGCAGATGATACTGTTCTCGCGGGGCGCTCCCCTCGGTTACGACTCAAAGATGCAGTGCCAGACGGAGATAGAAATATTTGCATTTAACAACTGCACAATTATTCCGCGTCAACACTACAAGCAGAAATATCACTTATCTCACTATAACTTTACGGGTGAAACTAGTATGCACATTTAACGAAACTTAAAGAGAACTTCGAGCACACGTCCACTTCCAATTGCTGTGATCAGACGAATTGACGTTGCAAATTTAAATGTTTTTCTACCTACATCATTAGACGCTTATTCATATCGAACGTTAAAATTGCATTACTTGAAAAGTTACCTTTAGATAAAGGTTTTAAAATTAAATTGTAAAATTAAAATGTAATTTTGGATCGTTATTACGTAATATATTAATTGTTCTGGGGTAATATCTCCGGTCTGGATTCCAAATTATGATGGTAATAATTCTTCTTTTTCGCCATTTTAACGTTCGAAGTCATTTTCATTTTTGTGTTTCTTTGTTGTGAATGTAATTCAAATTGTAGTACATCGTTATAATTTGATTATTGACAATGTATAGTCCGGGTTCAAATCCCTGCTTTAGTAACGCTCAACGAACTAAAGTAAATTATATTGAACTTCCATCCTACAAAAAATATTTATATACGGAGTCCGTATATACGGATCCCATAACCACGTACGACGTTGAGTGTTACTTTTATTGTTACCTAGATTTAAGTTAATTATGTATGACTGCCGCATCATTGATCACTATTCATTGCATAGTCTCATTATCACTTCTTCGCTTTTCACCTGCAATTCGCTTTCCGTGATGCCGCATTCTGCAGTCTGCCTGTACATCCAAGCACCTTGCTATAACGGCTGGAAAACATAATTCCAGGGTTCTCCCGCTCGGGTAGAAGTACCATCGTCACGACCAGGCTGCCCCTACTGGACGCTGGACGGAGCACTACAGCCCGATCTGCTGTACCTGACTTACTGCACCTGTGTCTACTCGCTACAGAACAGGAGAGTGGTAGTGACAAGGATCCTTAATTTAATGCGGCACGAATGTACCCACGACCCTAAGCTGATTAAACCGATTAATATTTTTTATCTACGCTGTTTCTTTTATATAACACCGGCTAGAAGTGTTACAAGCTATCGCACGTATTTTTAAGAGCAGTATGTCTATTTGTCACCATTTTGAACTTATTGCTTAGACTATACGGGCCGTGCCCGATTCACCGATTTTACGATAATTTTTGTAGACAGTTAAGACTCACTCATGTGTGTTACAATTTTGTTTAATTATATAACATGTAGATACGTACCATATTTTTGGGGGACCACTATGCATATATTCGCTTCCAAGTAAAACTAGTTTCCAATATTCCTCTTCCACGTCAGAAATAGATGGAGTCGTGTTTGGAAAGAATGTTTCCCGTGCATTTGATGCGATCTGTTTCAATTATGATAATATTAAAAAAATATTAAACTCTTCAGGCCCTTACAATATAAAACCGCGAAGCCAGTCATGTGGCCGCCTACTGTATCTAAGGTAAGCAGCTGTAGTAATTCTGGGTTCCTACAATTAATAGAGATGTTGACTAATTTTTGGGATTCAATTTCATTTTACAGATTAACCTGAAGAGTCGCGAAAAAATATAATAGTAACAATAATAACTATCAATTTAAAAACATAAATAATAATTGATTCATAAAAACCATTATCTTTCCCACCAAAACCGTCACGTGACATCGCTAACCAATACATATTCAATACTATCGGTCGACTGAAGTGTGTTGAATTGCATATAAAATATGAGCATTGACGTCATAAGCTCAAAATGGCATGTGACAGTGGGAAGGGAAAGGGAGAGTGAGAGTAAGAGAGAGAGAGAGAGAGAGAGCGGGAGATGGAGTAAAGGGAGAGGAGATACGTACACACAAATTTTTACCTCTAAGAACGGTTTTTTTACTATCTCTTGATTTTTTAAACCAACCAAAACTATAAAAGTTTAGTAAAAAGTATTACTACTTTCATTGATTGTTAAGCGATACGAAGTTGAGTGCTGCTAACTTTCGATATTTAGGGCACGTACATTTCAATGTTAATCGTAACGGAACAATTAAGCAACTCCAATGTTTTCAATGGTCAATAGTGACAGCATTTCCAAGAAATAACAAAATATTGTCCAGTTTATTTCTTCTTCTTCTCTTTTTTGACCGGAAATGGATCAGATATGCCTTTCATGTCACTGATGTCCATAGGGGGACGATAGCCACTTACCATCGGGTGGACGGTTAGCTCGTTCCCCGGCTAGTTCCATAAAAAAGCTCCTAACCTTCTTGAATGAAGTTAGATTCATTCTTCGTCCTGAAATCGCGCATTCGTCAGCCTCATACAGGGCCTGAATAATGGATTGATCATCTTCGGAAAAATCGCTCTCTTCGTCGGACGATACAGATCCACTAAGGATCTTATGTTGTCTTTGCAGTGGTTCAAATGCTCTCTTCGTCATTTTTCGGAATTTTGCATACCAAGCCCGTTCCAGACGAGATATAATTTGGTCCCTTTCAACTGAAAATGTTCATACATTATTAAATTTTTTTACGAAACAATTTTATTAAATTGTATTCATGTTGAAGCGCTCACAGGCCGGCGCCTTGCGTCGATCCTAATCGATTGACAAAGTTAAGGCAATAACGGACGCGGTCGGTAGTTGGATGGGTGACCGCTAGTGGCAAAAAATTCTTGAGCGTTTCCGTGCTTCGGAGGGCACGTAAAGCGCTCGATCCCAGTTGTTATCATAAGATAACCGTCGTTAAGCCATGTCGGAGGCCCTTGGGTGGTTTGAAAACTTCCGACACTCGGGTCGATCACTACCACCCTCCACCAATCCGCACTGGCGCAGCGTGGTGGAGTATGCTCTAGGCCTCCTCAAGAGGAGAGACCCATGTTGACAAGAATGTAAAAACTACATTCTACATTAATTTTTTTACTGAACTTATTATCAGAAAAGTAATAAAAAAAAACAAAAAATCAAAAAATCCTTTATTCCAGAAATTTTACATTTATTGTAATGATGTGGGATCTTTCCATTTAAGTATAAAAAACTTGTATTTGGAAAGTCCCCTCTTCCCTGTGTAGTGTAGTGATTCTGGGATAAGCTATATTGCTATATTATGTTTGTTGCGCGCTAAGTAGACGTTCAGTTCATTCCCATAATAACCAATGTAATTTAGTCGCATATTAAACGCCAGACAAACCACACGCATTTTGTTTCATTACAAATCGTCAACATCCAAAGGTTCTAAGTGCATAACCAGTGCTACAGCAATTAGACTCTAATACAGCGTACATATGGTCGAAATCGAGCCGGATAACTAACGCTGCATCGTCGTCGAGTCGAGCGATCGAGAACAAAAGAGACCCGCATTCCAGAGATAAGAAGCATCGTACGATCTACTGAATAACAACTTGTTTACTGCTGTGGAATAATAGTGCAAAAACTCAATTTACAACTGTTTGGTGTTCAAAAAACGTGAACTATACGGAACTATTATGGCTTCCAAGGAACAAGTGATATGTGTACTTGAAGATATTGCTTCGTTATTAAAAAAGACGCAAATAAACTTAAGAAAATGTCCCAAGCAGCGGCTTACACGCGGTTACGTTGAATCGCGTATTAAGTGTTTAGAAGATTATTGGGCCAGATTTCAAGAAGCGCACGATAAACTCGTTAAGTGCACTACGCGGGAGCAGCGCGGGGAATTGCCGTACTTCGTCAATGAGGAATTTTTTATACAAGAAGACTTATACCTGTGTATGATGGGTGATCTTAAAGATTTATTAATCGAATGTACTTCAACCCATTCGCATGCAACTAACAGCCAAAACTCGTCACACAACGATGGTGAAACACAAGTGAGACTTCCTCCAATCCAAATTCCAATGTTTACCGGCAACTACGAAGACTGGCCGACATTTAACGACTTGTTTACGTGTTTAGTTCACGACAACACAACATTATCGGACGTTCAAAAACTGCACTATTTGAAAACGAGTATCTCGGGCGAACCTGCATCATTGTTGAAATATGTTCAAGTTACTAACGCAAATTATACTCAAGCATGGAACACATTATGTCACAGGTACGGTAATAAACGCTTAATAGTAAATGCATTGTTGAAAAGACTTTTCGGACAAAAGAAATGTACTAGCCAGTCGGCATCTCAGCTTAAGGCCTTGCTAGACACAACTACCGAAATATTAAATAGCCTACGCAACTTAAATGTCACGATCGACTCTTGGGACACTATAATAATATTTCTGGTAGTGCAGAAGTTGGACCCGGAGTCACATAAAGAGTGGGAAGAATTTGCATATAAACAAGAAACAGAATTGTTACCTACCTGGGATGATTTAAAGAAATTCCTTGAACAAAAATATCGCACTTTAGAATTGATTTCAAGTTCCCCTAAAGAAAGTAATAAACCAATGAAAGCATTTCATGTTGTGACACCAGTAAACAAGCGAAACTGTATTATGTGCGATGATAATCATACTCTCTGTCACTGCAAGCAATTTGCAAAGCTAGAATCTGAACAAAGAAGGAAATTTGTCACAAGTAAACAGTTATGTTATAATTGTCTAGTACCGGGGCATATGGCATCAAGATGTACACTACCTATGTCCTGTAGAATTTGTAAAGGGCGTCATCATTCAATGCTACATGTTAACAAGCACGAAGAATCTGCGGCTTCAACGAGCAATTCACAACAACCGCTTTCTTCACACCATGTAGCAAAAGAGGAGGAAAATGTTCAAGTGAACACAATGATAGCGTCTTATCACACTGCTAGACATGGAATAGCACTACTGGCCACAGCTGTAGTGGAAGCGAAGAGCGACACAGGACATACCATTCCACTACGGGCGCTAATAGATCAAGGCTCTCAAGCAACATTCATCAGCGAGAAGGCGACTCAACTGCTGAGACTCGAACGACAACCTATGAAAGGAAATGTTATTGGTGTAGGATCTACGAGAACACAGATTAAGCATGTGGTTCAGCTACAAATCGGATCACGATGGGACTCAACATTTAGTTTACCGATACAAGCCTACGTGATGTCTAAACAACTGACCACAAAGATACCTACCAAAACCATTACCAGACAACAATGGCAACATCTCAAGGACCTCAACCTGGCTGATCCGACATACCTCACGCCAGGGTCTATTGACCTACTCCTTGGGGTTAAAGAATATGCACAAATATTAAAGCAGGGCATCATCAAAGGTCCACCAGGAACACCATGTGCACAGATGACCAGCCTGGGTTGGATACTTTTTGGGGAAATAAGTACAAAGCCACAAGATGATACTTACGTAGTCATGCATCACCAAGTCGACGTTGAAGACATGCTTAAATCATTCTGGGAACTTGAAGTAGATACAAAAAGACATTTAACAAAGGAAGAAAAATTATGCGAACAAATTTATGAAAAAACAACAATTAGAAATGAAGAAGGGAGATATGTGGTCAACTTACCTTTTAAAACACCAAATCCAATATCACCAGATGGGAATACGAAAGAAATAGCTACAAGAAGATTTCTGCAATTAGAAAGAAGGTTTAAAAAATCACCAGAGCTGAAAAGAGAGTACAAAAAGGTAATAGATGAATACATAGAACAAGGTTACTTGGAAAGAGTACCTGAAAGAGAAACAGAAGTCAAGAAAGCAGTCTACTTACCTCACCATGCTGTGGTGCGTGACGACAAAGAAACTACTCGCACACGCATTGTATTCGACGCGTCCTGCAAGGGAACAAATAATGTATCACTTAATGAGGAACTGTTGGTAGGCCCTCAGCTACAAGAAGACATGAGATTTCTTCTGATGAGATGGCGCATGAAGCCTGTGTGCTTTATGGCCGATGTACAAAAAATGTACCTTCAAATATTAGTTGCTCATGAAAACATAGATTACCAACGAATACTCTGGAGACCAGAAGAGTCGGACGAACTGAAGGAATTCCGTCTTCTTAGAGTAACCTTCGGAACAGCTTCCGCGCCCTATTTAGCTGTGAAAACACTTCAGCAAATAGCCAATGATGAAGGCTCACATAATCCGATAGCTGCTCAAACCATTAAAGAAGACTTTTACATGGACGATCTTCTGTCAGGGGCAGATACATACAGTAGATGATGCAATAACAGTCGCCAGAGAGATTGGAAACATCCTACAGAAGGGTGGCTTTAACCTTACAAAATGGGTATCTAACAATATTAACTTTATACAGTCCATTGAAGAAAACAAAAGATCGGCGAAGATAGACGTAGACATGAATTTAGATGGCACGGCATTAGGCATTAGGTATTACATGGAACCTAAAAACAGACAACTTCCATTACAATCTAAGCTTATCGCCGGCAAGGTCAATAACAAAACGTAGTATCTTGTCGGATATACAAAAACTTTTTGATCCCCTTGGCTGGATTGCACCAAGCACAATCATGGCTAAGATTTTAATACAAAAACTTTGGCTTGAAAAGATAAACTGGGATGAAAATGTCAGTGAAGTATTGGAAGAAGAATGGAGACAGATAAGAAATGACTTTGATAATGTCCGAGAAATAAAAGTAAAAAGATGGATCGGCACTACTGCTGCTAACAAAGATAAAATCCAAATCCACGGATTTAGTGATGCTTCGATGCGTGCGTATTCAGCAGTAGTCTACGTAAAAACTGAAACGGCAGATGGACAAATAGAAACAAATCTTATCGCTGCTAAAACGAGAGTAGCTCCATTGAAAACAATTTCCTTGCCACGTTTAGAATTATGTGGTGCGTTACTCTTATCTAAGCTCATGAAACAAATCGGTGAAGCAATGAGAATTCCAACATCACAGATGTATGCATGGACAGACTCTTCAATTGTCATTGCATGGCTTTGTGGCGAACCTAATCGCTGGAAATCGTTCGTTGCAAATCGTGTAGTAGAAATCGTGGAGAACATCAAAAATAAACATTGGCATCACGTACAGTCACACGAAAATCCAGCTGACTTAGCATCTAGAGGTGTATTGCTCTCAGCGCTGAAGGACTGTGACTTGTGGTGGAAGGGTCCAAGTTGGGTTATCTGAAAGGGAAATACACATTAGCAAAGAAGAAATATTAGAAACTGAAATGGAAATGAAAACAACAAAGATTGGTACTTACCTGACCTGTGATGAACCTGGAAATACATACCTGAGTACCGATGAACCTGAAAATGAAGAAACAACATTAATTTCACAATTTGATAATTTTGATAGTCCTCATTGAATTACTTAAACTATTACCTATTGCAAAAGGTTTCTTAATTACAAGCGAAGTAAGAAAATAATTGAAAGGGACATTGAAACAAAAGAATTAGAAGATTCGCTTAACATTTGTATAAAACAAACACAAGGAAATGAATTTAAGGAAGAAATTGATAGATTAAAAGCAAAGAAGCAAGTAAAAAATAAAAGCATATTAAAATCACTCAACCCATATTTAGATGAAATGGTATCCTCAGGGTGGGCGGTCGCCTGAGACATACAAACTTACCTGAAGAGAGAAAAAATCCAATTATTCTGGGAAACAAGAACGGGCTGACATCTCTCATTGTTGCTGATGCACACCAGAAAACTATCCATGGGGGTGTACAGTTGATGCTGAGCTATTTACGCTCCAAGTATTGGATTTTAAAAGCAAAATCACTTGTTAAGAAGCAGTTCACAAATGTCTAATCTGTGCTAGAATAAGGGCAACTCCAAAGGCACAAATTATGGGAGACTTACCCAGACAAAGAGTTGTTCCAGCCAGGCCATTTTTGAACAGCGGTGTGGACTTTACGGGGCCATTTCAAACACTGATGACTAAAGGCAGAGGCATTAAACGACCAAGACATATGTAGCAATATTTATTTGTCTATCCACGAAGGCAGTCCATCTTGAATTAGTGGGAGACCTCACTTCAGAAGCATTTATTGGTGCTTTTCGACGCTTTGTTGCCAGAAGAGGAAAATGCAGTCACATGTGGAGTGACCAAGGCCGAAACTTTGTGGGGGCCAATAAGCAGTTAGTAGATGCCTGGAACGAAGCAAAACTGCAGTTCACTGGAAACATTGCTCAAACGTTAGCCAATGAAGGCACGCAGTGGCATTTCATTCCAGCATATAGTCCTCACATGGGAGGCCTCTGGAAGCTGGGGTCAAATCAATGAAATATCACCTAAAAAGAATTTTGACAACTTATCTTACCTTCGAAGAAATGACGACAGTGCTGTGCCAAATAGAAGCCTGTTTAAATTCCCGTCCGTTGTGCCCAATAGATGACAGCGATGCTGAAAATTTAGACCCTATCACACCCGGACATTTCTTGATTGGAGAAGCACCAATCGTGGTTCCATCTCCCGACCTGAACGATGTGAAGATAACAACCATATCACGATGGCAACACACTCAAAAATTAGTTGGTGATTTTTGGCGGCGTTGGCAAGATGAATATCTGTCACGATTACAACAGCGCCCCAAGTGGCTAAAAACTAAGCCTGAATTTAAGATTGGGGATATAGTTCTTATTAAAACTGACAATTTACCACCCGCCAAATGGTCATTAGGTCGGATCATGGCCAAGCATCCAGGGGAAGATGATATTACACGAGTATACAGTGTAAAGAGTGATGGAGTTGTAACAAAGAGACCTGCCGTGAAATTATGTTCGCTGCCCATAGATTCCAATTAAATTGTTTTTAATGTAACTACTTAGTCATTTTAAAAAGGACCTTCAGTCCTTTTTGGTGGGCGGTATGTTGCGCGCTAAGTAGACGTTCAGTTCATTCCGCATAATAACCAATGTAATTTAATCGCATATTAAACGCCAGACAAACCACACGCATTTTGTTTCATTACAAATCGTCAACATCCAAAGGTTCTAAGTGCATAACCAGTGCTACAGCAATTAGACTCTAATACAGCGTACAATGTTTATAATTAATAATAATTATAGTTTATGTAATTAAATGTATTAATTAGTTATACACACAAGTGAACATAGTTTTTTGGCGGTAGGTTGAAAAAAGTAAACATTGTGCTCTCACAAAAACTTTATTAAAATATTAGATTTGCTGAATTTTTATATCATATTTCTGTGTCAGTTTAAAGGTTTTAGTGCTATAATTACTTACAAGTATTTATAATCTTCCTATGAGTTGTGATCTATAAAATAACTCACTGCACAGTCCTGCCAACTAACCTATCATAACACATTGTCACTATACACTTTGTGTTTATAAGTTTATACACAATGGCCAATCTGAACATTATTTTTGAGACACAACAAGCTATTGAGGCCACATTCCTGAAGAAGTTTTCTGAGTTTGAATCAAGATTCAAAGTAACTGGACCAAAAAGTAGCACTTCACCGAGTCACCTACAAGAAGAATTTGACAAGTTCAAATCTGATGTGTGGGAAGTGCTGGACCTCCTTCGGCAGCTGATTACAGAACTTGCAAGAACAGCTGATGTAGCAGAAATGAGGCATCGAAGAAAGTTTCTTCTTGTGAGTGGTATTCCGGAAGATGTTGAAGGCAGCCTTCCAGACTACGTAGCCAAGCTTTTTAGTGAAAAGCTTGGTATAGGTGGTTTGGCAAGTGATAACTTCAAGGCTTGTCATCGTCTTGGCAGCTTGGTGAATGGTAGATGTCGCCCGGTTCTAGTGAGGTTCATAGATTCATCGTACCGCTCAGCAGTTTGGAGGAAGAAAGCTGGCTTTAAAGGTACTTCTTTTGTAGTATCCGAATTTCTCACTCGCCAGCGGCAGTCGTTGTTTATCATGGCGCGCAAAAAACTCGGTATGAAAAACTGTTGGACCATGGACGGCAACATCGTAGCTAAGCTCCCAGACGGCACTAAACGCCGTATCAACTCGGAGCGTGACCTTGAGGATACTCCCGTGGACAGCGAACATCTTGAAGCCGCGAGGCCTGTAAGGCCCCGTTCTCCGTCGCCTGCCCCTACAGGACACTCCAGGCACCACTCGAAGTCGAAACGTCTCGCTCGTAAGAAATAAGTCTGGACTTTCGTAGTCTTACAGTGCAGACCCGGTTTCTTTATTTGTGCTGTTTACATTTGTTAGTGTTATTTTATTTTTTTTCTTTTTTTTAAATTCTACCTCATTTATATATATTAAATTACTATTGTATCATGTCAACATTGTAACATGAATGTGAGGATAGGTACTTGTCGCTCAGTCAATGTCATCTCTTGACATTTGACAATCTTGACATTATGTCACATTCGCTTAGGTGTTAACCACAGATTGGTTGTTTTTTTTTTTTAAGTTATAGTGGGTTGACATATTACCTATGTGAATTTAAACAGACTATACAACTTTTTGATTGCGTGATCCCAGTTTTGTTCTTGCTTCGTTTTAATGAGTTGTATTTTGTAGAACGTTTTTAATTTTTATGTGTCCATTTTTTACACGCTTTATTATTAGAATAATTGTGTTTTCCTACACGTTACGGTGTGGCTATAGCTAAAACACGTTTTTTTTTTTTGTACAATGTTTTTGTTGTTACCCTTAGTATTAGTCAAAGATATTGTGTTTTGTTACATAATAATCTATAATCTCAAAGTGTATTTTAAGTAGTTATTTATATTAGTCTTATGTCTTTTAAAACTTACATTTAAATTGTTAACTTTTTTTTTTTTGTTTTTCTTCTCCCTACTAACCTTTCGGCAGGATAAGCAGTAATTAAAGGCACATAGTATATTCATATATTTTACCGTAATATTTATATGCTAATAATATTTAGACAAGAGTCCTTATTCATTTCGTTTATTTGATATATTTATATATATACATATATTCGTATATATTTTGGTACTCAATATACTGACACCAAGTAAGTGTATTATTATGTCCGATGACGAGTCCTTCTATTCTGCATGTGAGCTACACTCAAACTCCTCATCTGACCTAAGTGATGAATGCTTCGAGGACCCTATCACTCTCGGGAACCTGTTGCAAAACTCGCTAGATCCTTCATCTTCTTCCCTCAATCTCTGTCACCTGAATGCTCAAAGCATACCCTCTCACCTACGCTGATCTCCTTGAAACCTTCTCAACAGCCACCAACATACATGCTATTTTGGTATCTGAGAGTTGGCTTAAACCAGCCTAGACTCCACATCCTTCTGCCTTCCTGGCTATAAGCTTATCAGAAATGACCGTACAGGCAAGGGTGGTGGTGGTGTAGCGGTGTATTTACGCAGTGACATCCCTTTCTCTGTTATTTCCTCTTCTCCTTCTCCCTACTCCGCCTCTAGCGAGCACCTTTTTTTAGAAGTCCGGCTAGGGCGCGCCAAGGCTGCTCTGGGTGTTGTTTATTGTCCCCCTTCTACTGACTACTTCTCTAACCTTGAGTGCTCCTTAGAATCTCTGTGCTCGGAGTACACACATCTTATAATCCTAGGTGACTTCAATACGGGACCTATTGACTACTTCGTCTCGAGCTACTAGACTTTCTAATATTCTTTCTTCTCTTAATTTAACAATTCTTCCTTCATCACCAACTCATCATAACATAGACAGTCCAGATAGTCTACTTGATTTAATTATTGTTTCATCACCCTCACTTGTTACTAAATACGGTACACTGTCTGCTCCGGGTTTCTCCAGACACGACTGTTTGTACCTTTCGTATAAACTCAGACCGCCAAAACTTGTACCTGAAGTCGTGTGGATGCGCAACCTTGCGAAGATTGATTTGGAGGCTCTCCGTAGA